>VMOF01000379.1:33274211-33698862 GCA_011764245.1 Trialeurodes vaporariorum | reverse complement strand
TGAGAATTAATTTAGATTCTAATTCATGCTTTCATGGTTGTAAATGAATTTCTCGGTTCAGAGGTCGCTCGTTTGTGTCCATATAGCAGCGAGTCTTTGTGAGAAACTTTTAAAAGTATTTTTCACCGAGAACAATAACTTGTGCAAACCTAAACTTGCGAGTGGAGGTAGTCAAATACTTCACCTGTACCAAGTTCCGCACAGTCGCACTTTGGTCTGAGATCGTCAAAAGATGGCAAAAAATCAGAAAGTAAATCAGTGGCGAGGCGTGCAATTTGGCAACGTTTCTTTTTCCCCTTTAAACACATTAGAAAGGTCGAAATATCTGCTCATCGTCTATGACTGAAGCCATGGGCGCCCGCAGCGGGGGGCAAGAGGGGGCACTTGCCCCCCCCCCCCTGGAATTCAAAAAAGTCAAAATTTCACGGTAAAAAATGAAAGGAAAAAAGGAAATGCAATGTTAATTAAAGGAGTAATAGTTAAAAAACTTCATTATTTGTTTATTTTGTAATGTCAACTCATTTTTTGCAAGGAATATAAGAAAAATAAACATTTTCCTTAATATCATTTTCGTCTGCTGTCCCTTTATCCATTATATCAAACAGGTCAAAATTATAATTATTCTTTGATACATCTACCATGGCCTAGTAATTGTACACCATTTGGATGAAAAAAAAAAACAAAAAACAAAAAACAAGTTTTCCCTCCCCCCCGGGGGGGGGGGTCTCCTAGACCTTCCATTGAGGTTCAACAATTTTGCCCCCCCCCCCCCCCCCCTTGGAAATTTTTCTGCGGGCGCCCATGACTGAAGCATTCGATTCTTTCAGTGAGTTTAAATGGAGAAAGTGCATCGTTGTCAAATTTCACGCCTCGCCACTGAAGTAAATCGCTCATAAAAGTGTCATTTATTACCTTTCAAGCCCAATTTTAATCACAGAGAACACTTTTAACAGGCAATTTAAACCTAGAAATGTTATTTGAAAGTTTTAACTTCAGCTTGAAAGGTTGAAATCAACAACTTTTGATGCTTTTTTTCCCACTGTTTTTTGGCCAACTTTTTTCGATCTCAGGCCATAGTGCGTCGGGGACGGAAATAATGCCAGGTGACTCCATAGATTTTGGCTTACGGACAATGGCGTAGCGCGCAATCCGGCAACGTTGTATTGTGTCCATTTAAACCCATGTATAAGGTCGAATGCGAAGGTGTTCACCGAACACCCAATTTTTCGATCGGGGTTAGACGCACTGCAATGTTGCAAAATGGCACGCTACGCCACTGCGTACGGAATTTGGGAGGGATATTGTCTTCATACGTGTGTGTAGAGAGTTCAGACAAGAGGGTAGTCAACCTCTGATTGGCAACAAATTTTAGGCTCTACAAGCCCCGCCTTTGGATGCGTTTGTGCACATCTGCTCATACTAAAGCGGTTGTTTTTTTACATTCTCAGCAAACCTGAGATTCAACGGGGATGTTTGTTGTTTGGTTTTTTTTTTTGTCCCCTATAATACACCTTCCAAAAAGATTGATAGTAGATTTCGCTCTATCGCTATCCCTCATTCAGATTTGTTCTTTTTTTCCTTCTTCTTCTCCTTTTTTTTTTACGGGTTGAAAAACTGTTCCGAATATTTTAGAGGCGGTTTTTAAAGGTCAAAATAAGCCCTTTTTTTTCCCTATAAAATGTGTCCAAAAAGTCCCCTTTTGACACACCCCCCCAAAGTTTTAAAAATTTACGGTTTTTTTGGAATAGCGACCACTTTTTAAAAAAAATTTTAAAATTTGGGTGCCCTGAAGAAATTTTTACGTGTGAATCCTTAATGACCTCGAAAATTCAAAAATTTGGGTTTCTAATTGTACTTTTCACGCATATTGTACCTTTAACGGCACGAATTTTATGTTACGGATTAAAATTTTGAAGAATAATTACCGAAATTAGATGCGAAAAACCCTTAGAAAGATTTTTGGTACTCTTGTTCTTTCGTGACGCGTTTTAAGCGAGAATCGCTGCACTTTGGAAATCTCAGGCCATAGTGGTGGGGCCCGGGTAAATAAGCGGTGAGGCGATTTTGCTTAGCAATGGCGTTTTCGGCAAAAGCGCTGACTTGTACTGTGTATTATACCTGTAAAGGTCGTATCGAAGGATTCACGAGTCCCCAAATGTTTCTGGGTTTCGCATCTGTTTGCAAAATGATTCTTCAACTCGTAATTCTGGAGGATTTGTCCTTAAATAGGTATATTGAGTTCAACAAAGTAAGTAACATCAATTCAAATTTTAGGTCAGTAAAGTCCCGGATTGCGTTTGGACATCTGTTTTAAGCGGCTTGGTTTTTTAATTGGTCACAATAAAAAAACCCGTAAATTTTTTAAGGTTTTTTTTGTCTCAAAGGGGCCTTCCGGACACAGTTATAGGAAATGCTCTTATTTCCCTGTAGTTTCTGTTCTAATTTTTCGGGAACTTTTTCATTTTTTTTATAAGGAATATTAGTAAATCAATAAATAAACTGGCTTGTTATCAAGCGTAATAACCCTTTCAATACGTTTTCATATCTCGATCTCTCGTCGATAATAAGAGCTGGACCTTCCAAAGTGTTAACATTTGCAAAATAATGATTAGATAGCCTTCAATCCCGGGGATAGGCAAAATGAATTCCGTGGAGAACGAACATTTTACTACCCATTTTTGAGCGAGTTATGTTACTTATAGCTTTGATTTCTTCTGGGACCCTGAATTTGGTCGGAAAAGGGTTAGTAAGACTTTTATTTTGTAGGTAGTATTTTTTTTACAAATTTTTATTAACAACAAATTGGCACAGTTTTTACAAAGTATACGCTTGTTTTCAGTGGGAAAAGGAAATATTTACTCCCGATGTTCGTGAACCTCAGCCTCGCTCTCCGTGCCCTGAAAAATACACAAAAAGATCAATTAGAATAAACGCAAGATAAATAAATATTAAATCAGGGGTGGATCTAGGAGGTTGAGGAGGGAAAAGCAAGATAACGATTTTGCCGCCTTTTTTTTTCTTTCTTTAGAAAAATTGTACAAAGAGAAGACTTTTTTGCCTTTGTGATCTATGATACCTTGTTGACTTCGGCAGTTTTAGTTGTGGAACCAGGTCTCAAAGAGGTAGCATTGATCATTTGATTCAACAACGTTTTCCGTTCAAAGATGCGCTTATAGAGAAAATAGATACATTGAATCATAGTTTGTATGGAACCAATGGTCTTTGACGGCGATCAATACGATTTATCGCTCTATTAGACTGCAGTCTGCAGAGACAAGAGGCAACATATGTATAATAGAGACCACGGACTATCTATCTTGCCCATGCTTGCGCGCGGTGGCAACTTTTTTTTTTGGGTCTCAACAGAACACCGCAAACATGGTCCATACGTTGACTGATGAGCAAAGTTGTTGAGATATTTGCCTCGTGAAACCGAAGCACCGAAATTGCATCAGTCAACGTATGGAACCTGATGGATGGTGCTCCCTCTTGCTCCCTATACTAATTCCTGGTGAGTTCCGGAAGTCAGCCACCGCGCGCACGGCAAGTGCGTGGTCCAGGGACAAATAGAGACCCAGCACAAAGCTCGAGACAGGTGTCCACTTTTCCAGCTCAATTTAGGTAGGAACTCATCGAAACAACATCCAACTATAGCCTATTGTTGAATGATGAGTGCAAGGTTTGCATTCGCCAAGCAAAACCTGTTTCCGTTTCCGGGACCGCGGACCAATCATACAGGCTTTCGTTGAGCTCACCACTCAACAGTGCTATGTTTATTGTTGCAGCCAGTGACTCTCGAACAAAACTGAGCACTAAACTTGCTTCACTTTACAAACACGGGAAGCACACGGTGTCCTGGATCTCCATCAGGGGTGTAGCGTGCAATTTGGGAACATTGTAATTTTCCCATTTAAACCCTTAACCCATGTAAACTGAACACCGAATGAAGACTTTGATCTTTTTCATGAATTTGTATGGGCAAACTGCAACGTTGCCAAATTGCTCGCTACGCCACTGATCTCCATTTGTCTCTGGCGTGGTCTCTATTAATTGTCTCAAGCAGATTCTCAAGTCTTAAATCTTCAGAGACTCTGGCTCTAGCTAGGTTAGCTCACCTCTGAGTTTTCTGGTGCGGAGTCAAGGGTATCGACGGAACCCGAATGACCCGAATGTTGTTCCAGGAGAGGAGTTTTGGCCAGTAGCATTCTTTGTCGGGCTCTGTGAAATGCCTCTATGACCTCGTTGACACTGTTCACGAGGGACGCGCTGCTCATATGATCCATGACCCGTCTTGGTTTCCTTCCGATCGAATCCAAGATGGAGTCGTTGATCTGATGGACAACGTTCAACTTCAGCGTTACGTCACCGCTTGCTATCGTCTCGAACCCGTACTTGCTGAGAAGGGAAGTCTGTAAAATAACATAAAATAACTATTAAGTTCCTTCCCAGAAACAGGACTTTGTACCATACTATGCATACATTCGTCCAGTCAATATTGGCGAAATTAGCGACCCAAAAAATCACTAAATACTTAATCTCGACAATGAGATCCCACCACACGACTTTGGTAAATCTGGATTCTGCAACACCGTGCACCGCGCGAAATCGTTCTATTTACAACAAAAGAGCCTGCAATTATTTGAGTAAGTAATTATTCCACATCCCGCAAGCAGGAATAGTTGCTTACTTATTTTATGGGGACAAGTAGGCATCGCATCATAGCATTAACCTAGCGCCTGCACTCAAGACTCTCAAGAGCGCCGGAAATAAATGGATTTGTTGTGAGATAACTGTTCCTACACGATGGTATGCTTTTTGCATAACCTGTGAATTTCAGGCGCAAGAATAGTTACACTCGCACCATATTAAGTAACCTCGCCCCTGCACCCAAAAGTGCCCGAAATAAATGGAGCTGTTGCGAGATAACAGTTCCTACACGAGGGAACAGTTTTTGCATAACTCGTGAAATGAAGGCGTGGGGAGATCATTTATATAAGAGTGTTATTTTCTATTTTATTTTATACTTTTTTCCCCAATTCTTTTCATATCAGACTTGCTACCATTAGAGCTCTTTCAAGGTTTTGCTGTAGGTGAACAGGTCACCAACTCTAAGGTAAAATTCTGCAAAAATTACGTCCAAACAAATAAGTCCGAAACTCACTCCTCGCAGAGAATACTAATTGTAAGTTCAAAGAGATGGACCACCTGTGTACGCATGTGTCACGCAAAATCCGTGAAATGGCCCTTATTATGAAATGGGGCGATTTTTGCATATTTCGTGATCTGTGCGACGCCGCAGCCCCAAATCGTGGAAAACGAAAAAAAAAAAAAAAAAAAATTGCCCAGTTCACGGACTGGGCGAGTGATTTTTCTGAGCCTGGTGATAAGCTTTTACGCCAATGATACTTGTTTAATCAAAATATAAATCAGTGAAATGTTGCAAAAACAATGAGTAATATATTAAAAATTGATTCCTAGTGGCGGCATGCCACACAATGGTGCCAGAGTCCAACTTCACTAGCATACTACGGGTAAGTGAGCACCAATTCCTATTTGCGGGATTTGAAATTGCATACTTAAATAATTGCAGGCGCTGTATAACAACGAATGCTCTCGCGCAGAGCCATGCCGCACACGCACGGCTCAAGCTCTGCTCCCGCTATCGGTATTACCCGTAATACCCTATTGATTGACGCCGGCAACAACCTCAGAATCTGCAGAATTAAATATTCTCGCGCCTTCATTTAACGAGTTATGCAAAAACTATTCCCTCGTGCAGGAACTGTTATCTCGCATCAGCTTCATTTACTCTGGCTTTTTTGGGTGCAGGGGCTAGGTTACTTGATATGGTGCGAGTGTAACTATTCTTGCGCCTGAAATCCACAGGTTATGCAAAAACCGTACCATCGTGTAGGAACAGTTATCTCGCAACAACTCCATTTATTTCCGGCGCTCTTGAGAGTCTTGAGTGCAGGCGCTAGGTTAATGCTATGATGCGATGCGTACTTGTCTCCATGAAATAACACACTTGAAACACTTGAAACAATAAGATTTTTTGCATTTGATTTTTAAATAGTAAAGGAGGTAGATCCTTACAGATTTCGCTGCGAGGAATAGGGCAGAGCCAACAATAAAATTCTACGTGGCGTAATAAGCGAGAAAGACGACACGCAACTCCATAAACTAATATTTTGTCAGTTCAGAATGCGGGAATCATTGTTATACATGGAGGGTACTGATAACGTCGACACCCACAACGTCGACTCGCGACGTCGACAAGCACAACGTCGACAAAAATTCGGTGTCGACGTTATGGGTGTCGACGTTCATAAATCGCGACACCGCTCTCGGAAATGAACATCGACACCCACAACGTCGACACGTGACGTCGACAACCATAACGTCGACAAAATGTCGGTGTCGACGTTATGAGTGTCGACGTTCATAAATCGCGACACCTCTCTCGGAAATGAACATCGACACCCACAACGTCGACAAGCGACGTCGACAACCATAACGTCGACAAAATTT
Organism: Trialeurodes vaporariorum; assembly: GCA_011764245.1. Classification (NCBI taxonomy): domain Eukaryota; kingdom Metazoa; phylum Arthropoda; class Insecta; order Hemiptera; family Aleyrodidae; genus Trialeurodes; species Trialeurodes vaporariorum. The sequence goes on along the minus strand of VMOF01000379.1, from coordinate 33,692,331 downwards.
CGGTGTCGACGTTATGGGTGTCGATGTTCATTTTGAGCGCGGTGTCGCGATTATGAACGTCGACACCCATTACGTCGACACCGAAATTTTGTCGACGTTATGGTTGTCGACGTCACGTGTCGACGTTGTGGGTGTCGATGTTCATAAATCGCGACACCGCGCTCAAAAATGAACGTCGACACCCATAACGTCGACACAGCAAATTTCGACTTGGCAACGCCGCCGTCGCACAAGAGTGAAAACACAAAAAAGACAGGCTTGTTCGGAAATCACTGCATCGTCGAAGACCAAAGATGCGGCTCATCAAGGCTGCCATGCTTCTTGACCATACTGGCCAATTGAAGGCGCAACTTGCGCTGGGTTTGTTCGAAATCACTGCATCGTCGAAGACCAATTCTCAGAGTAAATTGATGTCCAGAGTGAACCCGTTCTACTCTGATACTTAACAGAGAAAGAAAGTGATAGGTCCTGCTGATTGTATGTCATTGCACGTGTTGCTCGCCTACATTGCAATGCCGAAGCAAGAGGTTCGGGACTGCTAGAGCATGTGGCTCTCTCCTACCGACTGAAAGCCCGCTAGTCACAGAACTTTGCTTCGGATATGCCTCCTTCAGCTTCCCGAGGCATGTATTCGGTAGAGCCAGAACTTTTTTTTCAGTGCTCGCGGCCGCAGTTGAAAACTTTTTGTCAGTGTTACGCTGAAAACGGGGTCACTCTCCCCTTAGAAAAGTGTGAGGGGCCCTTTGTTGGGGGATACGTTCTTATTTTATTCACTTTCTTTTTTAGTTATAATATTTAGTTTCTTTTTTTTTTTTTTTTTTGTTAGTTTGGAACTGTGTCTAATCTTAATTGGGGGAGGAGAGTATCTGCAAGGCAACTGGTAATTTAGTTTGATATAGCGGCTGCGTGCCGATGGTACGGACTCATAACTTGTCGGGGGACCCGAAGGTTTACAGAGTGGCCCTATCTAATCTTATGAGAAAAGGACGCAGTCGGAAGAACGGTCAAATTTCTGCTTCAGAGATCATGGACAAAGACATGGGCACCCGCAAAAAAATTACCCGGAGGGGACAACATTTTTGAACCTCACTGGAAGGTCTGAAACCTCATCTTAATTTCCATGAGGCCAAGTTTGGACACTCGCATTTCCCTACATTTTTTTCAGCCAATCAGAGGAACTCTTATCTGCATTGACCACGTTAGCTCTCAATTCACTTGGGATTCTTTTTTTACTCTTTGCATGCAACCATTGGCGTAAACTTGAGATTTTTATTGGGGGGGGGGGGACAAACCAACTTTTGAGATCGGTAAAAAAAAACATTAGTTCAAATGCTTCAATTAGAACTAGAAACATTTTATTCGAAAAATAAAGAAAAATATTGCATTATCTTGAATAGTAGATTCGGAAGTGCCCCGTGTGCCAAGCGTCCAGTTTTCTGGACACCCTTTATCTCCGAATCTAATCATGGGAAAAATCTGACATTTTTTTCCCTAATTCTACTTTAGCTCAAATCTCAATTTTCATCAATTTCGGTTCACAGGGGAGCCTCATGAGCCATTAATGGGTTAAATCCCCCCTCACGGAGATGTTTCTTCGCTACTCTCTTGCTACGCCAGTGTTGTCAGAGGTTTTCATCGAGTCTTATGACGCGTCACTTTTCGGACTGCATGATAGTTCAGGACGAAAGATATTAAGATCAGGCTCCTGTTTTTCTTAGTCATAGAGATTAAGAAGGAAAAAAAAGGAGCAGAGTGCGGAAACATATTTGCGAAGCAAGGAAGGACACTCATACGATCAGCAACAGTTAAACGAGAGTACGAAGAAATAGACTGCGCGATGACTCGCGACTGATGTCCCTCGCAGCGCGCCCGTTCAAAACTCCCGCGCAAGAAATACGGCTGGCTCACACGAGCTGACTCCTTCTGCAGACTCATCTCGCCGCGCCCGCGCCAGCCGCTGCCCGGAGTCAGCGTAAGGTTTGCCCTTTATGATCTAACATTTGTTCGCATTTGATCTCTCTGTGTCTCTTCGACGCAACAATGCTTTCTAAGTCTCTCTACTTTTCCTTTTTATATCTCCTTCTTTTCAAATCAAAAAAGAAAAATGGAAAAAAGAAGCTTTCATCGTGAGACTGAGATATTGTCGCCATAACCTTGCCGTGCCGTGCCGTAATTGAGCCGTTATCATTAACTGATCGTAATCGAAAATCGAAAAATACCCGTGCGCATTCGGATGGGCTCACTTTGTAAAGAATCACTAAGGAAGGAAATGAACTTAGTTTTTTCCTGTATCCCTCCTTTTGCGGGTGCACTCTAATATTCACTATAGAGAAGTGAAGTACTGGGTGTCCCAGATCTACCGTACCAGACCTTTTTCTCGGCCGCTATTCGACATAGAAAGCTGAAAAGTAGCAGACGAATGTATTTTGACGAGGCAAATTCAAATTTTGGGGTTTCAAAGCCTTCCGACAATTTTTAGGGAGTTTTTGTGGGGATCGACCTCTTTTCGCAATTGAGGATTCCCGGTTTAACCCTTTCCAGCACGCATTTTGGAATTTGACTTTTTTTGAGATTTTTTTAGACCGTTCAAAAGAGGACAATTTTCTAAGACTTTTGATGGGTCACACATGTTTTTGCAAAATGTCCATTTAAATTCCATTGAAACCCATGTTACAGAAAATAGTACATACGTCGTAAAACCTTGCTGTAAAGGGTTAAAAGTGAAAAAAGTTCAAATATTGAGTCAGATTGGTACTCCTAATCCTGTATTACAATATGAAATTTGGTTTGTCAACTGAAAAGCATTTTTTGGCTCCCAATTCCCCCTCAAAATAGCCCCCAAGCATAAAAAAACCCAATTTGTGCAAAACTGATCGTAAAATCTCCGGAAAAATTCTAGAACAGGCGTATTTTGGGCCAGAAAGCTCTTTGATGACTAGACGCCGGGGGGGGGGGGGGACGTGTCATCGCAATTTGGGCCTCTGATAGACCAAGATAAGACTTCATAGATTTGACGCAGCCGGCGAAAACGGATTGAAGATGAGTAAGCATCTTAATTGGTCCCACCAGACGTCTAACTTGATATCCATAGAGGGCGAGAGGAGAAGTGGGGGGGGCGAGAGTAGGGCTTGCTCCCCAGAAATATCGGATGAAGTAAAAACTGTCGTAAAAACGCCGAAAAAATTGCTATATAGCGGTTTACGAGGTCACAGCTCGTATGTCATGGTCTCATGACTCTCAGATACCCTTCGTCACTCTTAAAGGAGGAGAATGGGGCCCCGGGAGTACCACGACAAAAAATTCTACAGCCCCATTTCTTGGTTTATCTTTTGGCTTAGCATGACATTTTTTGCCTTGGCACCCCTACTTTTAGAGTGACGCAGCTAGGGCTCCAGGGAGTCCTGAGTTCATCAAATTCGCGCTTACTGACCCCGCAATCCGCTATACTTTCGGCGTTTTTTCGCCAATTTTTACTTCATCCGATGTTTCTGGGGAGCAGGACCTTCTTTGGGCACCCCTCCCTCCTATACTTCTCCTCTCGCTCTCTTTGGAGGCCAAGTTAGACGTCTGGTGGGACCAATTCAAAGATGCTTACTCATATTCAATTCGTTTTCGCCGGTTGTGTCAAATCTATGAAGTCTTATCTTGGTCTTTCAGAGGTCCAAATTGCGATGAAACGTCCGCCCCCCCACCGGCCCCGTTATCACTCTCAGAGTGACCGGGGGCTCCTGTAGTTATCAAATTTGAGTTGTTTGACCCACAATACGCCTGTTCTAGAATTTTTCCGGAGATTTTATGATCATTTTTGCACAGTATGGTTTTTTATACTTGGGGGCTAACCGCTATTTTGAGGGGCAGTTGGGGGCCCGAAAATGATTGTCAGTTGACGAACCAAATGATATTTTGTGTTTTAAGATTAGGAGTAGCACTTTCAATCAATTTTTGAACTTTATTCGCTGCTGAAAGGGGGTCCTTCAATGCCTCCAATAATCGTTTGAATAACCACTCTGAGAACCTTCCTATAATGTCAGCGTAAAGAAAGAGAAAAACTTAAAATGAATGAGAATGAGATTCATGAATGAAATGAGAAAAACTTAAACTTAATCTCCCATTTGTTGGTATCTCACCATCGTTATTTTCACCGGTTTTTGCCTGTAAATCGTTTCATTAGATCGCTTACAGCAAAATTGTGCGACAGCCCAGGGGCGCAGGGACTCGTTCAATCTGACAACCATGCTCTTTTGTCATTTAAGTCTATACAAAATTATCGATACCAGGTGAAACACAGCGCTTCACCAAAGAATCGAGTATTTTACACAGTTTTAAATGGAGAAAATCCATTGTTGCCACATTGCACGAGCCGCATCAGCGCAACAGCCTCATTACAGTGCATGGTCCGGTGTAATTAAGCTTTTCAATATCAACGAAAACTACTGCCGCAATAATCTCGGAGATAATACCGGTTATTAAAGGGCGTAATTTACTATCTAGAAATGTCTAGCTTCTTTGTGGAATACCACGTGAGAGCGAAGTTAGATGGAACTGTAGCTCGATTGAAATTTGCTCTTGAAGTCACCACTAAAAGAAAAGTAGAAAGCTCAGAGTGGTATCAAAATGTTCCTTAGGATTTGACCTAGAACGCAACGTTCATACATTTTCGAAAAGTTAACTCTACCTCTCGCAATGAACGATTAAAGGCGGAAAAAGCATGGTTTCTGGAGCGCAGAAAAGTGGCGTTATCTAGCGGATGAGAATCTTACCACAGGTCGCTGAGGATTCACCTTAATGACAAACATTTGTATGCGACAGAGAATCTAACCTCATTTCCAACAACATGAATAACGACAATGTTTACAGTCACCAGCGTACTGCACGTTGTATCACGGCCATTCTGCAGGCGTTTTTTACGGAGCCCGGCCAACGGTTTTTCAACACGGCGGAGATAAGAAGTGCCATATCTCTTAGGCTTAGTAACCTCTGGTCTTCGACGATGCAGTGATTTCGAACAAACCCAGCGCAAGTTGCGCCTTCAATTGGCCAGTATGGTCAAGAAGCATGGCAGCCTGATGAGCCGCATCTTTGGTCTTCGACGATGCAGTGATTTCCGAACAAGCCTGTCTTTTTTGTGTTTTCACTCTTGTGCGACGGCGGCGTTGCCAAGTCGAAATTTGCTGTGTCGACGTTATGGGTGTCGACGTTCATTTTGAGCGCGGTGTCGCGATTTATGAACATCGACACCCACAACGTCGACACGCGACGTCGACAACCATAACGTCGACAAAATTTCGGTGTCGACGTAATGGGTGTCGACGTTCATAAATCGCGACACCGCGCTCAAAAATGAACATCGACACCCATAACGTCGACACCGAAATTTTGTCGACGTTATGGTTGTCGACGTCGCTTGTCGACGTTGTGGGTGTCGATGTTCATTTCCGAGAGAGGTGTCGCGATTTATGAACGTCGACACTCATAACGTCGACACCGACATTTTGTCGACGTTATGGTTGTCGACGTCGCGTGTCGACGTTGTGGGTGTCGATGTTCATTTCCGAGAGCGGTGTCGCGATTTATGAACGTCGACACCCATAACGTCGACACCGAATTTTTGTCGACGTTGTGCTTGTCGACGTCGCGAGTCGACGTTGTGGGTGTCGACGTTATCAGTACCCTCCGTTATACATTACACAGGTGATCAGAATTTCGCAGATGCAATGCTAACAGTAACAAAAATTCTTACTATTTCCCCCGTTTAATTTGAGTCACAATCGTTCGGAAAATCATGTTTTTGCTGTGGGAAGAAGTCATGCAGTAAAAGGTTGATATTAATCAACGATGTTTCTCGCTCTCGTGAAAAACTACTGTTTTGTAATTTGCAGATACATGCTTTTGTATGTATACTTACGCTAGCAATATAAATGTCATAGAATAGAGATTACTTTGCAATAGAATAAGCTACACTGTCGCCGAATCTTCTATCGGCACTCGTTGACCTTGAATGGTCTTGACAAGATTATATTTGGAAGGATGTTTCAAATCCTGTAACCTTTTCATTCAACAACAACATCACCCACCCCTCATCAGCGCTGCGATTGGTTTATTTTGAATTTCGCGGTGGCTGGCTTATTTTAAATCGTGCGGTGGTTGGCTTATTTCAAGGTCAAAAAAAGGAGTTTATACAGAGCCTTATGGAAGAGTCGCTTCTATTACGAAGTAATCTGTATTCTATGTAAATATTTCAAACCTCGAGAGATCTAGGAGTGCCGGAGTACGCGATGTGCGCCAGTTGCTTGTTTGCTCCGATGAAGAAATACTTGAGCTTTTCTTTGATACTCGATGGAGCCGGTCGCCAGGTGTTCAAGGTCACCAGGTGAACTCCCGGCCTTTGACAAATATACGTGTGAGCGTAGCCCAAGGCACGATACCTCCCCCAACTGTCTAAATTGCAAACTTCCAAATAGAGACAAGGCTGAGGGATAGTGAACTCCGTGCTCTCTGCGGACAGAAATTTGCATCTGTTGGAGTTGACTATTGAGACACGTTATACAGTATCAAAAGTGCAAAAAACCAGAGCTCTAAGACTTGATTTCAGGCTATCTCCACCTCGCGCTAATGATATGAAAATAAACACGCGCCTAAAGAGAAGTGTTATGTTCCTTTGCCATTAAAAACCGTTCTAATTAGACAAAACTAATCTTACAATTTTATTTTTGCATTTCATGGTTAAAATAATATTAGCATCGTTGAGCACGAAATAATGGAGAACAGAAAAAAAGTGTAAGAACCTTTTGAACCAATTTTGCTCTCGATGTACTCCGTTAAACCACCAAAAGTAGAAATACTTCATGCCTATTAACAGTGTTTTATATATTTCGTTTTACAATTAAGTATTTTTTTTTTTCACTTTAATTATTAGTGCATTTTTTTTCTTTTTTTTCTTTCTCCAAAATTAGATTATCTGGGGGGGGGTGCCCCCCCTGGCCCCATAGTAGCTACGCCCATGCCCTTTGGTTAGCTCAACAAAAGGCTTTTGCTGGGTCATTTTCCTATATCAAAGGTTTCGTCAGCGCTACCAAAGCGTTGTTTTTTTATTTCTGTGTTTTTCTGGCTACCATTATTTAGTGCAAAGAGAAAATCTGCAATGTATGGTCTTACTTGTCTTATCTATATCTATCAAGGCGTAGTCCAGAATCAGCTTGAGTTCTAAAAGATGCGAGAAGACGGCGACACCGTTTTTGGCGTAGCACAAATGAGTCGCCCCGTACAAGGCTTTCGAGTCCATCGAGACCCAGCCTTTGGGCAAGTCAACAAAATACAGGATGAATATTGGATCGTGATCAAATCTACTCGCCATGCGGAACTCGATGAAGACAAAACTGTTCAGCGTGCTTTTGTCGGGGACTCCAAAAATCAAATCCGACATAGCTTTGTTAATGAGAGTAGCCGCCGATCCCGGTCTCAGAGATAATAGTTTCTTCGTCAGAAGCTGCTGGTCCAGAGATGTGTGGAAGGAAATGCTCATGTTTTGGACCCAATACCTGTTATGCAAATCGAGTAAATGAGATTTTAAGATATTAAACTTCAAATAAGACTTATTCAAACCAAAATTTAGATCTGCTCTCAGATCTGCTGGAGTGCTGGATCTGTAAGTAGTGTGACTTTCAAAAGAAAAGAAAGTACCCTTGTCGAAATTCTCACTGTTAAAGTCCTTTATTTTCAATGAAATTTTTGATTTTCCATGACGTACTTTCATTGGGGCGTTCAGATTAGCCCTTAAACACTCGAAAACCGCAAAATTGTTTAATGATTGTCAATGTTTAAAAGAGTAAAAATTTTGACCAAGCAACTTTCTTTTGAAAGTCATAGTACATTGTTTCATCAAGAAAGCTAGAAGGGCCAGCCTTCTGGCTGATATTCTCTTTCTTTCCTATCATTGATTTTTTCCAAAGCATTTATCATTTTTTTTTTGCCAGCAGTCATACTTGACGGAACTTGCATTCACATTTAGGCGAATTTTCTGATGTATATCAAATTACAGGCTGAAAATAATTTATATTGAAGAAAACCAAATGTCAGCAATTTAGATGAATTTTCAGCTTTAAGAGCCGATTTCTGCCACTATCTTAGCGCTACCGTTCGACAAACATCGAATTAAAGGCTGAAAATAATTTTACTGAAGAAAATGAAATGTCAGTTACTACACAAAAATATATAATAATCCGAAGAATGTTTCTGCAAAATCTTTTGTCAGTAATTTTACAAATAAGGCTAAGGAGTTAGGAGTACCGAAAAATGGAATATCGCATTTCGATGCAAATATCGTTCATGCGATATTAATATTTTTGGTTCTTTGAGCCTAATAATTGAAGTTATACTGACGAGATATTTTGCAGAAATATTCTTTGGATACGTATATTTATTGCTTAATTTACGCTCCTCACATAGAAATTAATTTTGGCCTATAATTTGATATTAATCAAATAAGTAAGTTCTGGTGGCATAAATCGGATCTAAATTATGAAGATTCGTCTTAACCTTTTGCCGTGCAGAATGATTTTGGTCTCCGGTTCGTCTCGAACTTTGATCGATGGACTTATTGTCTAAGATCATCAAAAAAGGGCCAAAAATCAGACAGTAATTTTCTCACCAATTTATCATTTATAAACTTTTAGGACCAATTTAAATCACAGTCAACAGTTTAAACAAGTAAATCAAACCTGAAAATGTGACTGGAAAGTTCAAATTAAGCTTATTAGGTCGAAAACGATGATTTTAGTTGACTTTTCTGCAGCTGAGATTTTTTTGGTGATTTTTGATGAGGATTTTTACAAGTGCGATATTTTAGGCCATTTTTTTTCGATCTGTATAATCAATGTAAATTATAAAGATTATATCACAAGAAAGTAAGTACATGCCTGTACTCGATGTTCATCAGATCGTGCGACAGTTTGATGCTGTATCCGTTGTTGGCCGTATCCGACTGGAAGTCTGGAAGGACAATCAAAGTTCCTGTCGATGGCTGCCACTTGAGCGTCACCAGAACGTATTGATAGTTGACAGGTGAGTATAAGAACGCACCCCTCTCTCTACGTATAAACAGAAAAGCCATTTATTATCTTACTATGGCCATCTCTTTTCTTGTTCTTTCAACAGCGAACTCAGTAACAGAATTTCAGCTGTTTTTGGGTTTTAGGGAGGAAAACAAGACATACATCGATTACTCGCCGATAAATACGATTCAAAAGTGCAGTGAAGCTGTTGCAAACTTTTGCTACAGGCTTATTAATAGTTGATTATGGGGTAAAACCCTGTAAAAATTGATGTAAGCTCACTAAAAAATCTCGAAATCCACTCCCAAACTCATAAAATGCGTTCAAATGCGAGACCGTAATGGCGGAGATTGCCGCCTAAACAGTGGCGTCGCGTGCAATTTGGCAACTATGTATTCTATCCATTTAAACGCATGTAAAATATCGAATTCAGGGGGTGCACAGTGCACAAGGAAAATTCGATATATTTAATGAGTTTAAATGGAGAAGTTGCATTGTTGCCAGATGGCACGCGACGCCACTGCGCCTAAATCTTATGGCAATTGTACCTATGCTTGCATCCTCTTCTTCTTATTGTGTGGTACTGGTGTCGCGAGAACACTTCGAGAGGATGGAGCTTATTGAGATAGGGAAACCCAATGTGTAACCTGGTAGTCACCGCCATCGCGGTCTTGCGTTTGAAAGCATTTAATGAGTTTGGGAGGAAATCTCGTGATTTTTGTGTGCGTATCGTCATATCGTCAACAGCTTTATTTTGATGGTTATTTGTTTTAAATTCATGGTGCATGCATCAGTGATGAGCTTAGCGACGCACCTATCGAATCGATATGAATCGATTGATTTTGAGCGGTATACACTAAAAAAAAAAGAGAAAAAAAGAAAAAAGAAGCACAATGATGTGTGAACCGAGGTAAAGGATGGTGCTGTTGCTAGCATTTTAGTGTTTGCATAACTACCATAGTTCTTGAAAATGTTGAGGAAATGCTGGTATAGTGATCATATTTTGATACAAGTAGTAACACCTCAATTTCTGGTAAAATTACTAGACTCTCCGTGGTTAACATATCGACACGCGGTTTTGCTTTTAAAATTCTAATGATTTAGGAATTTATTTTTGTGTGCGTATCGTCATATCGTCAACAGCTTTATTTTGATGGTTTTTGTTAAAATTCATGGTCATGCATCAGTGATGAACTTGCGACGCACCTATCGAATCGATATGAATCGATGATTTAAAAGTGAGCGGTATACACTGAAAAAAAAGAAAAAAAGAAAAGAAGCACAATGAGGTGAACCGAGGTAAAGGATGGTGCTGTTGCTAGATTTTATGTTTGCATACCATAGTTCTTGAAAATGTTGAGGAAATGCTGGTATAGTGATCATATTTTGATACGAGTAGTAACACCTCAAATTTCTGGTAAAATTACTAGACTCTCCGTGGTAACATATCGACACGCTTTGATAAAATTACTAAAATTTAGGAATTATTTATTCCAGTGTAGAATAATGTTAACCCTTTCAAGCACGGGCACGCATTTTGAATTTGACTTTTCTTGAGACCGTTCAAAAGAGGACAATTTTCCAAGACTTTTGATATGGGTTACACAAGTTTTTGCAAAATTTCCATTTAAATTCCCATTGCAACCCTGTTACATAATAGTACAACATTGAGCCGTTAGTCCTACGATTTGACGCAACCCGCACTACACTTAAAATTAACGTCTCTTATCTTACTTGTCTTTTGTTCTCTCAGACCGAGAGAGGTTCGGGCTACGTGTTGTGTGCGTTGCGTCGAATCGTGACGCAGGACTAATGGATCTGTTAGTACATATGTGTACCACTTCGCTTGAAAGGGTTAAAGTGAACTGTCAAAATTCCCTTACTTTTCGTCGTTCTGGCTCAAATCGGCGAGAATGTGCATAGTTTCTGACGGCGTGGAAATAAGTCTGTTTCGCAGTTGCGTATCCTTCGAGGGGTTGTAATCAACAATATTGGCTGATGCGGCGGCACCAGAAAATGCTTCCCACTGACGTCTCCGGAAGTTCATAGGACACGTTTCCTGCACATTCCTCATCTTAGCACCGAGCGGCGTGTAAACTGTTCGATAATCGTCAACGAATAGTTCACGGTCGAACTGAAAACAGGAGAGAGCGAGGAGGGGGCGGGGGTTAAAACTAAATGATTATGGATTTTGAACTGTGATAGCTCTGACAGAGACAAAATTGGCAACAATTTTTGCAGGTTTTGATGAGCGAGGTCATAGATTATAGTTTTATGTTAAAAAAACTCACACTTGAAAATATCCTCGGAGGTAATGAATGTACAAGAAAAATGAGTTCCTTTTACGCCTCCAAAGTTATGACAAAATTTCAATTTTTTACCAAAATGCGGAGTAGAGAAAGAAAGGTGTTTCGCGCTGAGTTCTTACCGGCAGAGCGAAAAAAAAAAAAAAAAAATAGGAGGCTCCTCGCGCACGCGCAAACTTTGCAATGAAAACCCCTCTAAAAAATTGTCGATTTTCCCGCTTGCTCAAGATACGGTCAAACGGACGAAATTTTCGCTCTAAGGGCAGCATTATTGCATTTTCCATACGAAATCGACTATACTATTGTGTAGTTGCAAATTTTGCACTTACGCCCCTTTTTGCCGCTTGGGGACCTCTAAAAAAATTTTAATTTTTTTTTTCGACAAATATTCTTGATTTTTATGCCTCATAGCACGTTTTGGGGAATGGAGGTTAACTTTTCGAAACTTTCAAAAATAAGAGACCCTAGGGGGGGGGTTAAAAATTTAAAAGATTATGGTTTGTAACTGGATGGCTCTGACAATGAGACATAGTTGGCAACAATTTTTGCAGGTTTTGATGAGCGAGGTCATAGATTATTAGGTTTTATGTTAAAAAAACCTCACACTTGAAAAGTTTCCTCGAGAGGTAATGAATGTAACAAGAAAAATGAGTTCCTTTTACGCCTCCAAAGTTGTTGACAAAACTTTGATTTTTTTTTACCAAAATGCGGAGTAAGAGAATGAGAAAGGTGTTTCGCGCTGAGTTCTTACCGGAGAGGAGAAGTCAAAAAAAAAAAAAAAAAAAAAAGTAGGAGGTTCTACCACAGATTTCGCGCACAGTTTGGCAACATCTGTATCGTCAATGAAAACTAAACTCAAATAGGAAAACAATAATAGTCGATTGTTTACGCGCTCGAGCTTGGGCCTCCATCGGATCAATTGATTCTTTGTAGAGAAGTTGTTAACTTCTAACTATTCCTACCTACGGGATATGGAATTGCATTCTCTGAAATTGAAGGAGTTTTGAAACTGTACTGTACTATACAGGTATTCCATGTTTTCAGAATACAAATCATGTCTGATAAAGGTTGTAAAGGGATAAGTTTTAATGTTCATTTTCTTCTTTGTATGTAGTTCTCAGATGGTGTTTTCTAAAAATGTCAAATAATTCTGGGCATATATTATGGGTTAGTAGGTCAATGTTCAAAAACCAAAATTAGAGGAAGATGTTATATACCTCGGTGGTGAAGTCATCGTCAGAAATGCACGAATACAGACAGTTTTGAGGAGCCGTTCCGTCATTTTCCTCTAAGATATGTTTCACGTTCTCGTGATGTCTTTGCGCAGATTTTGTATGGCAGTTACTTTCTTTCTTGTAGAATTCTACTTCTCTTCGACAATAGACGCGTTTTTGCCATGTGAAATCCATTTGTTCCCTCGTGGTAGTCTTCGACGGCTTCGCTGTGTCTTTTGGCACATCTTTGGGGTTCACCTCCTCTAAGGCTGTTGTAGTGACCATTTCTAGAGTTACGCTGAAATATCCAGAACAAAAGAAATATCAGAGATTATACACTCAAGCACTTCCGCTATCAACAAATAGAACCGTAATCAGCCTATTGGAAGTTTCAAAAGTAAAGAATATTTGCAGGGCCAGCAGGCCGATCATTTACTTTTGAGTTAAACCGATCATTCCACGTGTGACGGTCCTAAATTGTAAGACTTGACCGTTACTACAGTTAGTTACCATCGTCAATCCTCTGAGGACCAGTTAGTTAAAAAAACAACTCCACGACTCCACTTCCATAGGGAAGGTAGTTAACTGTTCGTACTCGAGGGAGTTGGAATGGCCTATACGACGGATTGCAGGCGCCGACAATACCTTACCTTGTAAGGTTTTAATTTATAATCGCGTTTATCCGAAATGAAGAATGAAACAAATTAAGCAAAGTTTGCTTTTCATGTGACTTTCACGCTATTTTATACAGGAATAAACCCTTCATAGCGCAGTAGCAAAATTTTGCAACAGACTTATTAGCGTCGCCACTTCAAAGACAATATTGAAATTATTTTCTTTGGTGTAAACCTTTAAGTGTCCCTGTATAGCGCAAAAATTATAATGTGATATGTGCTACAGTACTATAGACTAGTAAAAGAAGATTCATACAGTCTAACTCGAGGGCCCAAAGAGAGTACGGGACGGCCGGTTCTCGGCGCCATTTTTAAGTTGGGTACCCTCGCTATTGATTGATGGAGACACAACTTTGCGCCTGATTTTACATTAATCGGAGGACCGTCTGGCGTCCGTCCGGTGCTCTATTTGGACCAAGGTCAGTCCGGTAACCCTACAATCTTGTTTCCTAATCGGGCGTGAACTCATGAGTAAATAAATGAGAGTTGTATCAAATCAGGTGAAAAGTCCGGCCCTGTCCAGGGCTGCCGTTTTGCGTATAACTAATCGCATTTTTTAATTCACCGATGATTCCACCGGTTGAGAAAAGATTACACAGCTCAGTACAGTGTATTACTGTAATGTACGAAAATGCACGCATCTGTAATCTTTTCTCAACCGGTGGAGTCGTCGATGACTTTAAAAAACTTGCGGATATTTTAATTAATTAAGGGAGTTTCCACCGATTGAGAAAAGATTACAGATCAGAGTATTTTCGTGCATTTCAGTCATACATTGAACAGAAATGTGTAATCTTTTCGAAACCGGTGGAATCACCGGTGAATTGAAAAATGCGATTAATTATACGCAAAACGGCAGCCCTGCGTGTTACACACAAGGGTGTTTGCTCTGTTTTCTGTTTGGGTGGCAAAGCAAATCTTTTTACGCGTGACAATTGTGGACTGCTGACGCTTGATAGACTGATGGCAGGGAGATTATAGGTTGGTTGGTAAAGAAAATGTTTGCAGTAAATTGAATCACGTGATGAGCGGGCACCAATCAGCACTCACTTAACCTACAAACCACTGTAAGTATTTGTGACAAGGACTGAGGCGACGCGAAGTACCATGGTCTGCGATCGTTAAAAACAGTGGCGAGGCGTGCGATTTGGCAACGTCCCTTTTCCCCTATTTAAACACATTAGAAAGGTCGAAACGCCTGGTCATCGCCGATGACTGGAGCGTTCGACTTTTTTGGTGAATTTAAATGGAGAAAATACGTTGTTGCTATAAATTTCACGCTTCGCCACTGGTTAAAAAGTGGCCAAAAAGCAGGATGTTTTCTCACCAATCTATCATTTATAAACTTTCAAGACCAATTTTAATCTCAGAGAGAGAGAACACTTTTGACAAGTAATTTAAACCTAGAGATATCAGTGGGAAGTCTAAAATGATGATTTTCGATGAATTTCTTCACTGATTTTATATCATTTTTTTTTCGATCTCAAACCATAGTGTTGATAGGCTGCGTTTGACCACCGCGTACATTAAACCTTTCAAAGCTGAAAATAATTTTTGTTTAGGAACGGATTTTTGGCCGTTATAGATGATCTGGGCACACTTTTCTCACATAAAACGACATCCTATATTATATTTTAATTTTCTCCATAAGATTCTATGTTATTCAGGAGCTTATTGAAATGTACACCAGGTATGAAAGGGTTTAACCCTTCGCTTCGTTTAACGAAGCGTAAGGGTCACTGCGTTAATAGCTTACTGACCTGGTATTTATGGATCTTGATGGTGTGCACTATACAGTAAAAAAACTACATGCTGCTGATTATTGGCGTTACTGACGCCTCATTCTGGCCAATTTTTTTTTTTTTTTTTTTTTTTTTTTAGGGGCGATGATAAAATTTTTTCTGTTAGACACCCACATTTGCTTATGATTCTGAATTTGCTCAAGCGAGGTTTTTCGGCAATTAAGTAATTTCATCAAACTTACCGTATCTTTAACTCATCGATCGGCATTTTGCTCAGGTAAACCCCGCTTTGAAAATCTGGACTTTGTTTCAGAGGCATTTTGAAATCGTTATTTTTTGGGACTGACGATCAGTATTAACTTCAGAGAAAACTGACAGCAAGGCTAAGCACAGTTATCGTAAAAAAACAAGCAAACAAAAACAACTAATGAACCGATAAATTTAAGACATAATACCGAGAACTATAGAAACTAAACATGGTCTCATCAAATAAAACGTGATGAATAGTAATAATAATAATAATAATAATAATAAAAAGCAACAAGCTTAACTAAGAATGAAGCCTTTTTTTTCTTTTTTAGAAAACGGTCAAGGTGTTTCTGAAGGAAGTAAACAAATGAAAACGGAAGCGTGAGATTGTGAATGAGTCAAATCCATGCTGCTCTCATTTCGTGATCGGTCACCATGGTAACGAATCAAACATCAACAAACCACCCGTATCATCGTTGATTTCCCGCGGCCGACGCGACGCGACGCGACGCGCGCATCAAGTTTTCATACATATATCTATGGCCGAGGGGGAAGATATGTAAGTACAGGTCTTTGTCGCTCTTGTTGCAGCCTGTGAGATTGAAGGCGTTTCTTACGACTCAAATCAAGTCCACGAAGGGAGACAGAAGTAACTGAATTTCCGTGACTTCGTTAACGTCTCGGTGACACCCCCCCCCCCCTCTCGAAAAAATTCCTGGCGACGCGACTGTATGGAACTCTGCGAATACCACATAATCAAACAAGTAAAAAAATACACAAGAGTAATCTGAAACTATAACAAAATCCTGATTTTGAGGTAGTCAAAATTTTATTATTTAGTTTCAAATGACTCACCTGCTGCAGTTCTATAAGGGAAGAAATGCCGTGTTTGAGAAGCGTTAGGTACCTATCGATTTATATTTTCGTCATTAAATCTTGAAGACTCTTATTTCATCCTGCTTCAGGTTTCTAAATAATGGTTAAACTTGAAAGTCTATATCTACAGAATAAATTGATTTACAAGAGCCTCTTGGCCAAATCGCTGTTTTTTGTTTTTTTATCGAAGCGGAAATAAGAGAGGAAAAAATAGAGAAATAAGTCAAAGTTGTCAACCTTTAATTAACTCACATATTTTCGTACTAAGGAAGAGTGCTATGTTGCACTATTGTTGCTCACGCTGTTTTTACAATGCGGGTAGAGGTTACTGTTCATAAGCCGGGCCCTGTCAGGTTTCCGAGCCACATTACAAGAACAGCGTTAATAACAGTTTTGCTTATTGGTGTTTTTTTTTCAGCAAGGCAGAGAACCACTGTAATACTTTACTCAGTGTCACGTCTCAAGCTCTTTTACCGCATTCCGGCTTTTTTTTTCGAGCGCCTCGGGCGTTTTTCAGGCTCTCTCGGACTTTCCCAGGATTTTTCAAAAGCTTCGTAAACTATAACTAATTCAGTATATCAAGGAAGTAGCTGTTCAATAACGTATTTTTGGAAATTTCAATGAACACCAACGTGGCAACGTTTATTATTTATTTTTATGGTGTTATTTCTTTTGATTTTATATTTTCCGAATCTTAGGCTTTTTAGTCTAAAGCTCACAATCAGTTTTTTCTTCTACTTCAGGCTTTTCCTCAAAATTTCAGGTTTTCTCTTGATATTCTTTAAATTTTCGGCTCTTTCATTCTCAAGCTCAAGCTTGCGACTTTGCGCAGCACTCGCGTCAAGGCTGTAAAAGTGTTAACACCAAGGAATGACATTGTGCTTAACCATCTCCACCATACCAGTTAACTTTGAGTTTCTGGCGCAACTTTTTCGGTGGCAGTCATGAATTTAGAAACTTCTCTTAGTGTATCCGTTAATCTTTTTTCTGCAAATTGTGAACATTTGTCCCGACCAAAAATCAAAGATCATGAAAGGAAGGCTTTTGGTTTGAACTTCTACTCCTACAAATTGTGCGTAAGGTTTTGAGTTTAAAGAACAAAAAAGCAAAACTGCCCCTCACAGCAGAGCCGAGAACAATCAATAATTTTTTGGATTTCCAACTGTTGGATAATTTTTTTAATATTTAACTCTTGCTACGTGTTTAGTAAAGAGACAGATCAAAATAGATGAATACATAAAAAGAAAAATAGATATAAATAGGTAGATAGATTAATAAATAAATAAATACATTGATGAGTAGATAAATAGATAAATAAATAAATAAATAAGTAAAAACAAGAAAAAAATACAAAAGAAACCTACGACGAACACGGGACATTCTCAGTGTACTGTTCATCATGAGTAAGACTTTAAGAGTAGCTTTATTGCTTTCCATTTACTCTGGATTTTGTTTAGAATTTCTTGAGTCTCAATTGATAGTTGATCAGTTGAACGACGTAAATGTATTCACCTCCAAAGTTTGCCTGAAAATTGCCGAAAGGACCAAAAATAAGTCTTTCGTAATTTTTAGTTTGAGACGGGACTATGATGTTTCTCCCATAGTTCGTGACTTACAAGCTAGCTCAATTACAACTGCATTCATGACCGATGGGAAGGATTTGAAAAATTTCAATTTGCACGACCGCTCGACAAATTTGCTGTTTCTGGTGGATAACTGTCACGATATACTTAACCTAATTCTGGATTCAGGAAGTGACAGCGAAGCAGCTGGACCGGACCAACTGTTGGATAAAACTGAAACGAGATCACTGGAAAATGGAGAAATAGAAGAGGTGGCAGGCTCCCAAAGGAACGATCCAAAAAATTGGAGGATCAGAAATTTTTGTCATTCCCACGAAAAAATTAAATCAAAAGAGAGGAGAAATGAATCGTGTGACATCTCCATGAGAATCTCTGACGAGGAGTTGTTTGGAAACACCCCGTTATCTGAAACCGTTTTCAATCTTACTCGAGGATTGTACGGTAATCAAATTTGGAACTCCCGAAATTACTTATTATTTGTGATCAATAATTTTAGGAGCGACGCATCCTTCTTCAGCCTGCACACTCCCCCAAAACTAGTGGTAACGTTTTACAACAATACTTCTAAAGTTAATGACCGCGCTGTAGACTGTGATCTGGCATATACTTTCAAATTCATCTGGCGTTTTTTCAAAGGTCATCGTACAATTATTTGTTTCGGACTTGCTTGTTACAAATACGACCCGTTCAAGAGAAAGATCTTCACAAACCGCGGAAATGCCGATTTCTTTGATTTTTCATTTCATTCCATGGATGGGGAACAATTCAGAATTTATTCACGTAACCCTAACCAAAAAATCTCAATCTTCCAAAATATATGGCTGGATCCGCAAGTTGATCTGCAGATGACTCTCTTGACAGAAATGGTAAACAAATTGAATGGAACAGAACTTATCTTGCACAACTCTCTTTATAAATTAGCCTTTCAAAATAAAAGTATTGATTCCGGGTATGGATTTAAATTTGGAATAGACTTGTTTATCTCAAATGTTGACTTCCGTCAGTCAATAAGGGATTATTCAAAGTATGATTATACCATCGCCATTGATACGAACAAGTTATGCTTCGCCGTTCCGCGGAAAGGATACATGCCGCAATATTATGTTCCGTTCATGTGTTTCACGCCTACTGTTTGGATCTGCATAGTGGCATCATTATTCGCCATCGTCCCATTTCTGTATTGTAACAAAATTATGGAGCTGAGGTTATTTCAAAGTATTTACACTCTGAAAGAGTCGAAAGCATACGAGGGAAAGTCAATACTTCTGTCTGTTTTCAGTTACTTTCTGTTCCTCAGTCAACCAACTTCCCACCTTGGTAAATTATTTTCCGCGAAATTATTGTTCGTTACTTTAACATTTTCTACTCTTGTGTTAGCTAACGTCTTTCAAAGCTTGATGGTCACTTTACTTAGCAAACGTGTGCATTATACCGACATTGACACGTTGAAAGATATGGAAGACTCTGAGGATATCGATCTGATTTATTCTGCGGAGAAAAACATTGATACAAGTTTTTTTTCAAATCATTCTCGACTGACAAGCCTTAAAGATAGACTAACAGATAGTTTAGAATTTTATATGAGTTGTTTCGATGAATATATGACGATAATATCATCCGTGTCAGATCGTCTAACCGTCGAACGCAGTAATTCTTTGAACAATAGAGTAGACAAACTCTGGAGGGTGGTGGAATCGCTTTTAATAAATCAAGCCTACCTGACCAATATCCAACCAAATATGGTTAATCGTAAGAATTTCATTATACACTTCGGCTCCACGATATACTCAAAAGAATATCACTATGTTGAAGAGTGCATTCATTCAGGCCCCGTCATTTTTTCTGTTCTCAAGCATTCTTTCTATTTTGATGCGTTCAATACTATACTGACTCAGTTTATGGAGTGTGGATTGATTTCAGGGCTACTTAGACAATTTCAAGGAATTCAGAAAGAACTTTTTGAGCGTTATCACATGACTGGCGAACCTCATCGTAGTTTTTCTATCTCCGATTTACAGATTGCATTCATTTTCCTCATACTTGGATTGATACTTGGCAGTTTCGCTTTCGTTTTAGAACTTTTGTTCTTTGAGCTAGAGTCACTGAGAGCACCTGTGATGATGAAAACTCGCCCAATGGCATTTGTTAATCATAAAAGACGCGAGAGAACAAATGGTAAAAAGGCCAATAAGAAAATAAAATTTGGAGCTTCTATGCGCCTCAAAAATGTTTAAGTGATTTCTACAGACAGAGTTCAAGAAAGTAGGTCGTAATTTTTCTTTCTTTTCGTACCAAAAAAATTGTTGAAAAAAGAAAAAAAAAATCATCTTATATAATAAAAGGCGACCGCTGAGAATCGCCGAAAATCGCGTTTTACTATGATCTCGAGAACGGAGGCACGCGGGACCTCGAAATTTCGCGACTGGGTCATGCGCCTGGGTCATGCACGGTGTGCACATCGTGCTTCTTTTACCCGTTTTTTTTTTTATCCCTTCCCGAGGGTGGATTTTATCGCGGTGTTTTACCTCATTTTTGGCCCTATGGTATCTGAGACCTCGAAATTCCGGCCCCCGATACTGCTCGGTCCTCGAAAGCGATCCAGCTCCTCCGAATCGACACAACCCTAAAAGCAACCCCTCACGGGGGATCTACCCTTCGAGATGGGTTGTTTTGGATCGCGGAAACGGGGGTCGAAGACGTTGTCCAGGTGATCTACACTTCGCAAGAGGGTAGCCCCGGGCTCCGCGCGTGGACTTTTTCACTCGAATTCGCGCGCCGCCAATATCATCCCCCTTTCAGGGTGGTTTTCTGAAAGAAGCGATTTTACCGATTATTTCGGGCACCGGATCACTTTGGGCGCCGACATTTTCCTCGAGGATCGTGCTCCGATCGGGGGTGTCCGTGAGACTTCGCTCATCCCCCTGATTCACATTCTACCCCCTGTTGGGGTGGGTTTTCTTATAGGGCGGAATCTTATCTCGGATTCTACGGCTTTGCTGACAACTTAATACGATAACCGGAGTCACGATGATATGCCTTCCCGGTCCTCGAAAACGATCGCGCTCATCCGGACCGACCCGATCTTAAAAGCAACCCCTCACGGGGGATTTACCTTCCGGGATGGGTTGTTTTGGATCGCGGAACCGGTGGTCGGAGACGGTGTCCATGGTGATCCGCAGACTTCGCACGTGGGTAGCCTCGGACTCCGCGCGTGGAGGTTTCCACTCAAATTCGCGCGGCTCGAATATCATCCCCCGCTAAGGGTGGTTTTTTGGAAGAATCGGTTTTACCGATTATTTCGGGCACGGGATCACTTGGGGTGGCGAAATTTTGATTGATGATCGTGCTCCGGTCGGGGGTGATCGTGCGACTTCGCTCTTCGCCCCCGATTCTTTTTCTACCCCCTGTTAGGGTGGGTTTTCTCACCGGAAGAATCTTATCTAGGAATCTACGACTTTGCTGACTACTTAATAACCCCGGAGTCACTCTGATATGCACGAATCGATCTTTGCATATCCGAACCTGTCCCACCGTTAAAACTACCCCTCGCGGGGGGTTCATTCCCGAAATCAGGTTGGCGGGCTTCTCGACAAAAATCAGCGACAGCCGCGCTGAAATTGTGTTCGTGTATAACTCTTCACTAGCGGAGCAGAACGAATCCACGTGCAGCGCTTCAAATTGTGAACTACCCTTTATACTGGGGCTGTTCGATTCTCGCGGAGTAGCTTCGGATCCTAGAAAGTGTGAAGGCCGGAAGGTCTGGTTTTTTGCGTGCTGTTTCTCCTAGACGATGGCCGATGGGGGTGGAGGTTTTTTTTTCAAGCGACTTGAAAAACATCCCCCCTTGAGGGGTAGTTTCATTTTTTAGGTTTTTTACCAACCTCTGGGACTTTCAGTTTCTTTGAGAGGCATAGTCCTGGATTTTAGGAGTGCGCCGTGCGCAAAAATATTTCACTTACTAACGCAGTGACTATTCTGCGGGGGTAGGGATTCTTTTTTATTCATCCTTCGCAGATCAATGGATTCTCCTTAGCTATCAGGTTCTGATGTAGGTATACGATAAATTGAAAATGCATGTTGCTTGGCAACGTCGTTCATTACTCACATCTTCGCAATGATATTGTTACCAGTTCGAATGCCTTCCGATTACTTTATACAGGGTGTTAATTAAAATAGGTTCCACTCAAGTTATCTCGAAAACGGTTGCGAATTTAGAAAATCGCTCAAACACGTGTTCAATGATTTCGAGGGGGACACCTTTTAAAGGGGTCACCAATTTTGGGGCCCCCTCCGGGGGGCCCCTAGGGGGGGGCACCACCCCCCTAAATCCAATACTTCAAATGGGGGCCCCCATTTTTTATTCGATAATTGAAAAGAGGACGAAATTCTAAGACTTTTAGCACAAACCGGAAGTCGATATCGTTTTTAATTTTCGATATATCGAAGTTCAAAGTTCGATATGGACCCATTTTCAAAAATTCACAACTTCCTTTTAAATTATCCAAATTTAAAAAACTTTAGGTTCAAAATGTTCTACAGAGCAAGTACTTTTCAGAAAAAAATACAAACTTTCTGGAAAATTTACCAAAAGGGGGTTTCTGAGCCCCTAATTTTTTTTGAAAATTTCGAACTTTTCAGAGGCTGTAGAAAAAAAACTACTTCAAATTTCAAAAAACGCTGAATCATGGGTTCGCTTATTTTATAAGCCGAGCATTTTGGCGCAAACCGGAAGTCGATATCGTAATTCGTTCTCGAGATCGAAATTATTCGAGCGAATTATTGACATTTGATCAATATCGAACTTTGACCTTCGATATCTCGAGAACGAAAAACGATATCGACTTCCAGTTTGCGCCAAAATGTTTGGCTTAAGACGTGCTTTCAAATGATGTATCACACAATAGGTTTTTAGGACATCGTCATTTAAAATTGTCAAATTTGGGGGGCCGTGACCCCTGCTCCCGCCCCCCCTGGGGGGCCTAAGAATTTTTGACCCCCTGAAAAGATGTACCCCTTAAAATAAGCGAACCCATGTTTCAGCGTTTTTTGAAATTTGAAGTAGTTTTTTTTCTACAGCCTCTGAAAAGTTCGAAATTTTCAAAAAAATTTAGGGGCTCAGAAACCCCCTTTTGGTATATTTTCCAGAAAGTTTGTATTTTTTTCTGAAAAGTACTTGCTCTGTAGAACATTTTTAACCTAAAGTTTTTTAAATTTGGATAATTTAAAAGGAAGTTGTGAATTTTTGAAAATGGGTCCATATCGAACTTTGAACTTCGATATATCGAAAACTAAAAACGATATTGACTTCCGGTTTGTGCTGAAAGTCTTAGAAATTTTTTCCTCTTTTCAATTATCGAATAAAAAATGGGGGCCCCCATTTGAAGTATTGGATTTAGGGGGGTGGTGCCCCCCCTAGGGGCCCCCGGAGGGGGCCCTAAAATTGGCGACCCCGTTAAAAGGTGTCCCCCCCGAAATCATTGAACACGTGTTTGAGCGATTTTCTAAATTCGCAACCGTTTTCGAGATAACTTGAGTGGAACCTATTTTAATTAAAAACCCTGTATATAAATCATCAGCTGTTTTAGAGTTGCTCGTAGGAATCAATGCAAAAGATACAGTTTTTAACCTTTCATTTTCTTGAAATGTGTTATTATGGCGCGTGCTGCAAGCAAGAAAAGCGAAGGCTCAAAAAAATGCTGCAAAGAAAAACTTTGAGAGGAGCACGTTTAAGACAGTCACTTGCATTCTGCCAATGCTGCTTTTTGTCCATTTAAGCTTAGCTTATGTATATGTTCGTATCCAAGGAGTGCACTATGCTTATCAAAAAATTCAACCCATGGGCGGAGCCAGCAATTTGGCAACTGTGGATTCGTCCAATTTGAATGTATGAGAAAACATCGATTGTTGAGGAGGGCATGGCCCTATATCTAATCGATTGTTACATCATACATTCAAATGGGTAGAATCCACAGCTGCCAAATTGCTGGCTCCGCCCATGATTCGACCTTCTACACAAGTATAACGGTACGAAATAAAATGTTGCTAAAATGCACGCGACAAACTGCAATCAGGTTTACATCAACGGAATGAAACATAAACTCGTTACTTAACTTCGGCCAAAAAAAGCTAAACTACCCACAGCATTATTCGGCCAAATACGGAAACAAAAATGTCAACAAGTATTCCTGTGCAACTTTTAGAAATTACGGTTATCTTGGACTACGTACGATCATGAGTAAAATGTTAGTCCAACGCAAACCGTTATTACTTCTTACTAAAAACAATTCCCTTCTCCTCTACTAACGGAGGAGTGATGAAAGAAGTAAATAAAATGTGTTGTGTACACAAAAAACCTTTGACATAGCGTGCAATTTGGGAAAATACTACTCTGTCCAATTAAACGATTGTAAAAGGTCGAATGCGGAAGTGTTCACCAATACTCCGAACTTTTTCACTAATTTGAATAGAAGAGATGCAACGTTGCTAAATTGAACGCCACACCACTGACAGGATCAAAAAAAAAAAATTTAAAAAAAAAAAAAAAAAAAAAAAAAATGGGAACAAAGCAAAACAGAAAAGAGCAAAAGGAGGATAAATAAAAAACAAACAAAAAACCATTGAAAACACCACAAGAAAAAAGAAACAAAAAAAAAAAAACAAATAAAACAAAAAAAGAAACCACAGTACCCGTCGGTAGCCCGACGGGCAATATGCTAGTCTAATAAATAAATAGTTGGATCTAACATTTTACTTTATATTATTATACTTCTATTTTTTTGGTCCTTCGTCGCCTTCACTGTCTGTTTAAAACTTTTTGGAAACCGGAAAAGAAAAAATGCGTTGAAATTTAAAAAAAAAAAAAAAAAAAAAAAAAAAAAAAAAAAAAAAAAAAAAAACCGCTCAAACACCGCGTCCATCGCAATATAAAATAACCACTTCAGTACAGATTTTTGTTGGACCACCCCCCCCCTCCTCGAAATTCAAAAATGGTGGATTATTAATTAATACTGACCGACAGAATTTGCAGTACTTATTTGAGAGACTATTGGCAAAAAACGAAACTAACAAAAACTAGCTTGAAGTTTGAAAACTTTATGACAAAAGTAAGTTTCCCTGTTTTTGTCCAAACAACAAAACTGTTCACAATATTCGAGTCGATAAGTTGGAATTTTGAAGGAAAAAGAGCCTGATCAAAAACGAGAAAAAAGGAAAAAAAAATCAGTGAAAGTGTACTTTAAGAGGAAAGAGACCTTCGATAGAGCATCAATTCATACTTTTCCAAGTACCTATCAGGCTATCCTCCACCTTTTTCTAAGCATTATTCATTACATGGCACCAGTCTCCTCATTCCTTCGGTTTCCTTATTTCCTCATTCCTCGTTTTACTCATTACTTTGATTCCATGTGGTGACCACAACTTTGACTTTATCATCACTTGCGAAACTCTCACCACCAAGAGCAGACTTAAGGTGCAGGAAAATATGAAAGTCACCTTACTGATGAAAAGAAACTGGACGAGTCAGGTTTAGGTAGAAACGCACTACTGTATAGAACGTGACATGCACCGAATTCTTGAGTTCTGCAATCTTCATATAATAGCCGTTGCCGGCGTTGCCCTCGCTACTACTTGTAAGGCCAGTAGGCTGATTCTCCTTGTCTATCTCGTACGAGCCGACCCGACACGACTCACGAGATAGACGAGGACGAGACAAACGACTCTATCTCGTGCAAAGAGATAGGACGAGACGACTCGAAGTCATCTCGTCTCGTCTCGAGAAATGGGAAGAATCAACCCTCAAGGCTCTGTTCGAGTCAAAACCCTCCACTAAGAGACATGGGCGGATACAGGGAATTGTCTTTCTCTCTCTCCTCCCATTTGAAAACGTGCGTTAGAAAAGGACAGAAGAGGGGGCCAAAGTCACGTGATGGCCCCCTCTGCTGTCCTTTTCTAACACATAAGTTCAAATGGAGGGAGAGAGAGAAAGACAATTCCCTGAATCCGCCCTTGCTGACTGAGAAGAAGCAATCAAGATAATCGGCTGATCATGAATTATATCTGTATGCAAGTCAAAATAGAAACGGTTAAGGTGAACACCCTAGGAAACCCCTAAAATTTGGCATCTGCACCAGTACCCAGCTCCAGGCACCTATTTTTCACGATGTAAAAAATACTAGTTTAGTGGTAATTTTGGTGTTTTTCGTATTTTCTTCGAATGTTTTACGCTTAAGGTCTCAGAGAAAAATCACCCAAATCACCAGTATTGCCACAAAATCAATACTTCTCACATGCATTGTAAAAAATGAGTGCCGGGTACTGATGCTTTTAGGGGTGCCGGCTACTGGGGTGTTACCTTATAGTTGCGTCAAAATTGATATGATTTCGGGCAAAAAGGGCCGTAACTCGTCAAAAATAGTCGGCATTGAGTCCTCAATCCCCTCAACATGGAAAAAATTCGATTTGTCCAAATTCGCTTGGGAGAACAAGTTTCGAGTCAGGGGCCGTAAACCAACGTAAATCAACCAAAGAAAAAGATTGCGGCCATAAAGCTTATCGCTGTCAAGTTACGGAAGGTATTTCAGTACGTTCCAATAGCCTTCGTTTTGAGAGGATGCAACCATCACTACATTCCGAAAAACGAGCTATATACCGAAGGCGGCTGCTCCAATCCACCCGAAAACCTTCTCAATCGATTTCTCGAGACGAAATTCTCGACTCAATGGGGCAGTTGCAAGGGTCTGAAATGTTGTGTTTTTTATAAAGAAAATGAAAGTACTTGATGAGCTGAGAACAAAGATGCCTTTGGTTTCTAATTAATTCCCATTGTTCCGCAGATGAGATTTTGGCCCAAAATACATTGTTTTAAATGGGAATTCCGCGTAATGACGTCACTACACCCACGATTTTTTGCAGCTTCACACGAGTGTATCTCCAAAACCGGGGCACTTGGGGAAAAACCAAAGGCACCCTTGTTCTTAGGTCATCAAGTACTATCATTTTCCTTATAAAAAACACAAAATTTCAGACCCTTGCAACTGCCCCATTGGGCAACCAACGGAATCGATTTTTCGGACCATTTTACGTTGGAGAGGCCTTATTTTAATTTTGCGACACTTCGATTTTCGGCCAAAAAATCTACGATGTATCACCCCTTTGCCTTTTTTAGATATTGATCGGGGGAAAATTGTAAGTGAGGCATCGATTCCTACGGAACCGACCTACGGAATCGATTGCGAGTAATCGCAAATCGATTAGAGCTCCGTTGTCTTGTAATCGGCAATAGAACTGGAATAATCGGGTACATTCAAAGTCCAAGGAACAGGTTTCGGAAAAACCACCGATTCCTCAAAAAGGGGTTCTCGAATCGATTCGGTGACCATCGGAATCGATTTTTCGGACCAATGTACGCGGGGGACGTCCATTTTAAGGCGTATCGCTGCCGAGTTACGGAGGATATTTCGGTGCATCCCAATTGCCTTCATTTTGAGAGAATCCAACCATCACTGCATTCCAAAATACGTGCAATATTTCAAAGACGGCTGCTCCAATCCACCTAAAAACTATCTCAATCGATTCCCCGTTCGATTCTACGTTGGAATACCTAGACTTACTCGAACATATAAAATTTCAAGACAAAAAGTCACAAACAAATTGTTTCATCAAAAATGTTGACGATGTAACGATTTTTTCAAATCAGCTTGGGAAAAAAGTTTCGAGGTAGGGGCCGATTCCGACGTAAATAAACCTAAGAAATCAATTTCGACTGGTCTCTTGACTAAATAACGTGTCGTGGCCGAGTTACGCTGTACGCAGGATATCTCGGTACATCCCAATAGCCTTCATTCATAGAGGATGCAACAATCACTACATTCCGTAAGACGTGCGATGTATCGGAAACGGCTGCTCCAATTCACCCGAAAACCTTTTCAATCGATTCCTCAGTCGATGATTTGTCAGATTGTCTCTGAGACCATGCTACTCCCTTCATACTATAAAAGTTGGCATGTGAATATAAGTATGAAGTAGGCAGAAGTTCCAAATTTTAATTTAGAAAGTTCGAGGTCCTCTGTGCCTAATTCTGTCATTGAAATTTTTACTGTGTCATCCAAAAAGTTGAAATTATTGTACAAGAGCCGGAGGTTTCTTCACGATTCATTAAGTGGTTGAAGGAGTTGGAGACGTTTTGTTTCGGGGTGCTAACTGAGCAATGTGTGAGTGTGAGGGAGAGAGAGGGTGCACGAGTGTAAGTGTGGAAATGGGACTCGGGACTCTTGAAGACTCACATTGCCAAAATTTGCTTGACAAGGGTAGCCAAGAGAGGTGGCAAGGTATTGATATTGAGCGGGCTGTGTGGAGAAAGTGAGGGACTAATTCATATCCTGAAACTGAAACACTTTAAAAAAATTCGAAATTCTGAGGGACCAGGAAATTGAAAACCCCTCAATAGGTGTCTTTGAAATCAAATCAGCAATTTTTGTTTTGGCGTTTTTTTAAAATTGGCTATTTTAATCTTCTTTTTTTTTCGCCTTCAAGTTCCAAACATCGAATAAAACTTGACAAAGTATTTAGGGACCTAAAAATTTACTATAAAATGCTCCGATTCTGGAAGAATATTTCTTTTCTGATGCCTCATACGTAGAGCATTTTGAGCCTGAAGGTTTTTCAAATCTGACAATTTCGAATTTCTGGATATGGGTCCATATCAAACTATATTACTCCAAGACTAAAATAAACTGTAGGGAATACCCTACGAATACTTTCTCACATCAAATTTAAACCGGGGAAACCCTCAGACCCCCCTTAAATATACAGAGGGAAAACCTCAGACCCCCTCTCATATTCTGGGAGAGACCCCCAGAAGGCCCAGACCCCCTCTTAAATATTCTGGGGGAAACCCCCTGACCCCCCTTCAATATTCTGGGGGAAAATTCCAGACCCCCTTTCATATTCTGTGGGAGACCCCCAGACACCCCCTCCTTCAATATTATGGGGGAGACCCCAGACCCCTTTACATTGCCATTCCATTCTATGAACAAAGAAAAATGAAATGGAGAGGAATGAGTCCTGATATTCAAAGTTCACTTCTTGACATTAGACAGCCTTCAATCAGAAGTATATGCAATTTTTTAACGCAGCTAAAGGTATAGTTGCCTACTTGAAAGTTTGAAGGCCACTTGAGACCCCTAACTTTATTTCTCAAGTTGCTTTCAACAAGCTTTTCAGCTATTCCGGATTAGAATGTAATTGTCTTTTTCTTCTTTCAGTTACAACCATTCTATTTGTTTAATAGTTTTAATTTTTCTTGGTTGTTATGGCTTGGAGCAATCAAGATTGATTATTGATTCCTTCACTTATAACAATATTTGGTTTCCTCTATTAGAATGTGGATCTGTAATAGAATTTTTCAGCTTAATGGATCAAGCTCCTCTTCGAAAACTTACTTTGGTTGTAGATTGTGTGTGCCATCCAACAAAATTCATCCAGCCAATGGTGATTGACTCCACTTTTTATTTTCAACTTTTTCATATTTATTCTTTTTTTTTGGTTTGATAGCACCTATTTTGATTTTTAAAAGAGTCTTAAGGATTTAATAGTGTAACAAGAAGTGAATTGTTTTCTAGAAGGCTATCTGTAGATTGTTTATGCCAATATTCATCATAATTACTCCAGTCATACTTGAATTATTCCTTATGAATATTATGTTCATACATTTATCTACTCGATTTTCCATATTTTTGCTCAACAGCACCTATACTGCCTCTTGAAACGGTCTCAATGGTTGTTTATGGTGTCTACATGAGGATATTTTAGTTCTTTGGTAATATATTGTGTGCACAAAGTCTCATGAAAATTCATTGAACCAATATCGATTCACTCTATTTTTTTATTATTTAAGTTTACTTTTTCACGTTCATTCCATTTTTTGGTTTGATCGCACCTATTTTGATTTGTAAAAGGGTCTTAAGGGTTAAATAGTGCAATGTTAAGTAGTTCATTTTTTTATAGACTGTCTGTAGATTGTTTCTGTCAGTATTCATCAAAATTAATTTAGTCGTGCTTGAATTATTTCAATTTTTCTCTTTTTTACCCATTTTACCATTGATTTTAATGGAAACCATTTTTCATCTATAACTAACCTAAAAGCAACCTTTCTGCAAAATTTGAATACATTTCGACCTATCGTGTAAAAGCTATGCGGGGATACAGACGGACTCACGGACGCACAGATCACAGATCACCGACGCCACAGACATTTTATGCATTTACCTCTCCAAACCACACATAATTAAGAAATATTAAAATGTCATGGATAGATGCTCTTTAGGATAGCAGTAGGCATGATGAGAGCCAATTATTTCATAATTATCACGATTGACTTTGTCATAGTGGGCCAAGAATCGAAACAAAATACCTTAAGAATCTCTGCGTCATAGCAATACTTTCTCAATTTTTCTAACTTTGTTAGAAAGAGAAAGTAAAAGATATCAAGTTGAGCTACGGTAAGAAAAAAATGAAAAAAAAAAATGTAATGCGTTTAATTAATAATAGCAGTATCAACTATAAACTTTAGATAGCTTTTCAAAGGAAAAAAAATTAAAAATTAGGGGGGAAAACTACAGACATCTTAGTCTTCCACACCTAAAAATCTCTGCCCCTTGAATGCTGGACGGCGTGGACGGTACCAGGAGGACATCTGAAATGGCTAGTTACATTATAATATGTAGTTTTTAACCTGTGCTATAGCTGCCTCTTGTGGCTTCATGTATCAAAAATCAAATAAATATGTACATAAAATATTGTGCTTGAGCAAAATGCTCCTCTAACACTCATGTAATGGCAGGTCATTCCTGAGACTATCACATACCGTCGTCCATCTGACACATAGGCGTAAATCGAATCCAACGTTTCAAAATTTCTAAACTTATTTTCATTTTTTTAACCGTGATCAATCATTCAATTACTTCAACTTATATTTTTCTGTGATTCTGTGACTCATGAAAAACAAAGGAAAGATTATTAAAGGAAAGACATTATTCGTGCATGCATTGTCCTTCAAAAAATTTTAAGCGTGAAAAATGATCATGAAATGTTGGACTCGGCTTACGACTATGCGTCAGATGGACGACGGTATTTGATCACAGCCAAAAATAATTAAAAAAATCTGAAATACAAAATAACTTTTTTTTTATTTTAAAAAGAATAATAAATTGGCACAAAAAGAGGGGGAGGGGAACAGGTGACAAGATTTTTAACTTTCAAAGGCGGCAAGTCAGAAGATAAGGCAGTTGAAAAATCAAAGATCAAAAAAAGCCAGCGAAACATTGTTGATGGTGTCGGAATAAAATAATAATGAAATGAAGACTGGTCAAATTTAACAAGGAAAGTAAGTAAAATATGTATCTCTTTGATAAGCATGTTAATTTTGCGATGCATTTGACAAAATTCTTATCTTAAAGATAACTTAAAAGATGAAAAATAAATATTTCAACAACATTTTAAAAAAGAAACATGATAACAATAATAAAAATATAACAAAAATAAAGTAACTTATCGATTTATAAATAATGAATTTTTGATGATTGGAAAGTCAATAAAGAAAGGGAATCATAATGATAATTAATATTGATCTTATAAGGATGACTTCTGACGGGAGGAAATTAAACTTAAGTAAACTTAATCATGGCAGATAGAACAAGGTATAGACGGCGATCCCTTGTCTCAGTTCTGATTGGCTCTAAGGTCATGAAGTTGACATTATTCCTGTAATGTTGATTGCCTCACATGGTCATAAATTTAAAAAAAAAATTAAATTAATTAATAAAAATTAAAATAATTTAACAAAATTATTTTTTTTAGTTTAAAAAAGGCATTGATGCTTCATGAGGCAACGTCAAAGAATATTATAGCACAAAAATATAATTTTTGGGAGTTATGAGTAACAACGTTGATTGTTCGCCTGGTAATAGTCAGTAAAAACACATATGACAAAGAGTTTTGTTGCAGATGAAGAGCTGTATTTTCCATCCGTCACTGCAGCACTAGTGCTGTCCACACCTCGTTTTATCTACCTTGAAAGATAATTAATTATTCTCCCTAAATTACATTACTTTAAGGTTTAGGCTTGAGCTTAAGTCCATGCATTCATTCAGGACTGTTTTTTTTTTTTTTAATTACCTCTTAAAAAGGCAAAATAAATTACCTCCTAATAAGGCACAGTCATTAAGTCACCTGACAAATAGATTGACTCATTTTGATTTAGAGGTAAAAATACTAAAATGATAAATCAACAAGCAAGTAAACAAATAAATAAGTGAAAAGATAAAAAAAAAAAAGAGAAAACGAATAAAAATTAGACCTGTTAATTTTTGTTTGTTTTAAAACTAACAAAGTATAAAAATGTTAAACCTAGAATAGACTGACTTAATATTTCACATGGATGGTTCCGTTTAATTGTAATTAGATTTGTTCAAAAACTTATAAATATACAAGAATCAACAACAAAAATATCATTACTTGTGAGAATAAGATTAAAAAATGTTCAACCTTCAACATTTTGCGAACTGTCATATGATGAAGCAAGTTGATTTTACGCTTTAACGGAGAGCTCGACTAAGAGAAGTGAAGGTTGTCGATCTCAGCATACATTTTGTTACCTTTTCCTCCGATAGGTTAGCTAGCGATAAAAAATAAACCTATTTTTCATTTAACTGAAATTTACCAACAAAGGTATACATAAATCTCATACTTGCAGCAATTTCTACGACATTAAGTAAAAAATATCCAATGAGATTTCGATTCGAGAGCATTCGCACATCTACTTCTAAAACGAGTTTAAATTATTGATTAAGTTACTTGAAACATGAGTATAAAAAGTATAAGAAGCAGAGCCAGCTAGTGCAATGTGGCGACAACGGATTCTCTCCATTTAAACCAATGCAAAATAATCGATTCTCAGAAGATTCACAGAATTTCACAGAAATTGATACTTTTACTTAGATTCAAATAGCAGAAAAACATGGTTGCCAAATATCACGAGCCGCCGCTGATAAGAAATGGCATTGCCAGGGGATTTAAAACTAATAAAACTTAAGGACATTCGTCAAGAAGAAAATAAAAATTTTATGCTTATGTCTACTTACAAGTGGCTTAATGGAGACTCTCGTGGGATCAAAACCGTCACATTGGTGAGTTCACTTGACTGTCATGAAGGAAAGCAGTGTTGCTATTCATTGCAGAAAATATCCGATTTTTACACTGAGTTAAAACAGGGAAAATTCGATTATTTTCTCCCATAAATGGTAACACTGACGGAGAGCAAAAAGGATGCAAAAAACGTGTTTCAATTTGCGTTCAATGGAAAAAGGAACAGCTTTTAAGACAAAATGGAGTTTTTCAGAAAAGTAGATAAACTTCACTTGGGAATAATATCCATAACAGAGGTGGCGCGTACAATCTGGCAATGTTGTGTTGTTGTGTTCAGTCCATTTAAAGTCATGGAAAAGATTGACATTTTGGGGCACAGTTCACTCCCTCAAAGCAATAAATTTCATGGGATTAAATGAACAAAATGCAACGTTGCCAGATTCCACACACTGCAACTGATCCACAATAATTACACATTGAGAGAGGTTTCTTTTAATTCCTTTTATTAAACGATTGTTTTATAATTAGATACCTCACACACATCATGACGAGTCACATAGAGCGCACTAAAGGGGCTGATTCAATCAGACTGACCACGCTGTGTTCATAAAGCCACTGTACTGCTACTTGAAAGGGAAAGAGAGAGAGAGGGGGGAAGAGAGAAGAATTACACACGATTCTAAATTTTTAATCGGACGACAATGGAACACAATAAAACGCATCAAGAACTCCCAGAGCCTCTCGGCGAGACGAGCTGTCCACCGAATTACAGTTGCTTGTTGTTTGCCAACATAATCTCTTGCCATTATTTTTCTACAGATATTCTGTTACCAATGAGAAATAACGCCAACAATTTGTTTTTTTTAATCTTCGGAGCACTAAACAAACCAATTCAGCCAAGAGGAACCTGTTCCTTTGCGTTTTATTGCATTCCGTTATGTTTCACGTGAAAAAACTTTGAATTCGTTTTCATAATCGATGAGGCATGACTTGCTGAACTATCTTACGTTAAAAGTGAAATGAGTGTTTGAGGTCATCAGAACTTTCAATAAGAAGCAAGGACCTGCAAACAAGAATGATTGATGAAAATGGTGCGTGACAACGATGACGATATTAACTTAAACATCCACTTTGAAAGGTGATCCCGGAATATGTTCGTCGCCCCATTTGATGATCAGGATGTAGTCTCCTCTTTCTTTCACGCGATAAGTGACTGTGTAGTTGTTTTGACCGGTGTGCTTGATGTAGACTTCTTCGCACGGTCCTTTCGGGCCGTAAACACCAACGTAAAGAATGTTGCTACCTGTGAACAAAAGAGAAAATGTGTAAGAAAAGGATCGTACATTGAGGCATGGTGACCCAAGCAGGATTCCACACTGAAATAAAGTGGATGTGTAAATTGAGGAGTTCCTCAGTAAAAGGGCGTATAAAACAGAGGTTGTTCTTGAGCTCAAAAGTCCTGATTTCAAATTGTTACCTACTGCGTAAAACTCTAAAGAGGAAAACTGGGTTTTCTTAATGGGGCTCTTGCAAACTTTTGATGCAAGCAAATGAATGGTCTCAGACAGATGACATCTCATTTAAAGGATCTGGCAATTTATGTAATAAAAAGTCATAGTACATTTCTTATGAAAACAAACGGTACATTACCTGCATCTCCGGCATGGATTGTGAACTGATTTGACTTCGCTAAGAATGCTTTTTTCAAACCCATTCCCTTGCATGTTACTTTGCTGGCGTCTGATTTGAACACTGGTATAACTGGTCCGCTGGCTTTACTTTTTGATACTTTGTGAACGGTTTCAACAACGACAGATGAGGTTTCTTGGGCTCCTATTTCAGCAAGATTATCTCCTGCAAAAATCAACGAAACAGCGCTGTTAAATAAAGCTAATTTTTCAAACTAAGGTTAATATTATAATATTAGATACTTGTGTTTAAAATTTACTTACTGTATTTTTTGATCTGAATGTGCAACTGCATATTTACGATGCCAAAACCATTTGATTATTACACTGGTATTTCATGACTCGACTGAGAATACAAAAAGGGAATAACAAGAAATGTAGGTATACAGTCGGGGACAAAAAGGATGTCAGGCATCTCCTTGAAGTAGGCCACCCGCAATACTTATCTCAATGAATTTAAGCATTGCAGGTGGCCTACCTTAAGTAGTCGTCTGAAATTCTTTTTGTTCCCGACTGTACCTCCCATAGGCAGAACTTGGAATTTTTTCTAGGGGGGCTGAGCAGGCCAAAACCTGATGATTCTTATTTTCTTTTTTCTTTCTTTTTCTTCTTTTTGCTTCTCACACATTTGATCCCAGATAACTCTCATCATCGAGCACTATTCTCTTACAATCCAGGCAAATTTCGAGGGAAAACATATTTTGTACTTGACGACCTTTTCTTTTGCTCTTTGAATTCTCCATAAGAACCAAAATTTTGGGATGTGTCAAATTACATAGCCAAATGGCTAAACAATTTTTGTCCCCCCCCCCCACCCATATTTTCGCCTATGGTGCTTACCAAGGTAACTCACAGTAACGTACAAGAACAAGAGGGATTCCGCACCAAGTGTGACACTCTGAAGGAAAAAAGTACCTCAAGAACACACAAAGACCGGTATTCTCTCGGAATTTTTTTTTTATAATGACAGTCTATCTATCTTTCTCATCTGTTTGTTAGTGACGGTACATTTAATTCCTTTGTCTTCTCGATTGATGATTTTTCTCCCCCCCCCCCCCCCAATTGCTTTGCATCTGTCCTAACAAATTTGATCAAAATTAGACAATTGTCTTACAATGGTAATTTCAACCCTACACAAGAAACCATACCTGTGCAGTTAACTTTGAATGGTGATCCGACAATGTGATATCCATTGTACTTTAAACTTATGAAATAATCTCCAGGGACGAGGGGCGTGTATCGTACTTTGTAACCTTCTTCAACTTCAGTGCAGTCCATAGATACTTTACTTGGTCCATCAATCGTTACCGCTAAAGTTCCAGCACCGGCGTTACACGTGTCTACAATGAAATCTGTTTTCGCACCTAGAAGTCAACAAAGAGCAACACAATCAGTGGCTTTCAGTACACAAGGCAACACAAGTTGATTGCTACAAAATCATTAAGTGCAGTAAAAGACTTCCGTGTGCAATTAATAATTATATTCGTTATAAATAAAGAACACAATAAAGATGAATCTTTAGCGTTCAGTACCGATTTCAATTCAAAATGCATTACTTGTTGATTACTATGAAATCGTCAAGTTCAGTAAAGGACTTTTGCATGCAATTAATATGTAATTATATACGCTATAAATTAAGAACAATAAAGGTGAATCTTCAGCGTTTAGTACCGATTTCAGAACACAAGGCATTCCATGTTGATTAATATGAAATTGCCAAGTTCAGTAAAGGACTTTCCCATGTAATTACTAATTATATGCATCATACAATACAAACATTAAAAAGGAATCTGCAGCATTAAGTTCTCATTTCTGTCACCAGAGAGCTACCGTTCCATTAATGTTCGATTTCAGACCAAAAGTAATTTATATTTCAAGAAACGGAGAGTCATGTACTAGTTAATCATCTGAAGAATGTCTCCGAAAAAATGTTTCGACAGTAACTTCATAAACAAAGCTGAAGGTACCAAGGCTGAAGGTACCAAGGCTGAAAGTACCAAAAGACAGAATATAACAAATCGATTCTAATTTCGAAAAGCAATATTTCAATTTTCGGTGCTTTAAGCCTTATTTTTGAAGTTATCGACGGGATATGTTGCATGTTGCAGAGACAGTCTTCAGATACGATTATCTAGTCCCTGACATTTCGTTTTCTTACATATGAAAGACTTTTAGGACAATTTTAGGACTCTTTGAGTATAAGTGACGTCTTCTGAAGCATATTTTGAGAAATAAATTTGGCTTATTCTGAGGAGTTACGGTATACTCTACCTCATGAATTAGCTTGACAAACGATCATAAGACTCAACACACCTGATCCCAAGGCCTCCAGCAAAATTATAAAAAAACAATTTCACTCAGGTATGAGGAAAAGTATCCATCATTAGGAGTAGCATGAAGTTTGACGTGATTCCGCGTATCAGCTGCTAAAGGGAAGATGCAGCCAAAACCCCCCCGCAGACTTATTGTCATAATTTCTAAAAAGGTATAGGGAGGCCCGAGATTCTACAAGGTACAACTATGGTTTGAGATCTAAAAAAATTGGCCAAAAATGAGTGAAAAAAAGATTCTCAACCAGTGGAGTCGTCGATGACTTTAAAAAAGTTGCGGATTTAATTAACGAAGTTTCAACCGATTGAGAAAAGATTACAGAGCAGAGTATTTTTGTGGCATTTCAGTCATACATGAAACTGAGCTGTGTAATATTTTCTCAACCAGTTGAATCATTGGTGAATGGAAAAATGCGATTAATTTTACACAAAACGGCAGCTCAGCTCTGAGGGTCAGTTCCACCAAGGAAAACGCACTGTGATAAAATGACCTGACTATTGTACCGTCGACTCCTTGGATTTTGCTTTAGATAGGCAACCTGCAGTACTGAACAAAATGAATCGAAGCATTGCAGGTGGCCTACCTTGCCAACATTTAAGGAGTTAACTGATATTATTTAATTCGTCGACTGTAGTAATTGAGGTAAAGGATGAAAGGTTCTAGTTTAAATTGAATATCCTACAACTATTGCTATTGATCGAGTAGACAAACTTGCTAACCTGTTTTGATATCATTCAATCCAGCACCGCTGGCATGAACTGCTGCTGGATCAGCATCTTCTTTGCCAACCTTGATGCGGAATGGAGAGCCTGGTATATGAACACCGTTGAATTTGACATGAATATTGTGGATACCGTTTTCTCGAGGCATAAACCTAATTGAGTAAGTGTCTGGGTCGATTGCCTGAATGAAACAATCGTCATCCGTGCCTGATGGAGCGACAACCTAGGATTGAAGAAAATAAAAATATACTAAGCACATAATTGATATTTGTCTATTTATTTAGTACAAACAGTTTGGAGTGAATCCGAACTAAACTGCAAACCATGGGTAATAATCATTTATTGAATAACCATGAGTAGTTAATAAAACTAAAATTATTCACACTATTCTCTTGTTATTCCAATTAATAAATCCAAGTTTTGACACTACCAGCATATTCATTGTCATAAAATGCATCATTGGTAGTGCTAAAACTTCAATTTACTTACGGGAATGACAAGCACTGAAAAAAAAAAAAAAAACGCTGATTTAACATTTAAGTGTTTGACAAGTTTCTAAATGCTGACTTAGCCATTTAAAGGAGCATTTACAGATGTTGAATCAGCATTTTTATAATGTAAAATCAGAATTTTTACATTGTAAAATCAGCATTTAGAACTTGTGGAACATTGTCATAAAAAAATGATTTTTGCCTGACATTGCTACAAACCAACTTTTTCAAAAAGTGTGAACCGCGAACTAAACCTGACCCTATTTTCGCAAGTCTGATGCCCTGGTTTGATTGTGCTATTAGCCTATTAACACAAAGTTTATTTCAAAAATGGAATATTTGTAGATTGTTTATTTTCTTTTTAATTTTTTTAGAAAGAAAATACTGTGTATTTTTGCAAGTTTTTAGGTAACCAGCACTTGAACGTAGGTTGCTTGGAAGTTTTAGAGTTTAGCGAAACTTTTTACGGCCCCAGAAAACTTGAGGCCAAATTTTGAACGATTTCAGACACTATACAAAAAAAGCATTGGAAGGAATAAAAGTGACAACTCACCCTGGCGTCTAATTCTCCTTTGGCTCCATTTTTACGGACTAGAAACATTGTTGGTTTATCGACTTGAACTCCAGACAGAGGGAATTGAGCAACTTCCAATTTGTGAGCGTCTCCCATGGCGGGTGAAATGAACAATTTATACGGAGAATCTGGGATATGTTGATCGTTGAATTTGATACCAACTCTGTATTCACCTAAAAAAGAAACAATATTTTAGATCAAGTTTCAATTCACAAACATAAGGCTTTCGTACACGCTCAAATTAGGATCGTCAAATTGGCATCGATGAGCCGAGATCTACCACAAAACGGCAGGTGAGCGAACCGTTGCATATTTGGTTGATGTTCCGTTTGTCAAACGACTGTGCAATTTGATGACCAGTCAATGAAATATATAAAGAGAATGAAAATTAAGAATGCTTCATGGACAGCTGAGAGCGAGTATCTAAACATATTGTTATTAGTAGAATTATTTATTCTACCTTGACGCTTCTTTTTCTTGTATTATCTTTTTATTTTTGGGCGTAGCTGTTTGTATTTTTTTAATGAATAGATAAATAGATAAATAAATAAATAAATAAATAAATAAGATAGATAGATAGATAGATAGATAGATAGAAGGTCTACCGCCCTAGCTGCTGGGATAGCTCTTATACGGGTGTTTCACCGCGAACGATAGACCTGTGTTTTAATAAATAAATAAGTAGTAGTAGTAGTAAAGTCCAGCTAAATAAATAAATAAATGAATAACAAATAGGTAACAATGGATCTGTCGCAAACTTTTGCCTCAGAGTTACAGAAGGTCGATTTCTAAAAATGCGACTTTCATGACAATCCTCCACAGGTGATTGAGGCTCATTCATGAGCTTGTTTTTAAAAACATTTTTAAAAGTCAACCCAGTAGCGTTAAAAACTTTAAAGCTTGGAACATTAGTTGAATTGAAGAAAAGTAGAAAGAAAAACAAAGTGAGAGGGAAAGACAAGATTCTTTAAAAAACTATTGAAAAATGCACGAGTAAGTAAGTACCTTCATTTTGGGAACTTTCGTAATCTGCATCTAGACTATTTTGAAAACTGATGTTCTGACAAACCGTGTAAGTTTGGAATGCACTAGGACTTCTACTTTCAGTACTCATCGAAAGAACTTCCAATTAACCGTTAAAATTTAAAATTTAAAAAATATAAAGGATAAAAAAAAGAACAGAGCAAATAAAACTCAAATTTTGATCACACCAGCAAAGTTAGTCATCATTACTATTTAAAAAGTACAAGGAGAGACATGGGAAGACCGAGCATAACAGGTAAGAGTTGGTAGCACTGCCTCTTGAAACTGATGAGAAAAGTAACCACGAAATTAACCTCCCACGAACAGTTATGAAAAATAGAGTTTTTGGGAAAGTGCCACAATTTGCAGGCAATTTTAAAACCGGAGAAATCTTTTAATAAACGCATACAGGGTATAAATAGAAGAGTATGGCATATTTTTAACTCAATCTGAACATGTTTGAGGAAGTTTGCAGACTTATTTTTGACCATCTGTGCTTTAATGTGGCATAAATTTAGCGATTACATTTTTCAAAACGGTGCTTTTAATGCTTCGACATGAAAACATTCTTAAATGCTCCGAGTTATAGAACCTTAAAATTGGAGATTTTACAAGCAGTATGAAAGGAATTGCCTTGTGAAAGAGGGAATTAGCTGTTTCTTCAATGAAAATCACATAAAAAAGAAAAAGAGAATTATTAATTTGTGGTTATGACTGGTTGAAAGGAAACAATCCCATTTTAGGATTTTTCCGAGTATGAAACAGTTCAAAGTTAGGATAGTTCCACATAAGTAAAGAAATTACATTTTTTACCCCTAAACATCTAATATATTACTCCACTCTCTATTTTTTTCCCTTATCTCTCTTTTCAACCATGTAACTCTTCTCTTAATTTGTCTTTCTCAACTCTCTTTGTATCTGTGTAAATCCTCTCTCAATTATTAACAATCGGTCAATTGATAGTTCACTCTCATATTAGCTCCTTTAAATTTCTCACTTCTTTTCTGAACTAGACATCGCAACTTCAGTAACTGCTCCTCCAACATAGTGTGACAACACTATTAGAACTCAACCTTAGTAACTCTTGGAATATTTCAATGGGGCGGTCGCAAACTTTTGCTAAAAGCAATTTAAAAACCCTCCCAAAATAACGATAGTAGCGCTAAGAACTTACGAGATCCACTCCTAAACTCATAAAATGCTTTTAAATACACGAGCGCATTGGCGGTATTAGCCACCAATAATGGGAGATTCCCATCTTAATTTCCTAACTCTTTAGAAGCTGACAAGGAAGATTCACAGAGTAACTAGCCACCAAAAAAGTGGTTAACAGCCGATTAATGGTACTTTGCCACCTGATGACAATGGTACCAAATAAAAGTCATCTCTCATTGGCCACTTCTTGGTTCTTGATGGAGTGACAGATTTATTAGATGGAAATCTCTCATTATTACTGTCCAACACTTAACACTTAAAAGCATTTCATGAGTTTAAGAGTGAATTTTATTAAGTTTTTAGTGCTACCATCGTTAATTTTTAAGCTTTTTACAACTGAATCAACCCTTGAATAATTTGTAGCAAAAGTGTACAGCAGCTCCTTTCTTAACAATCTATGTTCTCACGCTTAGTGGAGACTCATTAAGGCACCCAATCCTCAGATTTGAAGAGTGAGTGCCTCTTTTTTTCTCACATGAGCTTTGAACATCTTAAAACGACCCACTAGATAAATAAATAATTAGGTAATCATTCTCATGAAGCGTTAAAATTTGCTGTACATTTTTTGAATTGGGTTTTTTGCGTGCTGCACGTACTAGTACAAAAATTAAAAAAACCAATGAGTACCTGGCTCAGCGACTACGTAACTGACGTAGCAAGAACCATCTCTGCGATCCTTGAAGTCAATTTCTGCCTTGCTGGGTCCTTCGACTGAGATTGCCAGAGAGCCGGCACCTGCTTCACGAGTCCAGACGTTGAATTCGCAAGGCTGACCCTGCTCACCTCGTTCTAATCCAGGGCCACCGGCATGAACTCTGTGAGCTCCGCCATCCCTTAAAGGTCCAACAGTGAACTGGAATGGTGATCCTAAAAACAACAGAAAATGCTTGAGGTTGAAACTCATTTGTCAAAAAATTGAAGAGAGTTTTTGATTTTCTGTTTAACTAGCCGCCTTTTTTTATCAGTTTGCAGTGCACATTTTACATAAAGTCTTGTGAGCGACGGTGGACAACTGTAAAGGATAATTTTTTGTGAGGCTTTTTGGGCACAATACCTCAAGAAAAATGATCTTGAGCACAATTTGACAAAAAAAAGTTTTGGTATAAATCGGTCGCACAAGCATGTGGACAATAATTGCTTACAATCGCTCGTAGAGGTTTGCACCGTTCCCAAAACTCCATTAGACTCTATGTGAACAACGGCAGACATTTTATTTATTTTCTTTATTTATTTTAAAATCAAGTACATAGAAGCCCTTGAAGAGGCAATGGCAGATTATACAGAATAAAAATGATTAAAAATCCATTTTTTACGTTGCTTGAGGTAAGGCGAGTGACATACACTTTCTGGAACTGGCAAACTAAACAAACTTTTCTTTAATTTTTTTTCCCACAAGATTTGCAAACAGTTCAAAATAACCTAACCAACTCCAAAACCGACAGGGACAGGGTGGCCAAGTTTTTGGGGATCACAATTAGTCACTTTTACTCCTTTTTTTCACAGTGAGCCGTTTCCTCTGGATATTTCAATTTTTCTGATCCACCCTACAGTCTCTATCCAGGCTGTTCAAAGATCATTGTCTTACAAAAGCCGTTTTTTCAATGTCCACAATGATTTAGCGAATGTATAGTAG
The DNA here is from genome assembly GCA_011764245.1 of Trialeurodes vaporariorum. NCBI lineage: Eukaryota > Metazoa > Arthropoda > Insecta > Hemiptera > Aleyrodidae > Trialeurodes > Trialeurodes vaporariorum. The sequence continues at coordinate 33,649,819 of VMOF01000379.1, read as the reverse complement.
ACTCTGCCAACAAAGTCATGACCCTTTTTTTTTTTTTTGGATAAATCTGACCATCGAGCTTCTTGATGACCCTTATCAGAGTGCACTGCGCATGACATCCTCTTTGTCCACGATGGTTTGCAAGTTCCAAACAATGTAGATGATTATGGTCTACGAAAACTCGCAGCAGCCTAGGAAAAGGGAAATCCCACAGTGTTCTGGCTCAAGAAGCTCTCCCCATTTGCCGTAGTCTACAAAATAAAAAAACGGAAACCGTAGACCGCAGCGGTCCACAGCAAGCGATTGTGGACATAAAAAAAGACCTGCTATAGCAAGTTCCTCTAAAATGCATTTACATGTTGATGAATTTATCTAAGAATGAAAACTTTTCAAAGCATCTATGAAGATAAGATCCTGACGATGGTGACAGCAAATCAGTTTATTTTATTATTTACCTGGGATGTGCATTTCCTTGTATTTGACAGAGACTGTGTGAACTCCTAATTCTTTCGGCACGAAATGCACAGCATAGAGTCCATCTTCGACTTCATCTATGACAGCGTCTTCTGTGACACCTCCAGGTGACGTTACAGTTGCAGATAAATCAAAGGCAGTGATTCCTGTAAAAGAGAGGGAGAGAGATAAAAAATTATTAACTCAGATTAACTAACTTTTAAGTACAATAAGTTGAAAATTTTGGTTTCTCTAGAGAAATTTGGACTTTTGAATATACTCTTTACGGATTAAGATCAGTCTGCCACCTCTGCTGCTGGCTTAGCTCTTGTGTGGGTCTTTCACTACAAACGCCAGACTTTCGTGAGGCCATCATACTCATTCAAACCGTTTGGTCAAGCAAGGATATCAGTGTACTTCAAGGGCACTGAACGTCATCAAATCGCATGTTAGATGCTTGGCACTTAAATACCATATAAAAGCTCACTTGAGAAATTGTTCCCACGGAGTCAAAGCATTCAAAGAGTTTGGGGGAGAGACAGGGTGCATGGATGGGAAAGATATTATTAGTTTAGTATGGAAATTCGTTCTGCGAGAGTACTCCCGTTGCAGGAATTTACTCCATTTTTAGAGAATATATTTTTTCCGAGAGATAGAGGTTACATTACATTACAGAGCATTCTGATGGATGGCGCAGCCGGAACTTGGCGCGGGATTTGAAAATCAGTTATTAGATCAATTGAAAATAATAATTAAAAAAAAAAAAATTGAAAAAACCCAGATCAAGTATATTCTCGAAACTCTGTCAGGAATATTTCCGGCGCTCATCACTAGGGAGAGAGCACTGTGGACTCTGCTTCACGCAGTAAATCCTGCACAGGAAAGGACTTCTTACAGCCAACAGGAGTGGCAACGGCTGTAGCACATTTGGTTTTTAAATTTCTACTCTCGTTAGGTTCCTTTTTGTCTCATTTCTTTTTCTGTAAGCTGGATGAACATCTCGTAGGAAATTGAGGATTTTGGCCAGAGCATGTAAGTTTTGAATGGCGCTCAAAAGGAAAAAAGTTTATGGAACAAAGGAGAAGGATAAAGAAAAAAATCAAAACAAACCTGGCATTTTAAAGGTGAGTTTACATTCACTTCCTACTTCTGTTATGGGGACGGCTTCGCGCTGCCTTTGAATTTTTTCTCTCTGCCTGTTACTTCCTTCGCCATCGACTTTGACAGTGAACGGCGAACCCTCAACATGATGATCCGCAAATTTGAGATTGACGATATAGTAACCAGGTTCCGTTGGTCTATATGAAATATTTAACGTACCGTCTTCTTTGTCTCTGCACTGGATTTCAGCTTTGCTTGGTCCTTCGATGGACAAAGACAAACCACCGTAACCTGTGAATCAAAATATTTAGTCTATAGCATTTGTGATGATTAAATTTCACTTTTTTGTGTAATATGATCAGTACTTTCATTTTAGACAAAAACTCAAAGGGTTTGTTACACACTTTTGCTGTAAAGGCAAGAATAATTAATTCTACAGTAAAACGTCACAAGAAAATCGATATAAACAACAACAATTCCTGAAACTTCCTCAAAATCAAAAACTTTTCAATAGTCGCAATGGCACGCAAATGGATTACTTCTGGATACTAGTCACCAGGTGTCCTATACTGTTACAAAATTGCCAGTTTCCCTGCCAAACGCGAACCTTTCAAAATTGCTTGAAATTTCTGCAACTTTGCAAACGTTTTAATTCACGATTCTATGGTCAAAACAAGTTATAAGAAAAACTGAAAGTTCCTTTCACCTGGCACTTTAAGAAAATGAAATAAAAAAAAAAGTCCACAGCAGACCCCTTGTCAGTTACCCTTGCTTGGTAATTATTTGGTAAGTGCAAGTGATAGTAGGAGGTCTATCTGTCTCACTTGCACTCATTGAGGCTTACGGGAATTTTCGTTTTACCAATTCCTATATCCCCGCTTTACTTTTGAGTATTTCAGCTTGAAACTTTCAGGGTACCTTTCTGAGGTATGTTTGCGGGTGCTGTCGCTCCTTTTTGTGCTATTAGCGTAAATTGTCAATTATAGCGAAAAATTCAATTTCAAGATAAAAATTACCTGCATTACGAGTATCCACTGTGAATGTATTTTCTGTTTGGGTCTTTCCTTGTTTGAGCGCATTTCCGGTGACTTTGACTTTCTTGGCATCACCGACTTCACGTTCTCCGACGTTTATTTTGAACGGTGAATTTACAATGTGTTTTCCCATTTTTTTAACTGATACCGCATGCTCACCAGTTTCACGGGGTGTAAATGAAATACCTGGACAGATTGAAAAAAATAAATAAATTTTTAGAGCATTCTTTATTAACAGCTGGTTAGAAAAAGGGGGAAAATTATGATAAAAATGATGGCCCTCCTCCCCTTATCGTTGGTAAATGAATAAGAGATTAAACGAGATGAAAAAGAAAAGGGAGTTTTTGGAAAAAATAATCAAAGTAATTTGAGGAATTAAGCTCATCCTACTAAATATTTTAAGGCCATTTCATCCCTTATCACAAATTTTTGGATATCTACGGCTACTTTTTTAAAAAATTACGATTCCAAAAATTTCCCTGGCAAAACTGGTCATCAAAGATATCACCTAAAATTGTTCTTAAAGTCATCTAAATAAGGTAATATCACTCCTACTGTTTCAAATACTGTATTTTTTTGTCTCTACCACAATGTTGACTAGCTGAAAGTATGTTTTGTCTCGAAAATATTTGAATAAAATAAGATAAAATAAATGGGAGTAAAACAGCAAGCATGGAAAAAAAATTAAGATTTAAGGCTAATTTTTTTAATCGGAACACAAAAGAACTCTCCCGTTTTTTTTCACTGTGGTTAGCCATTGCTTCTCTAGTGTCCCATCAAAACGAATCAGAACACACTAACCACTCTGGCGAGTTGGTATATCGATCATAGTTACTTGCATTCCACTGGGATAACTATGACCTTAAACCTATCGAATCTTGAAGTCTTTGACCTGTTGACTTGATCGCAGATCAAGTTTCATTTTGAAAAACGAATTTAAAGAGCCTCTTGTCAAAAGACGGCACAGACAATGTATAAATAGCACAGTTCAAAATGGTAAACAAAAATGGAATGCAAGAATTTGGATAAAGCACGTTTTTTTAAATTGAAACGCTAGACAAACCGCACTCAACTAAGAGTAACCAAGAGTAACCAAGAGTAACCCATTCCATACAAAGTGGTCGTTTCAGAAGTGTAGGCGCACCTAGATTGGGATTTTTTCAATGTTATATCTCATACAGAGACAATAGACCATGCACTATCTATCTCGCCCATGTTTGCGCGTGGTGGAAACTTTTTTTTTCAGGGTCTCAACAAAACACCGCAAACATGGTCCATACGTTGACTGATGAGCAAAGTTGTTGAGGTTTTTGTCTAATAAAACCAAAGCACCGAAATTGCATCAGTCAACACATGCATGGTATGGACCATGTTGGATGGTGCTCACTCATGCTCCCGTTGTTAATTCTTGTTGAGTTCCGAAAAAACAGTCAGTCATTGCACGCACGGCTAGTGCGTGGTCTCTATTATATATTGTCTCTGATCTCATATTATGTGATGAAAATAAATGAAAATGAATTTAAGCGTCGGATTTTCATTGAGAAAGGCTTCAAAATTAAAAGGTCTGAACTGCGGTTTTCCTTTTATTAAAGAAATGAAACTAAATTCGCCAAAGATTATCAATAAGCTGTGCCTACACTTCTGAAACGAACTCTAAATTTCATATCCACTGCACGCCACTGTGCTACAGTCTTGGAAAGGTGGCATTATCTTTCTCCATAGCATCATGCTTCTTAGGCCCTAAGAAGCACAAGAAAGAAAGTTAATAAAATGACAAATAATTAAGGAAAATAAAATGAAGTTAATAAAATGAAAAATAATTAAGGAAAATAGAATTAATGGGTTCTTTCATTAACGTTCTTTACCTAACTTATGCTTAACCAGATCAAACTAATATTGAAAGAAGGTAAAAATCTTTCTCTTTAAACGCAGAAAGCTTTACGTGTATACAAGAACTTACCTAAGTTTCCGTTTGGAAGCTTTTTCAGGAAACACGGCTCCTCAAGCCCACTTGGAGCTTGGATTGATGCATTGAGAGACCTAATATCAGCATCGAAACTTTTCCTGGTAAAGAGACTTCGCTGCATGAGCCTACCGATATTTGATTCCTCTTACGTCCTTCACCTGTAAGAGAGAGAGGCAAACATTTTGGTCTTAGTGTATTTCTTTCTTTATTTGCATTCGATAAATTTTGAGCCCTAAAAAGGCTATGAAAAAACATCAACATAAAACAGTCATAAAAATTAACATAAGCAAATGAGGAGGCTGCAAGAGTCTGAAAATCGCTTTTTTTTATCAGTTTAAAATTTGCATTAAATCGCAAATCACTTTTTCTTTTCAAGTCTTTTCCAACGCTTCTTCTTATATTCTTCATATTTGCAATAAAGCGCAGCTTTCCTTCACGTTTGTACTTTTCGGCGGTTTTTGACCTTTCCGCAGAGTGCATATTATTATAAACGTTTACTCCCTGTCGTACCTTGATCAAGTGGGATGCCCTATCGTAAGCGTTGCCAGTGAGGATTTCCTCAAAATCATTAAAAATTGTTTTGGTCTTATTTTATTGCTTTCGTTCATTTTATTTGTTTCATTTGAACACCCGTACTCAAACATCATATTCTTCATTAAATTCATTGCATTCTCATTGTTTTCTAAAACAATAACTTTGTTTGTCTGAAAACAAACGTGCCTTTCCTTTTTTTTCTGAGTGTCTCAGTTTCAGATCGACGTGTGTAAAGTTGCAAAAATCGGATGTGTTGTGACATTACAACATGGAATCCCGATTTAAAACAATGTAATTTGGGCTAAAATCGTACCTACCTCTGGAACTATGAAATCTAAATGGAAACCAAGGGCGACCTTGTTTGAAGCGAACCAAAAACATTTAATTGCTAACTAAACGAAAAACACCAAAATTTGAATCCTTCCAACTGCCCTGTTCACGTACTAACCAACAAACTAGTTAACAGTAAGTATACACATAACTAACTTCTTCTGTTAGGTTCATTTTCACTTACAAATAAAAAAAAAAAAAAAAAAATTAAATGATACTACAGCCTACAACTTTATCCTCCGATTCGCTCTTTCAAATTCCTTGAGTTTCATTTGTGATCCTCAGGAATTTTGATGAAAACTTTGTGGAAGGGCAAAAAAAAGAAATTATAATTTATTTACCTGTAACTTTAGCATTGTATGGACTTCCTTTTATGTGTTTTTCACCAAATTTAACAGAGATTTTATATTCGCCAGGAGCAGTTGGCAAATACGAAACGGAAACAGTTCCATCCTTATTATCGTGACAGCTAATTTCAGCCTTGCTTGGACCTTCTACAGCAAGCGATAATCCACCTGAAAGAGTAATAATAGGTACAATGGTGAATAACATGAATCAATACTCAAATAGAGGGAAAATTTTAACAGTTTAATTGAAATTAGAGGATGATTTCTTCCCTTCATTTTCTTACAAATCCTCAATTATTGTAATCATGAATAAGCTTAATTTCCTTGTTACCGAAGTGAGACAACATTTCATACAATTTTTTTGTCCATTGTATAATTCTGTCCAATAAAGTTGTGGTCCAACCAATTTTCTTTCACACCTTATCTTCCAAACACAATTTTGTCCTTACAAAATCGTTCAAAACTTTTAGTTCACAGAAATAAAGGATAAATTTGTCCGCTTGCAAATTAGAAAAAAAAAAAAAAAACCAATCTAGGGGGATGGGATGCTCATGAAGTTTGGAAACGTGACAGGAAGCATTTCTGGGCTATTTTTCATTGAAAAAAAAAGAGGAAATTTTTGAGGCTCGTAAGGGAAAAAAGAGAGCACATACCTCCTGTGTCCAGTGGCGATCCGTAGGTTCAAAAGTGGGGGAGGGAATTGAAAAATATGAAGAGCTTTGTTTTTTTGGCTTTTCAGTTATCTTGAGGTCTTCTCCATATAACAGTAGGGGCTTCAGGTGTCACAACTTTTGCTTTTCCCCATCTTTTAGCTCATTTCCAAAAAAAGGGAGGGCTTTAGCCCCCAAAGCCTCCCTCCCCACCCCCAACATGGACCGCCACTGCCTATGCCAACTCCCGCAGTAGATCAGTTCTGAGTAACACATAAGTAAAAATGAATACCACTGTAGCATACATTATAGACACAGCAAAATTAAAATTTGATTGTAAAAATGAAGTTCCACTTTACATCCTTGAACAAAGAGAAAATGATTATGCAGAGGGATAAACTTACCAGCGCCTGCTCCTTTTGTGGAAATGGTGAAATTGGACGGCTCACCACTGACACCATGGGTGAGACCTGGACCATACGCTGTTACATATCCACTACTGATTGAGTCTACATGGAATTTGAAGGGTGAACCTAAGTAACAAAAGATTGTGAATGAAATTAGAACAAAACTTGGAGACTTTTCACGGATTAAAGAAAAATATAGAACTGGTGCAAACTTTCGATGGATCATCATAGAAACTGCGCCACAGTCCATCAAATGTCAAGATGAGGAGAGAGAACAGTAATGAGGCAATGAGAAACCTTCATGTTGGGTTTTGTGATTGGGCTCCAGCAGTATCTTACCAGGGACGGATTAGAACACACTTTTGGGAGGGGCTATTTGGGTGTTAGGGGCCATTTTCTAGAATTGTATTGTTTTCAACTACAGTAATAGGTATTTTTTACCTTTGTAATGTATTTTTTTGGATTTGGGGGGGGGGCATGGCTGCTATGGCCTCTCCCCTGATTCCGCTCTTGTATCTCACAGTTAAACACTTGGGAGCTAGATATCATAAAAGTAGACGGAAGATAGGGAGAGCATAAAAGAGCGATGGATCAAAAGAATAAAGAATAAAGGATCAAAACATAAACCCCCAAAGCTCCCCTTATCTGAATATCCAGCAAATCTCAGAGAGGCTTATATCAGTGAAGGTTAGAGTTTATTAGAGGAAGCTATTTTCACTCGTACTTTTCAATTTTGGGGTCACAAAATAAAGTGGGATAACATTTTGATGGGTTGGGGGAGGGGGATGATTCCCGTTTTGTGGCCTTTTTATTTATAGGTGAAAGTTCCAAAGGCAGTTAAGGCAGTGGGAAAAAAGAGATTATTGTGCGGGCGTTTTTCAATAGTTACCGCAAAACATCAAGCTGAGTATTGAATTTTGCATATGCTGTTATTTGAAGGCACTTTTTGAGATACTAGAGAACACTTCTCGGATTTGCTTCAATAACTGTTAGAATTTGTGTTACGTTGACCACTAGGACAGGGCCGATAAATTGTTTCTATATTGATTTTAAATAAACGCTCTCGTTCGATGGAATTAATTAATGGTGGGGAGGAGAGGACTATAATATATATAGTATAGAAGTGAAGTTAATTCCACTCACCTTGAACGTGTTCACCGTTGTATTTAACGTATAGTTCGTGGAGTCCCTCTTCGCGGGGCTCGTACTTGACACTAACGGTACCATCTCGGTTATCCTCGATCACTGGCTTGTCAACATTACCACTCGGCATTTTTACTTCAGCTGAAACAAACAATAATAAAATGAAATAAAACAATCTGGAGAGAGAGGAATAGAGCGAGAGAGAAAGAGAAGAGAGAGAGAGAAATTAAATCAAAGACAAGTTTAGTTACAAATCGTTTTAGTAAACCACGATAAATCTACACACGCATCGATATTATGGTACCTAGTTTCACAAATCTCACGATAGTTAGTTGGTTCTCGACGGACATATACTGTGGGGAGAGGGATTTTTACAAACGCAAAGCACATGATACTTGGTTCCCGATGGACTATATTGAGGGTAGAGGGATTTTTACAAACGCAAAGACATTTTCAAGGGGACTCTTTAGAGATATTGTTCGTTTCACCGATCGATACATGACTGAATTCTATGAGGATACCCATCATATTTATTTTTGATAAATGTCGAATGTTTTCTTGAAAAGGCTATACAATTAAATTAAATTAAATTATAATTTAAATTAAATTAAATTTAATTAATTAAATTAAATTAAATTATACATATGTGTACATCAGCAGCGAAGCGCGCAATGAGGCAAAGTTGCATGTTGTTGTGCATCAAAACCCATGACAAAAATTGAACTACTGGGTGCTCACCGGACACATTCGAATTCGACCTTTTCAACGGGTTAGAATTGACGAAACACAACATTCCTAGAATGCACGCTTCGCCACTGCTACATGTATACATATTTTACAAGGAAAACTTATTGAGCAATTTAGAATCCAAGAGTATTTTATGAAATACAGTCGAGGCAGAAAAGAATGACACGCGCCTTTTTGAACCCACAATACATATCTCAATAAATTTAAGCACTACGAGTGACCAATCTAAGCCAAACTCTAAGGAGTCAACTGACATTTTCAGTGTCCCCTACTTTACACACTTACAGAGGACTTGAATGCGTGAGTAGGAAAAATATGATATACATTGTGTATTGATGTATTGATCAAACCACCATGCCAGGACTAAACTTGTTTTCCATTAAAAACTGTTGATTCTCATCAAAACGTTCACTTTTTGGGTTGAGGAGGGGGGAGGGGACTTGAGCAAGCCTCTTTGCAATAAAAGGGACTCTAGTATAATCATCCGTTTACGCTCGAATAGAGCAATCGCATTCATCAGAAATTCACCGCAAAAAACAGGTGACTAATTTGTTGCGCGTTGAAGCCGAAAAGATGGAACAGGTTACTCGTGTGGTCTAAAATGACCGGGATTGGAGGGCCAACTTTTTATTTGGAGGAGTTCGCCTATTCCGTTCTGGTTTGATGAAATACTTTCGATGGATCGCGCTGGCTAACTAATTTAAGAAATGCGTTCCATCAGGTTCCATCACGTTCAAAAAAAATAATAGAAAAAAAAAAAAAAATATGTATAACCCTTTTCGACCTTAAACCCGAGTTTCCTGACTTTCCTCGACTAGGAGCCTGTGGTATAGTGTGAAATTTAGCAAGTTCTATTTTTACCATTAAATTTTAGGAACCCTCGAAACCCTTGAAAAAAGGTCACCTAGAATGAATTCACAAAAAAACTAAAAAAAAGTGGAGGGATAAATTTTACCCTTATACATATATAGTTCCTATACCTATATTGTGTAGCAATTAGGACCGCGAATCATACGTATAGCGCGATAGTTAAATACTACAGAACTTTTCCGGTCATGCGGTTAATAATCACAGTCGTACGGACATACAAGATTATATGACTATTTTTCAACCATAAAATTGATTCATATTATAAAGGAACCATTTTACAGTAAAAAGTACACTTCCTTTTTTTCCGCAGCGTACCCAATAATTCGATATTTGTCGCGCGCCAGTTTAAATCATCGGAAAAGTACGTTGCAACATTACACGCTTAAAAACTACTGGAGTAGGAGCCCCGCCCCCACGCAGCGCCGCACTATGGTCCAGAAGTCCGGTTTAGGAACACATTAGTTTGCATTAAAATCGCCCATTATCTTTAAAACGGCTCATCTGACATCAAAAATGGTTATCACAAAAAAGTTAAAACGGTTTACGTTCTACCTTTTTTGTAATTGCCAGTTTTGGTGTCAGATGAGCCGTTTTCAAGATATTGGGCGATTTTAATGCAAACTAATGTCTTCCTAAACCGGACTTCTGGACCATAGTGCGCCGCGCCGCCGTACTATGGATCCAAATCGAATCCTAAGCGGTCAAAAATACACAGACATGAAATACCACAGGAATTAAGGATCATCTAATATTTTTTTGCGATGGATATATGACAATCCAGGGGCAATTACCTTGCTAAATAAAACCGCTAAAATCATCTTTAGTTGCTAGAATAGTTTTTTCCTACTTTGAAAAGATCAATTTTAGACCGCCTAGGATTTGATTTGGGACCACAGTGCGTTGTACTGCAGTTCCAGTTAAAGATCCTTCAATCTATGAGATAGGCAAAATGTACAACAAGTCGCGCAGTGAGAATCTCTGCTACTTCACTCGCAATAACAGACAAGTGCTAAACAATGTAAATCCGAGGAGAAAAGAGGGAGATAGCTCCTTGCCTATTTAAACTGTGCTAACGGGCGAAAAAAAAAAAGAAAAGAAAGACAAAAGTCTTGGCTCATAATTATTATAGTCTTCCGCGGAAACAGAAATTTCATGGCACATTAAACAAAAGAGAGGTTAAATGTGCCTGCAATAATGAGCTGACAATGTAAGCAAAAATTTAAAGCTAATTAAATATGTAATGATCTCGCAGTTAATAAAGAAGAGAGATTAGCGAAACGAATGGTAGAGCTAATAGCATCTGAAACTAGTGACAGGGTGGCTAATAAGGAACAATATGTCCAACGGTAAGTAATGGTAATGCATTAAGATATACTTGCGTCTATATTCTTTTCTCAATCAGTGAAATTACTGATAAAACAGTGAAAGGTGGAATGTACCTTATTTAAAATGTCCAATGTTCAAAATGTTCAATAAGAAGTGTCCGTTACAAATATGTCCACTATAAAATGTCCAATTCACAATCTGTCCATAGTAAATAAAATGTCCAATGTAGGATTTGTCCCTCATACAAAAATGCCTCTTAAAATAATGCCCAATCGTCGACTTAGTAAATATACGCAAAAAAAAAAAGGTCCATAAGTTATAAAGTTTTACCTTAAGTTTTAAATAAATCATGAAATACGAAGTCATTACATTCTCAGCTGTTTTGAACATGGTGGCAACTTATGGTTTGTAACCAATGTTGTAAGATGTACAGGGCCAGATTCGAGCAGCTTTTGTCTAAGGTTAGCTGCGTGAAAACTTATGTTCATTCTTGCGTTTGAAATCGGGACATTAACCCTGAGGTTTTTAGATTCATGGACAAAACCTACTATTGGACATTCTTCTTTATTGACACTTATTCATAGACCGAAAAAAAATGTTTCTATTGGCTCTTATCGGAGTTTCCACTCTGATTGTATTAGTCTGTGAATTAACGAGCGAAACGCACCGACTCTTTTGAGACACCCTGTGTTCATCAGACTGCGTTGCAAAGCGACATTATGGGATTGGAGCCATCCCGTGGATTTAAGCGTGACTTTAACAATGTTATCTCAGGTGCGGCTTGGCTTTACAAAGGAGAACATGGGAAAACATAGGCGACCGACCGGGTAAGCTAGGATCGTTGAACGAGACATAAAGAGATTATAGCTCCATTAACGTCACTTTAAAGCCATTCAGTAAGAAATTTACATCATTTTACGGGATGCAGTTGTGGCACCCATGAATCACGTTTTCTTCGAGAGGAAAAAATCAAATTTTCACGGGAAAAATAACCAATTCGATGCGCAGAGACCATAATTTTATTGCTCTTTTCCCTTCTTTAATTAATACAGAGACAATCGCTTTTTTTGGGTACAAAAAAAAACAAACAAAAAGAAAAACGAAAATTACATCGGCAAAGTTTGTTTGGGCCACGCTTACATTCGCATTGCATTAAAAGGACAGTTTCAAATAAAATTTAAAATGGACCCGGCAAAGAATTAAATGAGTAAGAAAAGAGAACAAGGCTTTTAGACGTTTCTGTTGCGGATAGTTTACTAAAAGTGTGGGTGACACCCGAAGCTCGCAAAATTTCGTGCAAATCCTTCAAAAAGAAACAAGTGTCAAGTATACAGGGCTGCCGTTTTGCGTATAATCAATGCTATTTTTTAATTCACCGATGATTATACCGGTTGAGAAAAAATTGCGCAGTTCAGTTCAGAGCATGACTGTAATAAACTAAAATACTTGCATCTGTAATCTTTTCTCAACCGGTGGAGTCGTCGATGACTTTAAAAAACTAGCGGATATTTTAATTAATCAACGGAGTTTCCACCGATTAAGGAAAGATTACAGATCAGAGTATTTTCGTGCATTACTGTCATGAACTGAATTGAACTGTGTAATCTTTCCTCAACCAGTGAAATCATCGGTGAATTGAAAAATAGCATTAATTATACGCAAAACGGCAGCCCTGCAAGTATATCAATTTTTGTGTCCAGATAGCCGCTCCCAAACACTTGCACTTTCGTTTAAAACCGAGTTCAAGTGAATTTGTCACGGCTTGTTTTTTAGGTTAAAGAAAAAGAGACAAACAAATTGAGCCCGTGTAACATGTCCAATATGTCTATGAGAGATTTTCATCGTGGCTGCCTCCTTAAGGTTTCAATAACACGTTCCATAGAGCCTCTCTATCACTATAGCTCGTTATGGCATAGCCATACGAAAAACAGTTCGACAAATTGTCCGATGGTCCAGGGTAAGCTTTCACTGCGAAAAACATCACACTAGCTTGTGTACCACAATTTAAGGTAGTTTCACGACACGGCAGTCATTGATACTTTTACTGGAATTAACGGTGATTCTCGGAATCGATGCGTTACGCTCGATGCGTTTTCCAACAGAGAGATAAATCGGTCCCCCCTCCCCCCACCTAGCGTGAAGTATCACAATTTAACACACTAACATGTGACAAGCGGACGGACATGCATATTCACGAACGAAAAAGCGAATAAATTTTGGGATTTATTTTTAAAATTATAATTGGGAGTTTGAGCTACATTCGCTGCGCTGCGCCGGCTTCACACCTGCTTTCAATTAATAAAAGAAATAAAAAGAAAATATTAAGAAAATATAAGTTTTTCGGGGACAGACGCGCGGAAAGCAGTTTACATCCAGTGGGGCACACAGTCACACAACGCACGACTGTTTGGATAAATGGTAAAAAGAAAAAGAAAAACCAAACCGAGTCATTTAAACGACTTATTTCGGAAAGAGTTTTTTTGCGCAGCGTGTAACCAAAATTAAGCCTTGGAAAAAAAACCAATCGTTAACACAAAAAATTTGGTTGAAAATATGTCACCGTATACAACTAATACTTCACCTTTAAAAAACTCACACTTTTTTGTCCATAAAAATTTAAAATGAAAAGATTAATAGTTTTTCTTCTTTTTCCGAAGACTTGATTTTGGTTAAAATCCATGGATTTGCACGGAGGAAAATCAAAATCTGCCCAAGAGAAAGCTATTTTTTCCGGTTAACCCATTTATGCCTAGTGGTGCGAAAACGCACCAAAAAACACGGTGTTTTTTATACATTAATTCCCAAATGATATTGTATGTGGCTAGTGGTGCGTTTTCGCACCGAGCAGTTTTGGCTATAAAAATGCATGGGGGAAAAAAAAAAAATGTTGTGTTTTTGGGACCAAAATGGACTAACTTTGAAAATTTCACAAAAATCTGAGACCAAAAATAGTTCTGGGCACAAGTGGGTTAAAACGAGTCCAAGATCAATTTCGGGAAGTCATTCGTCTCTGAGTTATGAATTTTTAAAGTGTAAAACAACGCTATTTTGCGTTCTCAGCGGCAGCGACGAGGCCGAAAAAAAATCATTTCTCCGCATGTACTTGACAAAATTCAATTAAGTTGATAGAGGTCGGCAGGTATCTTGGATTTCAAAATTCTTGAAATCTGCGATCAATAAAACCCTCAGTTATCAATTTTAAACGTGCGAAGTCAACAATCACAACAATGCACTGATTGGTCGCAATCGGTCGTGACAAAACTTGCGTAGCGTTCCAAACTATCTCACTCACTCTCCCGTGACCCTTTTATAAACTCGTCTCTCTGTAGTCCCGAAATTCGCATACAGGGACTTTTTTTTACTAAATATTATTATCAAAATTGTATTAAGATGCCTCGAGCAATTCATTTTTGCTAACTCTTTTTTTTTTTTTTTTTTTTTTTTTTTTTTTTTTTACACATTATGTATCTATATACGATTTTTGCGATGAGAATGAGATAGCAGTACATGGGGGTTATCCGGTTATACGTTAGAGAAAGAAAGACAGTCTGTCTTAATTTGGAACACTCATCGCCGAATGACGTACGTCATCGATAAAACCGTCTATTACTTACAATTTTTGATTCAAGGTTAAAAAAAAAAAAAAAAAAAAAAAAAAAAAAAAAATGAGGTAAACAAACCAGAATAAGATCACCCATGCTGCCTCACTTTGGGATAGGACTTATAACATGCACTAGCCGCCTGTGGAAGGATCCACGTTGAGGTGCATCGATGAATCGATTAAATCTGGGGGCTGATCATTTACTTCATCGATAAACCGATCGTTAAGACTGTCAATGAGAGATGATATCGGTCCAAAATTGTAAAACTTGGCTGTTGCTATGGTAACAATCGTTAAAGTGTCCGTTATTTAACGAAATGATTTAAAGGTCATTCATTAAATGGCTTTAAATAACTGGCAATTTAACGATGGTTACCACGGCAACATTGGCAGAACCCAAGTTTTGCAATTTTAGACCAATAGCATCACTCATAGACAGTCTTAACGATCGCTTTATCGATGAAGGAAAATGATCGGCCTCCTGGTTCGTTGGCCCACTGTGCGACAGGCGTAGTCTTGAGTTGTTATTCATTTTCACACTTAATAGCCAGGGAGGAGGAACATTTAGAGAGGTGGGGTGGGGGTAGGGGAGGGGGGGGCTGGATTCCTCGCCGGAATGAGAGGTTAAGAGTCGATGTGACGATTAAACGCGATATCTGCAGTTGGGCGCGACAGAGAAAAATTCGACTGACATGAGGGGGCGGACGCTTGTCGCGTCGTGTCGTGTCGTGCTCGCGGCCGCGGGATGGGCAGCGGCGGGAGGGGGGGGGAGGTCCCGCGTCGATGGACCGTTTTACTTCGTGATCGGTATTAACTGCCGGTCAGGTGTTGGGATATTTAAAACGCTGTCAAATATTTAATTTTATGACGTTAAAACAAGACACACTTTTTCACATAAAGGTGTTGGATTTCATGAAAAGTCGGAATTTATTATTCCGTGACTTATTTTAAAAATGTGGATTTGGGCGGATAGATGGCAATTGCCCGTCTTAATGTATCCATTGCGTTCGGTCTGCAATATCAGAGACAAATAGAGAACCAGCGCAAAACTTGCGATTCGCAATCAAGAAGCGGTTACAGGAATTTATCTGTTTATTTATTTATTTCTCTCCTCCCGTGCGTTGGAAAAGGACGGAGATAGAGGCGAAAGGGTTGTTCCAGGTTAACTGTCCCACCCGTATTATTTTAAATCTAAAATTTCATTCTCAAACTTGGCATTTTTTTTTATTTTTATAGGGATGGAAAGAGAAAGAAATTGGCCATTTACTACCCTTTCAATCGCTTAAAAAATTGATGGTGGGGCTGTTTCAAACTTTTGCTTTGAGCAAATTAATAGTCCAATCTGATGTAAAAACCAGCAAAAATCACAAACATCATACTAAGGAAGTCTAAAATTTAGCAATAAACTCACATAACTGCTTTAAGAGCAAGTTCGTAATGGCGGTTCAACGCAGGTATCACGGGAGATTCCGCCTATATATTAAGCCACTTTCTCTTCGAAATCATACAGATTTGTCTCAATTTAGATGGAAATCTCTCATGATACCTGCGTCTCTCCGCCATTAAGCCCGATTCTGAGAGCGAATTTCGTGATTTTTTAGAGTACTCATCGTCATTTTACAGGTTTTTATGCTAGAATCAACTCTTCAATCCTATACAGCAAAAGTTTGCAAGAACCTCATTACGAGTTTAGAGTGAAAAATCTCGTTTTTGATGTGAAGGGTGGGACATTTAACCTGGAATGACTCTACAGTTACGCGCACTGACAAAAGAAGAGAAAAAAGAATATCAGAGACACAACGCGATACGTAAACCAAGGTAAGGGCTGGTACTTTTACCAGAATTCCTATGTTTGTACCACAGTTCTTTAAATTTTTTAGGCAATTCTGTTACTGTAACCGTATTTTAATAGTAACAACAGAATTTTCTGGTAAAAGTGCTATAGACTCTCCGTGGTTCACATATTTTTGTACTTCTGGTAATATTACTAGCATTTAAGACTTATTTTCTTCTGTGCGTGATGGCCCCGCCCTCTGCTATCCTTTTCTAACACACTTGATCAAATGGGAGGGGAGAGAGACAAACTTATTCATGCATCCGCCTGTGTGTCCGATTTTCCCGCTCAGTTTTGGTCGGGACTCATCGAAACAACAGCCAGCAGTCACGTACTGTCGAGTGATGGACATAGGTTAGGTTACTTTCATGGTTAAAATTGGCGTACATTAGACAGAATAACGGTTTCTGATGATTTGTTTCAAAATTATATGCTATAATTAATTAAAATTATGATTTTCAAGTGACACTTCAGGCAGGTTTCGATTGGCCACTCAACAGTAGGCAACTGTAGCGTTGGCTGTTGCTTTGTTCAGCCCCCGAACAAAAATGCACCCATTTTACTTGCCTCACTTTTGTAACACGGGAAGCATAGTAAGTGCTGGATTTCTATTTGTCTCCGTCTGCAATTATTGAAGACTTTGCCAAAAGAAATGCACATAAAACAGCAGGTGAGTTCTTTTCTTTAGATCTGCATGTAAATAACAAACACACCTGATGGTTTATGGGCCAATATTGGAGTCAACGGGATCAAATAAGATAACACCAACCCTTTATAAACCAAGTTAGATCAAAAGAACGCCTTTCTTCCGTTTATTTAGGAAAGTTAGTTAACTGTTCGTACTCAGGGGAGTTGGAATTGCCGATACGATAAATTGCAGGCACCCCACGAAGCCTTATCTTGTAAACGTCAACATCAAGAATCGCGTTTATTCGGAATCATGATGACACTAGAACAATGTGAAATATAGACTAGACGAGAGAAACGAGTGCACTCGGGCTTAGCTCATAAGGGGCTAAACATCAGGGATTCAGGGACCAAAATGTTACGTCCTCACGGTCTCGCACGCAGATGATTGGTGAGCACTTACGGGGGGTTAAAACCACACGCAACCACACTTACGTACGCACCATTCAACGTCTTTTGGGGGACCTTCAAGCAATATTATTTGGTCCCTGAGCGCATGAAAGTGTGATACATTTTCCATCGGTCAAACTGCGGGAGTTTTCAGGGGAAGTATTCGAATCGGATAGAGTCGTGGGTTGGAAAGTAATTGATTAGATATTTTTACACGCCTGTACCGTTTTAGTCTATCTTGAAAAATGAAGGAGCATCCATAAAAATAATACTTTTTAGATATAATTCTTCAACATTAGACACTGCCTGTCACTTTAAAATAAAGGCTTCCTCCAATTTTTCTACAATATCACGTGACTTACAGAAAGCCCCTTAACTATTAAAAAGATCAAGCAAACGGCGCGCGGCGCGGCGTTTTATGATGCAACTAATCTTACACGTTATGATGTGTGGGTTGCGTTTCGTCATTTTATTTGAAGGCGAAGTATTGGAATGGAGCTTCTGAGGAACGAAGGCTATTAATACGGACCTAAACGGGTAGAAAAACTTTCTTGTTTTAGTTAAGAAAACTATTGGGACTTGCATTGAATGTCTTACAAAGCTAACTTAACCCCACGCGTGGTGATAGGAAGGGACTTTTAATCTCGTCCATTATGCACGAACACGAATATGGCATCGGACATAAGGAGTAGCCTTTAATATCAACAATAAGCGTCTCTTAAAATATTCATTTTTTAGGGGATGATGAAGAGTAAGATTAAATGATCTGCATTGAGTTCTTTCCGTTTTGTCAAGTTGAAGTGGTTTAAAATAAAATTAAGATAATTTCAGGAAAGTCTGAAGAGGTCTTAACCAGCTACATTGCGTTACAGTCAGGCCAACTATTTTTTTATTGAACTAGGCTTATTGTTTTATTGACCTCCTGCCCCAGCTTGAATATTTCTCCGAAATTTTTTAACTAACTAATTAGTTGATTACACATTTAATTAATCAATTAATTAAAAATGCTACTCAAAATACATGGTTAAGGAGATTAAACATTTGAAATTCGTAATCAAACTTCAAACTTTAAATTATTATTATCTTAGGCGAATGTGTCAAGATTAGCGCACTTCCGGGAACAACCATGTCTCAATAGACGCTTACTCAAGTTTCCGCACGGAGAAAAAGAGTTTCTAAGCGACGAATATACTGAACTTTGACCGCCGTTCTTCGAGGCTTGGAAACAATAATTTCTGATAACTATAAAGATACAGTACAGTAACCTCAAAAATGGGTTAGGTTATAGATAAATTGCTTTACTGGAATTTATACTAATCATGACAGTATGGTATGGATTTTGATGTAATAGCTAAATGTTCAGTATCCTCATGGCTACACTAGCATTCTGGTCCGCATGATTGTACCTTTTTCTCAGTGCGATTCAAAATATACATGTCGCAGGCAGTCAACATATTCAGGCATTATACACGCGGCTGGTAAAATGCCTCGGCAAATAGCATGTCATTATTGTCAGACTTATGCAAAATTCAGACTTATGTGTATTGTTAGTGCACTTTGGTCTCAACAAATAAAGTAGTATAGAAATTTACTTCAACTCATTAAAAGGCTAATAAGCTGACAAATCTACCGATCTTTTCATCAAAGGTTTTCCTGAATTGGTTCTCTTACATTCATATTTTCAAGCGAGAGTGCACAGGCAATGGACAGTGGCGGCTCGTGCAATTTGGCAATCATGCAATTTGTCCATTTAAACCTGAGTAATCTAATCGAATCTTGAAGAGGCTGACACAGTGGCGGCTCGCCAGGTGAGGCAAGTAAGGCGACAGGGAGCCATCGCCTCAAATTTTTTTAAGTTGGAGAAAGAAAAAAAATTAAAAAAGTAACATATAAAGGCTGAAATGGTTATTATTCCATCATCCTTTGTTTCAATAATGTAACAAGGATGAATGGAACATAACATTTTCAAAAAAATTTATGTGAAGAGCGTTTCAAAAAAAATTCTGTGCACCTTTCATTTTCGTCGCCTCACCTCCGCGAGCCGCCAGTGGGCTGACAGCCTCTAGAGAATCGATTGTTTTACATTCGTTTAAATATAGTAAAAGCAATGTTGCCAAATTGCACGAACCGCCACTGGCGATGGAGCACGCATAATTTGAAATACATGTAACATTCTACAGGGGACTAGTCAAGGAAAACCTCATCTGTATAAATCACTAGATTTGTCCGCTCATTAGCTTTTGAACAAGCTAAATTAACTTTTCAGACAATTATTTAGTTAAACAAAGATGCACAAAGTCTGATTTTCTGTGACATGAATTGAGGGGCATGCTTTATGCCTCGGCAATTTAGAAGCCGCTTGTAAAATGCCCGAGCAATCAACATTGGCGAACAATGCGGGGGGGGGCTTTGGAAGCTCAAGCCCCTTTTTTTTTGGAAAATTGCTTCAAAAAAGGAAAAAGCAAACATCGAAACACCTCAAGCCCCCTAATTTAACATTAAAAAGGGCTCAGAAAAAGTGAGCAGCAAAAAAATAAAAAAAAAAAAGTAAAAAAAATCACATTATTTCAAGCTCCCCGCAGTTTTGAACCTACGGACCGCCACTATTAGTAAATTGCCTGCGCCGTACAAATACAGGCAGATCTACTATCGCTTTCAAAAGAAAGAATCCTGACAGAAATTTTCATTATTTCATTCCTCGACCAGTTTGCGAATTTTTACTATTTCAGAGTCTCACACTATTGCCACTTGTGACATTATGCCTCAAAATTTTTAAAAGCGATGGAAAATACAAGAAACATTCATCAATAACAATTTCGATGAGAGGACTTTATTTTGAAAGTCATAGTACAATGTGCAGATAGAGGAGAGAGACAATACCTTTACGAGTCTGTAGAAAATAACAAGATAGAAAAGTGAGAGGTTCCGAATATTCGTTTTCCGAGCCACTATCCTCAGGCTCCTCTTTCTTTGTCTCTTCTTCTTTTTCTTCTCCTTCACTATCGTCGTCTGAGGACGCTGATCCTTCTTCAGAATCCGGATCGGTCTTTTCAACAGCCTTCCTTCGTTGAGCTTTCGGAGTTTTCCAAGTCGCGTAAGGTTCCGGAACTAATCCACGGACAGCCGCCGATTGAACAAGAGTAGAATAAAAAGCCGGGCGCTCTTCTTTGTCGAATTCGCTGATCGAGATCTTTAACAGATCGGCTCGGTAAAAGCTGCACCACTCATTCCACGTGGCCTCCTTAGGTTCATCTTTCGAGTCCCATTCGAACATTTCTCGAACCAAAACCGATGCCGGTCACGCCCGGTTCCGAATTTCCCGCGCCCGTCACTCGATCCCACCACCGCCGTTTTTAATTTTTTTAATTTTTTTTTTTAATTTATTTTCCTTCGATCGTTGTTTCCACTTTTCCCGGGTTTCCGTTTTCACACCATCATTTTCCGACGCAGGAGAGTGAGATCTCGCGGTTTCCTCTCTCACTCTAATCAGCACTGAAAGTTCTATCTTCCCTCTCACTCGCTCAGGCTCTCCTCCAAACACTTTCTTTCCCTTCCTCTGACCCAACCGAAGCCGAACTGAGAGCTAAGCCGCGCTGCCCTGGACTGCAGCTTCCTCGCTACCGCGACTTCGAACCATCGACTGCGATATTAATTCGAAAAAAAGAAAACAGCGGCCGCGAGTTTTTCCCCATTCCGTATCTAGAGCCAAAATCTCCTTGTATCTTTTTTTCCTTCTTTCCTTCTAATCGCTCTCTCTCTCTCTCTCTCTCTCTCTCTCTCCCTCTCCTCTCTCTCTCTCTCTCTCTCTCTCTCTCTCTCTCTCTCTCTCTCTCTTTCTCTCTCTCTACCTCCCTCCAACACTCTTTCTCTCCAATGACACTTCTCTCCGTTCTTCCCCCGATCTGCCATTTTCTGTTTGCCCACCTACGCACTTTTTAGACACCCCCCGCACCACCACGGCCCCCCTTCATCGACATTACTCTACGATGAATCTGCTCATCCACTCTCCGGCGCGGTGATGCACTTCATTCACGCTTTACGTTAGGAACAGTGAAGGGGGGTGGGTTGGGGGGTTGGAGAGGGCCACCCCCACCTCTGACTCCTCGGGGGGCCTAACGAGCACAGATGGGAATCGTTTGCCGACAATATATCATGTAAACGACACTGCCACGAATTTTTTTTGTTTGTTTATTTTTCGGGGGGGGGGGAGAAATGAGCGGACCCGAACGGTATACTTCCAAGTTTCCTCTCTCGACGCCATGGAGGAGAAAGAGGAGGGGGTGCCCGCGCCCCCCTCTTAGAAATTCCCTCCGTTTCAGGGCTGCACTGTCCCGCCATGACCATTTACGAAACGCTTCAACAAGCGAAGGGAAGTGGTCGCATCGAAGGTTTTTTCATGCTTCACTTTTTTATTTGGTTTCGTCACGAAATTTTCGTATTTTTTTTTTTCCGGACTGGATTCAAGGCTGTACGTCAGCCCCCCCCCCCCACCCCCCGCCTTCGCTCAATTTTCTTACAGAAATCGCTGTAGTTCACGCTCTTTCAATTAGCTCGTCTGAAATACTGCGCTCGGAAGTCATCACTGAGTTGCTTCGGATATGATACAGATTTTTTACCTCTTCTTTTTCTTCTCTTTTTAATTGATCGTCTCTGGATTGTGTAATGTATATTCTAGATGACAGTCTCATGACTCATATTGTCCGATACGGAAAACAGACGTCTTTGACTTCACTCATGAGACCTTCAATTTTCTTGTAACTTTGAACTTTGATTTCAGATCTAAGATTGCCTCAACAGTTCGTGATAACCCTTTTAAGTATACTCGTTTTCGTTAAGATCTGCTTCATAACATTCAATTTTTCATTGATAGAAGAAATCCCAAATTATTGATGATTGCAAATGAAATTTTCGTAGGGCGCCTTCAATAGACGGTATAGGCAAAAATAAAACAGTAAGGTAGGAATATTTATCTATACCCACTTAATTTGAGGCAGCTACCGGAGATTCTTATTCGTACCCTGATAGTAAAAGGTGTAAAAGAGTTTGGACCCCGATGAAAAAATATTATTTTCTTTTAACATTGTTGTTTTTCGATCAATTTTTTACATTCCCATATGGTCCAATATTTTTCTTGGGATTAACTCCTTATAAACCGAGCCCGAGTTTACTAGTTTTTTTCCCCTTTATAGTCCATTCCATTATATTAGGCGCTTTGCTTAAATGACGAAAATCGCTAAATGGCAACGCTGAAGTGCTCGGGTTGAGATACGAGTTGACTGTCTCGGGCTTCGATTAGGCTGATTGTGAGTCTGTACCTTCTTTTGTTAACGGATCCTCCTTTGTTTTCCACCTGTTTCTTTCAAGTGCCACTAAAAATTGAATTTTCTTTAATTTGAGGAGAAAGATTTTTTTTTTTGTTTTTTTTTTTTTTTTTTTTTTAGGCAGATTCGTTTTCAGCGTGAAATTCTGATAAGATGGCCACCCAAAAACATGCGGAGAATTTGATTTCAACCCTACTTACGGAGGAAAAAGTGATTTATCAGTTTCACACTCTCCTCCGTAAGTAGGGTTGAAATCAAACTCTTCGCATGTTTTTGGGTGGCAATTTTAACAGAATGTCACGCTGAGAACGCATCTGCCTGGAAAAAAAGCAACAACAAAGAAAAACGAAAAAAACAAAAAAAAAAAAAAAACAAAAAACAAAAACACTTTCCGCAAATTGAAGAAAATTCAATTTTAAGTGACACTTGAGAGAAACAGGTGGAAAACAAAGGCGGGTCCTTTGCTCCGTTGACAAAAGAAGGTGCGGACTCAGCACAATCGAAGCCCGAGACAGTCAACTCGTATCTCAACTCGAGCTTTTCAGCATTGCCATTTAGCGATTTTCGTAATTCCAGAAAAGCGCCTAATCAAATGGAATGGACTGTAGTCTACTTCACATAGTTCCGGTCTTCGTTGGGGATAAACGCGATTATCAATGGTAACACTGATAAAATAAGATTGCGCAGTTCGCCTTCAATAAATCGTATAGGCAATACCAACTCCTCCGAGTACGAATAGTTAACTACCTTTCATTGGGGGATAAATGCGACTATCGACATAAAAACACTTAAAATATAAGATTTCGTAGTTCGCCTTCAAAAAATTGTATAGGCAATACCAACTCCTCCGAGTGCGAATAGTTAACTACCTTCCCTTTATAGGCGGAAGAATGACATAGACGTTCTTTTTGAACTAACCTGGTCTTTAGAGGGTCAATGGAGCACAAGTCACGTTGAGTACAAGAATCACCACACAGCTTACCGTCCTTTTACACCGCATCATTGATGCAATGGTGCAACCAAGATCTCTTTTATCTCTCTCATTTCCCCTCAGAAAGTAGAAGTTGAACAAGGAAAGAAAGGGGTGGGGGTATTCTCTTGCCCATCCTTGTCTAACAAACGTGTTTCAACGAAAACAAGAGAGGGATAGAGAATGTCTTCTTCGCACAACTGACTGGTATCTTTAATAAGAACAGATCTTCAAGCACCTATAATTTATAGTTTCAACAAATTTTGATTTCCCCTCTGAACGTTTCAGTTGAAAAAGAATAGAAAGAGGAGACTTTAGCTCCTTGTTCATCCTTGTCTAACATACGTGTTTCAATGGAAAAAAGAGAGGGATAGAGAATGTTTCATTGCGCTACTGATTGATGTTTTCCCTAAGAACATATCTTCAAGCACCTATACTATTATCTCCAGTTTCGACACTTTTTTCATAGTTTTAATTTTCTAACCCAAAAAAGGAGGCAAAAAGCGAGCTTCAATGGGACGGGCTCTTTAAAACAAGTTACAAATTAAATTGACTTTTACTTTCTCTGTCTCACGTGAGCCGATTATTTACTTCATCATTAATTAACCGATCGTTAAGACCGGCTATGAGTGATGCTAGAGTCCCTATATACTATGAGAGTTGCGCCATTGCTGAATCCATTTCTGATTGGCTCTCAGATTTAGGCTGTCAAGAAAGCTCCAAGAGGCAAAATGCAAATGGCGGAGGGTTTGTTTACTATTCGCGAACTCGCTTTCATTACACATTTGAAGTAACAGTGACCGCGGTAATTTTTGTGAATTTTTACTCTGCTTGAATTTTATTCCGGAGAACATTATCTCTTTCAATAACGACCGTTATTGTCGAGAATCTGAATCTAACCTATAAGAGATAGCGAAATAGTGGCAACAGCGCAGAGGCAAATGGCCATCCGCCATTTGCAATTTGCCTCTTGGGGGCTCCATTGATCCGCTTCTTCTTCTTCATTTTGAGAGTCTTGTCGCAACTCTCATAGTATGTAGGGACTCTAAGTGATGCTACTGATCGAGAATAGTAAAACTCGGCTGTTGCTACGGTAACCATAGTCAAGTGCCCGTGATTTAAAGGCTATTCTTCATCAATGGCTTTAAAAAACGGGCACTTTAGCGATGGTTACCACAGCAACAAGGCAGGTTTTACAATTTTCAACCAAAAGCGTCACCCATAGGAAGTCTCAATGATTGGTTTGACGACGAAGTAAATGATCGGCCCAATGATAAGAAGTTTTTTGATATTTTCTTTCCAGGCCCATTCTCCCCCCCCCCCCCCCCCAATGTTCTTAAAAATGGCAACGCAGCAAAGGAGGAATACAGCAAGTGGATTTTGAGAGTGCAGCAATCTCGCACGTTAAGGGGACGGAACACTCATACAGAAGGGCGGGGAGGGGGGGATTGGCCACTCCCACTCATTTAAAAGTGCCCTAAATTTAGATCCCGCTTCTCGCGCTATAGTAGGTGAGTGTGCAATTGACTCAGTGGAGTAAAGAATTCTCGTGCGAGCGACCGAAAAAAAAGGAAAAAAGAAGAGGAAGGAGACGGGAGGGAGAAAGAGGGAGAGGGAGAGAGAGAGAGAAACTAAACGTTCGACACGGATGGAGCGTAAGCATTCATCCACAATCTGAAGCGACGAGAGATCCGCTATGAGTGGACGATGTAAGATGGATTTGAGGTTATTTCCTACCTGGCGTCTCGAAGGGGGTTTCATCACCTGAATTTTCGAGGTAAAGCTTAGTTTCCTAAAGAATAATGGAACTCTTGCTAACTGGGGCTAAAAGCAATTGAACTTAGTTAAGTTTTCGGAGACTAACAAAATAATGACTTGAAAAGTTAATTCGTAGTGACGAAGCTACGCAAAAAACCATCCATGGGAGATTCCTATCTAATTTGAGGCTTTCCTCTATAAAGTGTTTCTGAATAAAGAAAGAAAGAAAGAGAGAGAAAGAGAGAGAGAGAGAGAGAGAGAGAGAGAGAGAGAGAGAGAGAGAGAGAGAGAAAGAGAGAGAGAGAGAGAGAGAGAGAGAGAGAGAGAGAAGAGAGAGGGAGAAATTAGATGGGGATCCCCCACGACACCAGCGTACTGCGTAGGTCCGCCACGCAAAAGGAAAGATGGCGGAGCTATACGAGTAATGTTAGGGGATTCCAATCTAATCCCCCCCTCTCTCTCTTTCTTTCTCTTCTTTCTCTCTCTCTCTCTCTCTCTCTCTCTCTCTCTCTCTCTCTCTCTCTCTCTCTCTCTACCTACGGAGGAAAGTCTCAAATTATACAGGAATCTCTCATGGCACCTGCGTAGCTCCGCCATTACGCATTTAACTTGAAAGTAATTTTGCGAGTTTATGAGTGAAATTCGTGATAAATTAATACATTCAACGTAATTTTTGTTGGTTTAAACGCAAGAATAAAATATTTAATCGCATACAGCAAACGTCGGAAAGAGTTTCATTGGTTGCGGTTGGTATTCGATAAAGAGTAGACGGGGAGAAATAATAGGTATGATGACAATTTATCCAGAAAAAAATATGAAAAAATAAAGAGAAAAATCCAACGGGTTTTGCAGAGAAAAAGAGGCACATTTGATAGGAATACTGCCGTGCTAAGGCAGTACGCCGCACCGTGGAGTGAGTTAATGGGATGGGTCGGATATGGAATTTATCATTAAAAATGCAAATTTGAATGTTTTTACAGTAAAAAAAAAAAAAAAACAAAAAACAAAAAAAACAAACAAAAACACAAAGGGTGATTGTTGTAGGAAATTTTTACAATAAAATCAATGAAACCACTTTCAAACTTCTACGTCGTGAAGTAACAAAATTATTCGCATTAAAGTCGCCACGCTATGCCCGACATCTATACCATTGACTCGGTCCATTGTGCGCCGTATAAATTACAAGCTATACTGATTTTCTACTGATGAGTTATAATTAAAGATAAGGGTAAAATTGTAAAATTTACCTGTGACTTGTCCTCCAGTAGTAGGAAGCGGGATACTAGTAAGCTCAACAGGTCGGTACTGTTGGGAGTATTGCTGCTGTTCCCGTCTGGTTACAGTGCTTTGGGTGACACTGTAGCTTTCAGATTGAATGAATTGACTATTTGTACTGTCTCCCGCCTGCAACAGAATAAATCGAGATGATTAGGAAACTAAACACTAATTTGATGAATTATGCTAGAGGAAACACAAACCAGAGTTGGGCAAATCGGAGTGTAATTTATTACACGATTACTTACTCAGTAATCTGGTGATCGGCCTTAGGATGGTAATTCAATGCAATTTTCACCAATTAAAATAAACTTGATAGTTATTTTGATTAGATTCAATTCTAATACAGATAGTATGATGGGGGATTCGTCAAAAATCAGTTTTGATTACCGTAAAATCACCCTTCGAAAAATTGTCCCACTATGACGCATGTATCTCAAATCATCACAAATATTCACAAATTAGCCGCGAATGAGTCTGTTGCAGACAAACTTCAACGTGAATTTTTGAAGAGCGGGTAGGTACTACCGTGCTACCACGCAAATTGAAATGTGAGCGCACAATATCTCTGTTGCAACAGCATTTTTGCTTTAAACTTTTGCTCTAAGCGAGTTAAGGGTCGTTAGACATTTAAAAGCCCCCCCCCCACCCCCAAAAAAAACCGTGGCAGCACTAAAAATTTAAGAAATTTACACAATTCAACTAAAAAAATGATTCTAGATGCGCAAACGTAATGACGGAATTTCGTATGAATCACAAAGGATCCCTATCTGAAAATACATAGCCATGCACTCCAATAAATAAGGTTCTTTAAGACTGAAACTTGATATCAGAATAGTCAGAGACGCGTCCCTAATGATTTACAAAAAAACAAAAATAAAAACAAAAACAGGACCCTTCAGAGCGCTTTAAATGAACCGTGAATGGTTTCGAATCCAAACTGATCAAGTTAACCCTTTCACACACGCATTTTGGGATTTAACCTTTTTTTTGAGATTTTTTAGACCGTTCAAAAGAGGAACATTTTTAAGAATGTTGATGGGTCACACAATTTTTTGAAACATGTGTATTTAAATTCCATTGAATCCATTGATACATAAAATGATACACATGTGTACCCCTTCCCGTGAAAGGGTTAAAAGGGATAATTGCGTTCACATAGAAAGTACACTATCACAACAGCTATTATTATGTATACTGATTTTCAACGAGTAGGGATGCGAACCGGAATCGGAACCGGAACCTAGAACCGGTAGAACCGAAATTATTCCAGGAACCGGAATCGGAACCTAGAACCGAAATTCATCCTGTCAAGGAACCGGAACCGGAACCTGGAACCGAAATTCATCTGATTAAAAAACCGGAACCGGAACCGGAACCCCAGGTAAGGTTCCAAGAACCGAAAGTGTACAGCGGTTCCATTTCGGTTCTTATCCTACGGCCATGGATTATTGGATTCAGAGGAAAGGAGAATCGCATGCCTATTGGGTTTTGTTTAAACTCGCCACCGTGGCTTTATCGGCGCCGTCGACGCAAGTCAGTGTGGAAAGGCTCTTTTCCTCTCTTGCTTTTATCATGTCCCCGTTGCGCAGCCGTTTAACTCCTGAGCTACTTGAGAGCATACTTCTTGTAAGGTCTTATAGAAATTAATTAACCACCTCATTAACTTTTCCATGACATTCTCGGAGAAAAAAGACTGTACAATTTATCATCATGGTAGCTGATTTTGACCTCAACAGGAAATGATGGTAAATTTCACCAGAATCAACTATCATGATGGTAAATTGTACCTAATTTATTTTTGACAAATAAAAATGATCAAAAATACATATTTTTGTCAAGAGATTGAATTTCTTCTATTTTCCTATTTTTTTCTTTCTTCACTATCATCCGTATCATTAAAAATATTAAAGCACCGATAAAGAACCGGTTCCAGAACCGAAACCGGAACCGGAACCTAAAATCATGGATGCCATGGAACCGGAACCGGAACCGGGACCGAAATTCATCCTGTCAAGGAACCGGAACCAGAATCTGGAACCGGAATTCGTGCTCTCAAGGAACCGGAACCGGAACAGGTTCTAAAATTAATTTCGGTTCTCATCCCTATCAACGAGCAACTATTCCGGCATGTACGCATTGGAATTGCATCGTCTAAAATTGAAGGCGAATTACAGCACTGGACACTGGCCGAGCGTTGAGTTCGCCCACTTTGAATTTTCTTCTTTTTTGACGAAGGCTATAATACTTATGTTTATAATATAAGGTTTCATATAATTTCAGTGAAACTCAGGCCAAAATAACAGCGGTCTGGTCATGAGATAAAAAAAAAAAAAAAAAAAATTGGACAAAAATCAGTGAAAAGAAGTCATAAAAAATCATCGTTTTCGAGCTGTTAACCCATACATGCCCAACTTTATTCGAATATTTTAGGTGTTTTCGGTGTTTTTCTAAAAAAATATCATCTTAGAGTTAAAAAAAATTGTGAAATTTTCTGGTCCACCTATATGATACGTGCTGAAAGATCACAACATTGATTTTTGAGCATACAAAAATTTACTCTAATTTGGTCCAAAAAAAAAAACATTATGAGTGGGTCGTTAACGACCCAATGGGCATGTATGGTTTAAGCTGGAAAAACCTTCCAATGACATTGTTAGGTTTAAATTCTTATTTACAAGTGTTCTCAGAGATTAAAATGGGTGTTTAAGAGTGGTTTCAGAAATTTATAAATGGTAAATTAATGCGAAATTTACTTTCTCATTTGTGACCACTTTTTGAAGAACTCAGACAGTGCTATACGCCACAATAAGTTGGACCAAATGCTTCGATAACTCCCTCCTAGCACCCCCGGACAATGCCCGGAAAGTTCCTCGTTTTAATCCACTGTCTGTCGGGTAGCGCGATGCCAACAAATTTAATCCGACCCCTGACTTTCCGACAGTTGAAGCATGTCAACGGTAATTGTTTCTCGCCACTTTACCCGTGTCAATTGTTTGTCGTTGCTCCCCCCTGAGCTGCGTTTCAGGCTTTCAAGCTACTTTTTAAATCTTCCACGCGTGACTTCGTAACGTCTTGAACGCGGTGACCTGTTGAATTTTTGGCAGCGGCCGCCATGAAATGTCAGTCATTTATCGCTATTCCGACCCGGCTATCAACTACCGATAATTGTGCAACACTTGTCCGCCCATCGTCAATTGAAACTTGAAAGTGGAGCTTTGAAGATTCCTTCGAGAGGGGTGCGCACGCGCACTTTAGGACAATATGATCAGACAATAGCTAGGAGTCCAGGGGCAGGACGATAAGAGTCACATTTTTTTTTTTTTTTTTTTTTTTTTTTTTTTTTTTTTGTAAGCAGAAAGAAAGGGGGAAATTACGATAAAAGGGTTATTCTTTCTCAGAATAATTCGTGTATTTCCATTCACCAAAATGGAGCTGTTGCAAACTTTTGCTACAGGCTTATAAATAGTTGATTATGCGGTAATACCCTGTAAAAATAACGATTAGCGCACTAAAAAATCACGAAATCCACTCCTAAACTCACAAAATGCTTTTAAATGCGAGACCGTAATGGCGGCCGAGGCCGCGGATTTCTTATGGCAATTACATGCTTCTTCTTCTTCTTGTGTGGTGTTGCGAGAACACATCGTGTAGATGGCGCTGATTGAAGATAGGGAACCCCAATGAAAACTGCGGCCCCGGTCGCCATTACGGTCTCGCGTTTAAAAGCATTTTGTGAGTTCAGGAGTGGATTTCGTGATTTTTTAGTGCGCTAATCGTTATTTTTACAGGGTATTATCCCAGAATCAACTATTAATAAGCCTGTAGCAAAAGTTTGCAACAGCTCCATTGATTGTCTTGCGGCCTTATGCGTTTCTGTAGATCTCTATTCAATTTAAGCTATCCAGTTTAACGAGCTGTAGCGATAGAATTTGTGGGACGTGATGTTGAGGCAGCAAGGAGGCAGCCATGCAGTGGCGTCGCGTGCCATCTGGCAACAATGCAACTGCTCCATTTAAACTCATTAAATATATCGAATTTTCCTTGTGCACTGTGCACCCCCTGAATTCGATCTTTTGCATGAGTTTAAATGGATAGAATACATTGTTGTCAAATTGCACGCGACGCCACTGCAGCCATGATGGGAATCTCTGATGGAAGTTTTTCACACAGGCTTGGTTTGTTTGCCTCATATTTTTTAACCTTTAAATTAAATTTAAAAAAAAAAAAAAAAAAAAAAAAATTGTGACAAATACATTTGAAATTGGTTTTAAACGAAAGTGCAAGTGTTTCCGAGTGGCGTTCAGGACACAGAAATCGATACAACTGTTACTTTTCGAAGGATTGGCATGATAAAGAAACTGACATAAAACAGAAAGGAGTAAAATTTGCTCACCTGGATAGTTGTATTGAAATTCTGTGTCTAGATAGCTATTCTACAATTCTTGCACTTTCATTTAAAATAAATTTCCACTGAATTAAATACATTTTGGATTTAGGGTTAAAAACTATGAGGCAAACAAACCAGAATCAGATCGCGTGTATGCTGCCTCACTTTGGGTTAGGACTTATAACATGTATCAGCCTCTTTATTGCAATACAGATGACCATGAAAACTTCAATTTTGATTTTTATGGTTTTTCTGGGTTTCCCCTGATTCTTCATATGTTCTATCAAACGCAAAAAATTTGACAGCTGAGAATTTGAAATATGTATCAAATCCTCAGGTAAACAAAGCAACCTCCCGCGCTCCGAGTGCATTCTTGCCAGTGAATAATTTTGCGTTCGCTAGCTCTTCACAGACTTGCCGCATCTTTAAGGAGGTTCCTCAGCGTTTAGTTCCTTTCGCCACAAGTTTGACATGATGGAAATTGAGAAAAAGGTTGATATTTTACAAAAAATCGATCTCTTAGGTGGCGAAAAAGGTTTCTATAGGAAGCTTTGCGTTAAACTCCACCCAGCATAATTCAGAAAAAAATAAGTTATGGTTGTACTAAAAGTAATCACGAATCGCGGGTGGATTACTAAACTATCGAACCTTGATAAATATTCGACTTCATTTTTCTTAATTTTGAATTATTCTGAACCATTTTTTTTTTACATGATTTTTCCTTGGAATCATAAATCAAGGCTTTAAAATCGAAATGTAGGCTACACGTTGATACGGTATGCAGCACAGGCTGAAAAAATCCCTTGACGACTGAAACCGCCATTCAGCGTGCATAGATACCTTGCAAAATTGCAACTAGCTTAGTATAGAAGATAGATTTAAAGTTAAATCCGGAGGCGTTTTAAGACACCACATCTAAATTCCATTCCGTGCAGGGGCCGGGGGTGGATCCCGGATAAATAAAATATAAACTGCGTGCAATAAATTAATTAAACCGCTCATCTATTTGTTTACACGGTGAACGGAGATTACGCATTCTCGGAGGTAAACTTGGGACGTGTAAAATTTTAAAAAGAAGAATTTTAAAACTAAGCTACGATTTCCTTCTCTTTCTGAAAATCTTGACGTGCATACGCTCATTGATTATTACGTACGAGATCTGTGGCATCAGAGACCAGGTGCAAACCTTGAAAGCGCACAGTGAGCAGTTTATTGCCGTTTGAATCTATGCAAAAGTATCGATTTCTAATGAATTCAGTAAATCCCTTGAAGATCGATTATTTTACGTAGGATTCAATGAAAAAAATCCGTTGTTGTCACATGGCACGAACTGCCACTGACAGCTAATAGCCATTAGAAATACTTCCGGAACATTTAAGAGAGATTCTACGGTACTAAAACAGGACTGCATTATCAGGAGGTTGATTCTGATCTTTTGGACGAGACGAGACGAGATAGCGGGAATCGATCATTCTCATTGGTTTAAACGGCGTCACGTGACAGATTTGAAGTCGTTCATTTCAGAAAAATGAGTCCTCTGTCCATCGAATGACTCGAAATCTATCACGTGACGCCGTTTAAACCAATGGGATCGGACGATTTCCGCAATCTCGTCTCGTCTCGTCCAAAAGAACAGAATCAGCTCCCAGGACACTTCGCGTCCTACATCTTAAACAGAATTGAAATATGGATCCGTTGCAAAAGTTTGCTACAGAGTTTTGCAAGAAAGGGGCTATTCTAATAGATCTTCGATGCCTGCAGAGCGTCAAAAAGCATCTATACACATATATGAATTCACCATACTAGCATGTTCCACTCCACTGGGCGCAAAAGCGTCAATTATCTCGAAGCTTCCACGTGCCAAACATCAAGCGCCCTTAAGTCATTAATAACGAGTGCAATGAAATGTCTCCAACTGAGCATAGTATCGCGACTATACACCCTTGCCTTGCACCCACGAAAAAAGAAGTCTGCGTGCATCCATTGGTGGGCGCGGCTAATACTCACCAAAAGTCATAGAACATCCCGCTCCACGTGAGTAAAAAGCAGCACTTTGGTGACGTAAGAAAAGGAAATTCTTCTTCTTCTTCTTCATCAATCTTTACTCTAGCATAGGTCGTCATTTTTGAAAACTAATGCGGACGATATTTTCTGACGGGGGAAAAAATAGTCCAAATTTAGTTTCCTGGGTTGGCGCGACTAGCGAGGTCTGTACATGTTCAGATAAATTTGCGTTTGAAAATATTCAAGGAAGCTCTCGGCTAATTTTTCACGGTTTTCGCTGCGGGCAATCAAACACTAAAAAAAAAAAAATCGAAAAAGTCGCGGCTGCGGATTATTTCTCATTTGCCTCCAGAAATGCGTAATGAGAACTTTAGCGAATCTTGGACCGCACACGTATACTTTTGAAGGATGTGTTTCCTCCCTAACATTTTTCATGCGCTCTCGGACTTGAGTCCATTCACAATGGTCTCGGATCGAAAAAAAAGAGTAAAAAAAAATCGTTGAAAAAAAGTAATAAAAAATTATCGTTTTCGTCATTTTAACTCCAATTTAAAACTTTTCAGTGACATTTCTAGGTTTAAAATACTTGTTACAGGCATTTTTTGGTAACTAAAATTGGTCTTGAAATTTTATAAATGATGAATTGATGAGAAATTTACATCCTGATTTTTGGCCAGTTTTCGACGACCCCAGGCCATAGTGCGGTTGTGAGCGGAGGTCTAAGTCTTCCAAGCATGACAAGTACATACAAGAGATTGCCGGTGAAAAAAAATTAGTTTCCGTCTGGTTTTGGTGTAATGAATGAAACCACTACAAGCAGAAAAATAGAGGGGAAAAAACCTCAACTAAAATCAAGAATAATTTCGGTAATTTTAAAGACATCGCCCCAATTATTAATCAAGATGGCAAAATTTTCCGCTGAGTTATACTTCTTTGAGATGACTGGGAAGGAATTCACACTCTCAAAGGATTGAGGCTTTGGCGAGAAAGAAACTTCAGCGTTTAGTGCCGATTTTTGCTATACTAGAGCGCTACCATTCGATTAATGTTTTATGGGCCAAAAGTAATTTGTATTCGAAAAAATAGAAGGTCTGGTAGTAAAAAATCACCTGAAAAATTTCTCTGCAAAGTATCTTGTCGATAATTTCAAAAAAAGGTTGAAAGTACCAAATAACGGAACATCGTATTTCAATACAAGAGCCGGTACTTCCAAAGCAAGGAAAAGACCAAACAACGGAATATCGTATACTTCGATACAAGAACCTATTGGAGCATTCTTTGGTGCTTACATCCTTATTTTTAAAGAAATTGACGAGACATTTTGAAGACATTCTTCAGATGATTATCGAGTACCTGACACTGCGTTTGGAACACGCAATTGTACGCAAGTACACATACATTGAAATCACACTACTTTTGAGGAGTTCAAATTCGTTTTGTAGCGAGCTTCAACAAATTGTTACCTTTTCTCTATGACAGAGGAAATTTTATGAGTTTCCCTTGTTTCCATCCGTTTTCTAGTAACATTTTACTAAAGAATCAGGTATTTCTGGCTTTACAGCAGAAGTGCATTTCTAAAACATATTTCAGAGTCAGCGAAACGTCCTCTGACCGTGGAATTACCCATACCCATTTCTATACCGTTATTCACTATGGGAGGCGTGTTCTTTTTTCAGGCCTTTTCCTATCAGAGTTTAAAATACGCCCCCCCCCCCTTCAAAGGCGGATTAAAATTCTGCAGAGTAGTCGGTATCGACTCTATCCGATGACGGGTCGAATGTTCAAAATCACCAGTGGCGTCGCGTGCCATCTGGCAACAATGCAACTGCTCCATTTAAACTCATTAAATATATCGAATTTTCCTTGTGCACTGTGCACCCCCTGAATGTGACCTTTTACATGAGTTTAAATGGATAGATTACATAGTTGCCAAATTGAACGCGACGCCACTGAAAATCACACAGCTGGATCGAAAAAAATCCCTAGCGCGCCGGGTTGCGTTCATGACTCGCACAGTGGAGCGAATTAATGGGAGAGGCTGGACATTGGACAAGTCAAGGCAACTTTCAACGCGTATATTATATTTCTTAATGTCCAATATAGAAGTTCGAAAGTGGTCTCACTGGTTTTACTGTGTAATTTCCTTCAAGAATCACCCTTAATTATTATTTTTTTTTTAACTGTTTAAAAAAAAAAAAAAAAAAAAAAAAAAAAAAAAAAAAAAAATAATAATAATTAAAATTCGCATTTTAAATAATTTGATCCATGTCCAACCCCTCTCATTGACTCACTCCACTGTGTGGCGTAAGCGTCACCAATCCGAATATCGTCACATTTGCGCCGTCACCCCACATCGGAATCGTCACTTATTCTACGAAATTTACAAATTCAGTTTCGCACAACACGCTTCGACCCCCTTCCTCGGGGGCAATCCACTTGCTCCCTCCCCCCTCCCCCCAGCCTCCTTAGGCAAGTTATTTAAGTCTGGAAGACGAGGGCTCACTTCCTGTAAGTGCCGGTCACAATACTGGCACACTCAACGTGACACAGTGGACACATACATGAAATTTTACGGAATTTTTTACAACGAAAAAAAGAAAAGCAATACATAATATTGAAATAAAAATACGTTTCAAACTATCTCTCTTACTCTCAAAATAATCCTCGCTTCGTGCACTGATACCTCACTTTCATCGCTAAAATCGGACGTAGATATTTTTGTTGTGAACTTTTAAGGTATAAATTAATTTACTGAGTCACATTAACCCATGTATTAGTGGTACTTTTTTGTTTTTTCTTTGGACAACAATGCAGTAAAGGCCAATTTTACTCAAAAACCAATTTTTTGAGATTTTTCAGGACTTTATTTTGTTGGACCCACGAATTTCACAGTTTTTAATTTTTCAAACACTTTTTTTTTTTACTAAAAAGATGGTGTTTTATGAGAGAAACACTTAAACATTTCAAATAATGTTGACCATCCATGGATTAATGCGATTTTGATAGTGAAATGTTCCACAAACTCTGCATCCGTGCGTGGCTTTGCATTTGTCCTCCGCCGATTAGACTTTGCTTGTACAGTGACTGTTTAAGGCTTGATTAAAGTTTCTTGATTTTCTATGTTTGCATTACCCGCAATGAACATCAAAGTGTCACTGGAGTAAAAGACTTTGATGATACGGCCTTATTACAATTCACCTACATCTGATTTCTCGAGTTTGCAGCAGAAAACGTCACCCCGAACGATCGCTGTGCTTACTAACTATGGTGCGTTATTTCGCAAATTGAGATTAATGGCTCTGCGGCCCTGCAGTGAGCTGTTGAATTATAAAATGAAAATCAAACTGAACATGTTTTTGTGGCATTTTTTTCTAGTTTTAGAATAGGTGTAGTTGTATAAACTTATTTTCAACCGTTTAGCCACCACCTTGATTTTATAGAGCGACAGAGCTTTAGGGCAGGCTGTGTATTGTACAGAACTATAGACGCAGACATCATTAAGAGTGAGGGAAAATATGTTGGCGTGGGATTTACGCACTTTCTGACTCACAAGTAAAAAGAACGACGCACGACAGTAAAAATCTTGTTGTTGTTATTTTTTTTATTTTTTTTTTTTAATTTTTTTTTCTTATAATTCTTATTTGCGGATTTCTAAGAAAAATAATTAGCCGTCCGTAGATTTTTCTTTCATTTAGACTGACACTTTTAAGACATTTATAGAATTTTCAACGTCGTCGTTTTTTTTCTACGAGAGGACGATACAATGTCTAAATTCTTGAAACACCAATTGAGAATACATTATTTCGACGAATTCTACGAATAGTTTATTTTTGGAATGTGCGAGCAAATCGATTTTCTTTTGTTTCCCCGTTGAAAAGAGTACAGCTGAGTAGCTCTAGAGTTCACAGCTACGGATATTTTTACAACAGATGTTTGCGTCGCGTCGTTTGAAAGTTTTATGGAAGTCAAGAAACGCTAAACGGAAAACGACTTTCTCACTTATACAAAATTATTGTCTAAATTACCAGAAAATGGGGGTTAAGGCTTAAAATTTAAATTTCAGGAGAAAACTGAAGCTCATTAAATATACGTGATTTGGTTGATTCAATTTTCGAAATTCATGAAAATTTCAAACTTTATATTTAAAACTCACAATCAGAAGCAGGGGTCGATATTGGTATATTTTCGGGAGCACCCCAGCCCTGTTTCTCGTTGACGCATGCTGTCCATAGTTATGGATGTTGATTTTGCTGCCTTGCTAAGGAGCACTAAAAGAATCTATGAATCTAGGTTACTAATGACACGATATCAACTATTGTGGACCTGCGTGCTTTTAGCGTAAGAGATGGGATCAATTTTTTTTTTTTTTTTTTTTTTTTTTTTTTTTTTTTTTTTTTTTAATTTTAAAAACATCCAAGGATTCCAAATATGTACAGATAAATTTTATCTCTAACGGTTTGATATGCACGTCTCAATGGGTTGATACATGCCTTCTCGTATTCCTCGGTGAAAAAATATCCGTCCATGTGAAAATTCCACAACGATAAAAATATCACAATTCCTTTTAAAGTATGTCATCATCAATGCTGTATCCAAGATTTTAGGATGATTATGTGGGGGTGACGATGATTTTTAGAGGATTAGATGCACGAAACAGGAATTAGAATCAGAGACCCACCTATGATTTATTTCGAACAGTGGCATAGCATGCAATTAGACAACGTTGCAGTTCGTCCATTTAAACCCATCAAAAAGATTAAAGTCTGGGGTGTTCGGTGAACACCTTCGCATTCGACCTTTTACATGGATTTAAATGAACAAAATACAACATTGCCAAACTGCATCGCGTCGCGGACGCCACTGATTTCAAGTCGAGGTAAACTAAATACAGTATGTGGTCCACTTCAGTCCAAGTTGAGGTAGATTTTGAAGGAGACACGGCTAAAACAGGTTAAAGGGACATTATTGAGCTAAGTAGCTCATTTGAAGTTCGAGCTTAGCTTAGGGCCTTCCTCAATTAATCTTCAGTTGGTACGGTGAGCGGACGAGTGAGGTGATCTATAACGGTTTCCTTCAAATTCATTGGATCTTTTCTTGCCACCGACACACAGTGCATCGAAAACATTATTTTTCTGGACATGGAAATTGTTTAGTTTTTTGCTATAATAAAGTTTGAAAGTGGGTCTGTATCGAATTTTTAATACAGTGATTCAGAACATTTTTTTCCCAGTAAAATTAAGCAAAAAAACAGTGATACTAGATGTGGCAAAAAATATACACACACTTTACATTAAATTACACGGAAAATTTGTATCTTATAAACCACATTTGGTAGTAATGCAAAAATATGCACTGCGCGCACTTAAAACATATGCACGCATTTCGGGATTCTACTTTTTGTGTGATTTTTTTAGACCGTTCAAAAGAGGACAATAATTTTCTAAGAATTTTGAAATGGGTTACACAATTTTTCAAAAATGTCTATTTAAATTAATTCCATTGAATCCCGCATGTTACATAAAATTGTACACATGTGTAAGTACCACTTCCCGTGAAAGGGTTGAGGTCAATCTTCAACGTTTAAGGCCAAGTTTTAACACCAGAGCGTTAACTTTCGATTAAAATAAACGACACACCAAAAGTAATTTATATTTAAGGAAACGAAAAATCAAAAACTAAACAATCATCCAAATAATGTCTCTGCAAAAAAGCTGGCCAATAACTTCAAAAATAAGGCTGGAAGTACCAAAAAATCGACCCAAAATCGATTTTCTTGTCGAAATACGATAAACCTCTTTTTGATACCTACTTGCAGCCTTAATTTTAAAGTTATTGACGAGTAACTTTGCAGCGACATTCTTCGGGTGATCATTTAGTAGAGGTAGTTTCAGAAGTGTAGGCGCACCCAGACCGATAATCTCTGGAGTTTTTCAACATTATTTCTCTTGTTTCAAAATAAAAATTAATAAAAATGAATTCGAGCGCTGGCTTTTCATTGAGGAAAACTTTAAAATTAAAAGTTTAAAGTCGAAGATAAGTTTTGTTTAGTTTTGAAGAAATGAAAATTGAAAAGTAGCCAGAGATTATGGTCTAGGTGCGTCTACATTTCTGAAACGAGCGCTCTATCTGAAACTCCGTTTTTCTTAAATCGAAATTACTTTTGGCCTTAATTTGACACTTACTGTTTTACGAGCTTATTCTTGAATTTTAGACTTTCTTAGTGTGATTTTCGTGATTTTCGCTGGATTTGACTGTTCAAGCAAAAGTTTGCAAGAGCCCTGTTATTTTCAAATAACTGTACGCGAGTCGCTTAATAGGAGATGCATATCTTATTTATTAATATACTAAAGCGAAGTTCACTAGTTTACTAGTTCTTATAATTACGTATACAATTGTAAAGGGTAAATTGTTCATAAACGAGTACTTGGATATTCGGAGAGCGTCAGAATGTGTCATTCCAATAGAAGTCCAGTGAGAAGAATAAGCTTCGTTGAGTCGCCGCTCGGCGTCTCCTCTCCGTTTCCATGGAAAGCATAAGGAGACGCCGAAAGACTTAAAAGAGACCGGAAACTTCATTTAATAAGCCCTATAGGTGGCAAATTGGTTAATTTCAAATAGCGCGCTCTTTCCAGTGCATCAGTCATCAGCAGGTAAGTAAGCAAGAGCATCTTGATTTTAGCTCCGGTCGCAATGATGGCGAGAGTCCACTGAGCGGACACCGGGATCGCGGAAACATCAAAGGAAGAGACGAACCGCGAAAGCTCACCACCATCACCACCATCACCCGCCGCTCCACACCGGGCGCCTGCGAATTGAGCTACACTTCTCTGCGTTCATTTATTCCCCCACGGCGAGGTCCCATGCCAAAAAGTATCAATTTCAAACGACTCACACCTGTGAATGAGCGAGCATTGAGGAGACCCACCGTAAATCCTTGCAAGTTACAGTGTGCCAGTGTACACACACGCACACACACACGCACACACACATATGCGAATACACTCAAACACACACACACGTACTCACAATGCTATACTTTTAGGGATACATACGAGTAAAATGTGTTTTTTTTCTCCATTCACTTAAACTTTAGACCTCACTTAAACAGAGATAATACATAATAGAGACCATGCAACAGTCGATCGAGCGGTGGCTAACTTTATTATTTTTCGGAGACTCAACAGAATAACACAGGGAGCACCATCCACCATGCACCAAGAACCACACGTTGACTGATGAAACTCTCGTGCTTCGCTCCAACTAGGCAACTGACCTACACTACACTGCACAAAACTTCAGATTTTGGCTTACGTAAGTCACCTACGATGCGATGCTTGAATTGATTTAAAAAGTATATTGCGGGTATAGCCAATTTCAAAGAGTATAGCCTGACGTACCTTTCGCCTCTAGTAAGAACCATCCCGCGATTGATTCAAATTCAATAAATATCAAACTACCGGCCAAAACCGATTCGGATTTAAGGGGGTACCAAAGACCCTACTCCCCCCACCCCAAAAAAAAAATCCTTTTCTTGATGCAGCTAATGGTCAGAAAATTTGGGAGGTGAAAAAAGGGACTGAGAGAAAAAAAATTGGAAAGTTTTGTGATGCGGGTTGCATCAGCTTATAATAGGCAAAAAGTTAGGCTGTTTCTCATCCGGTAAAACTGAGAAAATCTAATGCTTCAAAAGAAGGCAAATAAGAAAAGTAAACACAAATTCTTACCACAAAACTATATGATGCATTCTGGAGCAACATCAATTTCCAAAATAGATAAAAAAAAATTCTGATTGATTTTTGACAAAACCCTATACATCATTCACTTCAGCGAGTATTTTCTATGAGAAAAGTTAAAAAAAAAAAAAAAAAAAAAAAAAAAAAAAAAAAAAATAATCAATTTTTTTTGGGTAGGGTACCCCCCCCCCCCCCCCCCCCAAGAAAATGAAATATCAGGTTCTCAATGTCCACCCGAATAATATCTCTGCAAAATCAATCGTCAATAACTTCAGAAAATAAGGCTCAAAGTACCAAAACATGGAATACAGCATTTCGATACAATAAGGCCTTTTCAGACGGCGAAAATGGATCTTCCAAGTTTCTTGAGTCGATTTTCAGAAGTTTCTAAATTACGATGAAATACTCCATTCTTTCAGAATCATTTATTATTAAATTCAGAGTTTTACATGTATTCGTTCTGACAAATAATGCCCAAGCTCTTCTTACTTGTTACGTTATAACGTAACACTGCAGGTGGTCGTCAAGACTCGGTGCCAAGACCCTCGTTTCATCGCGTCGGCACGCTTACTATTCTTTTCGTTATGCTACTGCTCCGTTTTTTGTGAAATACAGGGCGTGTCAAAAAAAAAGAAGCAGCATTTGTGAATATTTCGAAAGAACGGCTTCGAATTTTGAAAAACGGTGACAGAGGTGTTCCATTATTTCGAGAGAGATATCATTGTAGGCGGTATTTCTCTAATAAATCTGTTGCGTACTTACGCTACAACAATATGACACATTGATTCTGACGTAAAATTTGGCGAAAATAACGATACGCATATTAAACACTTTAAAAATCCACTCAATCATTCAGGAAATAATTTACATTTAAAACAGCCAGCGCTACACTAGACACTACATTGTTAAAAATCGACCAAAAATTCCAGAGTAAACATCTGAGCGAACATAAAAATGAGGGTACATTTTACTCTCATGCGGAGTAAAAGTAGGGTGTACCGGGAGCCAGTGGCGTAGCGTGCCATCTGGCAACAATGCGACTGCTCCATTTGAACTCATTAAATATATCAAGTTTTCCTTGTGGACTGTGCAGTGTGCACCCCCTGGATTCGATCTTTTACATAAGTTTACATGGAAAGAATACATCGCTGTAAAATTGCTCGCGACGCCACTGCCGGGAGCAAGGGGCGAAACTTATTTCTAACAGTGTAACATCAACCGACGTACAACTGCACAGACGGAACCATCGTGTTTATGTAAACAACGACAGAATAACAGTTATTAATAACAGAATGTAAATTACTTACAAACATTTGAATGTTTCGTTTAGATGCATACACTTCTTGTAATACTTTGTAATCTTTGATTGATAAGCCAGAAAAGACCAGACAGCAAAGGCAGCCAATATTTAATGTATTTAGAAGGAATTTCCATTATTTTGTGGTTGCGATGTCGTTTACGCAGAGCGGGCTGTTTGCAATTGAAGTGAATTCCTGAGTTAGTGAGTGGTTTTTGAACGTTTTCAATGTACGCATCGTCATTTTTGCCAAATTTTATGTAAGAATCAAGGTTCTATATTGTTTTACCATTCGAATACCTTTTAAAAAAATGTCTACCACCACGAAATAACTGGACGTACGATCGTACGTATCACCGTCCTTCAAAATTCGACGTCGATCTAGAAGTATTCATGCAAGTGCTTCTTTTTTTACACACCCTGTAAAAGACGCTCGCGTACAGAAGGCGGCTACACGTCCGTCATTCAGTTGTCCAGTCCATTCAACCGATGATGAGCATCCATCAAAAGCGATGACGGAGCGTACAAATTTTAAAAGAAAAAGAATCAAATGACTAAAAAAGCAATTTAGTTTAGCAAATTCAGTAAAGTAAAGAAAATGCTAGTTTTTATTGGTAAAACATACTAGAGTTATGGATAATTTTACGATTTAAATTGTAAATTATGCTTAAGTTTTATTAATTTTCCAATTTGGACTATAACATTTTTAATTTGAATGGTAAATTTTACAATCGAAAACATTGTGACTTTTGCAATTCACATGGCTGACATAGCGTGATAGATAAACTAATTGCAAAAGTCAGAATGTTTTTGGATTGAAAAATTTACAATCCAAATTGTGAAATGAATAACACTTACGCAAGATTTACAATACAAAACATGAAATTAGACATAAGTACTATGACTTTCTAAAGAAAGTCCTCTCATTGAAACGGTCCTTGATCTTGCTGTTCATTATTTTTCAAGGAGTTTTAGATTTTTAAGGCATACTTTCAAGTGGCAATGCTGTTAGACTATAAAATACTTAAAAACTGTAAACATGTTTAAAAATGTTCGAGGAATGGAAGAATGAAAATTCCTACCAGGATACTTTGTTCTGAAAGTCATAGAATGGTAAATTTTACCAAAAATGGCTGGTGGAAGTAGCATTTGCTTCGTTTTACTGATTTGTCAAATCTTTTTTTTTCCCGTGTGGGCTTTGTAGTGTAAACACTATGATTGTGCGTCTCGCTCTGAGTTGCCCGAGCGGCAACATCGCATCGCATTTGTCACTCACTCTTTTTTTTTTCCACACTTTTCTTAGCGACTAGTCGAGAGCGTGAGTTTGTGTGTGTCTCTTTAGAGTGTTACGGGATGA
This sequence comes from Trialeurodes vaporariorum, assembly GCA_011764245.1. Taxonomy (NCBI): domain Eukaryota; kingdom Metazoa; phylum Arthropoda; class Insecta; order Hemiptera; family Aleyrodidae; genus Trialeurodes; species Trialeurodes vaporariorum. Next base: position 33,606,315 of record VMOF01000379.1, on the reverse strand, counting down.
GTCTGAGTGTGCTGAGTCAATGTGTGTTGTATCGTTGTGGCAAGCGGCTGCGGGCCGGGCCAGGGGATCAGTTAAATATTAATAAAACTTTGAATTAGGTTAAAATGAGGAGGAATCGTGGTGTTGCTCGGTCGAGATCGCGGTCTAGTGTGGTGTATACAGTAAACAGTATATGTATCCGCCGTCGGCGTCGCGTCGCTGGATACACTCTGGATGAGAGAGGCAAGAAGCAGCGTTGTCAAATTTAACGAGAATGGAACTCTTGCAAGGTTTTGCTATAGACAAATAGCCTATCAATTCTGAAGTAAAATGCTGCGAAAATAACGATGAGACCATTAAAAAAGTCTGAAACTTACTCCTCGCAGAGAAAACTAAACTTGAAATTTCGATTGAACACCCTTGCATGTATGCACCAACCTTGGATTCGGACCCCCAAACAAAAGAACAGGACATGAAATTAAGTGCCGTCTTCCTCGTTTATTACGCAACGTAGAACTTTTCTGTAGTTATCACCGTGCTCCTAGAGACAAAATGTGTATAGATGGACCTTTAATTCCTTCTTTACTTTTTGAAAGCAAATGCATTAATCTCATTGTTCAAACTCGTAGGTTACGTTCTTTTGTTTGGGGGTCCGAATCCGAGGTTGGTGCATACATGCAGGGGTGATCACCCGAAATTTCAAGTTAAGTTTTCTCTACGAGGAGTGAGTTTTAGACCTTTTTAATGGTCTCATCGTTATTTTCGCAGCATTTTATATTAGAATTGGTACTCCATTTGCCTACAGCAAAACCGTGCAAGAGCTCCATTCTTTATTTACACCCCAGCAAAAAATTCAATGTCCGAAAAAATCCCAAGAAGTCCTCATAAAGTCCCTATTATAATCGTTTTTAAACGCCATTAGGCAAAACATTGCACGACGCACGTCCCATGGACGACCAAAACAGAGTTAATGCAATTTCCAACCCATCTAAGTCAACATCAACAGAACTTACAAGCATTTTGAATGTTTCGTTTGGATGTGTACATTTCTTGCATTATTTTTTAATCTTTGATAAGCCAGAAAAGACCAGACAGAATGCAGACACTATTTTTTTGTATTTAGAAGGAAATTCCATAATTTTGGTTACGATGTTGTTCACATATACACGGTGGTTTCGTCTACGTAGTAGTATGCCGGTGCAAAAAGTGTCTTATGCAGAGCGGACTGTTTGAGCTTGAAGTGATTTTCTGAGTTAATGGGTGGTTTTTGAACGTTTTTAATGCATAACTTGTGAACCAATCGCCCATATGCATCAACATTTTCCAGAGAAGTTGCTTTCACCATCACCTAAAGGGACTTTTTGGTTTTCCCCCGAAATTTTAAGTTGTAGGCAAGTCATGATTGATAAAATATTTCCATTAAAATCAATGGGAAAATGGGTATAATATGGGTGAACGTAGGGAAAAAGTGGAATGTTCCAAATATAAATGTTTGAATTTTTATTAAAATTGGCTGAAACGTTCTGCAACCAGCCTCAAGGTACTTATATTTTACAGGTATGCTCGACTCGTTTCACGCGTCATCTTCAGTGGCGCGCAGTTCAAAATCACTGCAGCCAAGGTGACCGACGAAAGAAGAAAACACACCGAGTGAGGTCGGCGAAACTCGGACTCGCCCGAAAGAGGCAGTGTGTTTTCTTCTCAATGTTATAGATTAAAGAGGTATGCACATCTGACTTCGCGCCACAAATTCAGTGACGCGCAGTACAAAATCACTGCAGGCAAGATGGCCGACAAAAGCAGAAAACGTATACTCTTTGCAGAAAACATTGGGCTGTTTCCTGCTGTCCTGCAGAGGACCGCTCAATGTTTTCTGCAAAGAGTATACGTTTTATTCTTTTGTCGGCCATCTTGACTGCAGTGACTTTGAACTGCGCGCCACTGAACTTGTGGCGCGAAGTCAGATGAGCATACCTCTTTAATCTATAACCTTGTTTTCTTCTCTTGTCGGCCATCTTGACTGCAGTGATTTTGAACTGCGCGCCACTGAAGATGCCGCGGAAGCGAGTCGAGCATACCTGTTATACATAAGTACTTTGAACCTTAGGTACCTCAATGGAGGTCTAGGAGTCTCTCCTAGAATATTATAGGGTTGGTGTGGGGGTCTCCCTCAGAGTAATAAAAGGGGGTACGGGGGTTTCCTCCGGAGTAATTAAGGGGGTTTTGAGGGGCCCCCAGAGTAATTAAGGGGGTCTGAAGGGGGTCCCCCGAGAGTAATAAAGGGAGTCTGGGGGGTTCCTCCCAGGATAATTTTCATGTGAGAAAGTGTTCGTGGGGTATTTCCTACAGTTTATTTTTTTGTCCAGACAATCCGGCAACACTGGAGAGAAGCGAGTTCGAGTGATGTGTGCTACGCGACTGTGAAATGTGCGACACGAAGGAGCGACGAGAGTCCCCCCGCCCCCCCCCCCCGCTTCCCTGATCCAGATCTCTTGGCGTGTGCCAAATCGGAATGGGTTATATTTATCAAAAATTTCTCTCCTTTTCATTTTCGACTATTTTCTTTTTTTATTTTTAATTTTCGGGCGACTATTTACACGGATTATTAACATTTCTTCCGGGAGTTTGCCCGGCGAGGCGCTTCACAACACTCCACTATACTCCTCTCTCTCTAAGCTAGCTCGCATGATACCGCTGTCTTGGGGGTGGAGGTGGGGGGTTCGATACATGTTTATTTTCAAGAAAAAGAAAAGAGGAGCAAGAAGTTTTAAAGGTGGAGAAGAAGAAAAATATTAAGCTCTCCCGCTAGCTCTACTGCACGCACTTGGTCAATCAATGAGGGATTATCCTCAATCATTCCGACGCGGTTTTCAGCCAAAAGATGCGTTTCTTTCCCCATCCAAACTAATCCATCTAGATTGGGCTCATAGATTAGACCCATTTGTCCATCAAAGCGTTTCTGTCAATAGGGCAGTTGCAAGGGTCTTAAATTGTGTTTTTTTATAGGAAAATGATAGTACTCAATGAGCTGAGAACAATGGTGCCTTTCGTTTTTTCCTAAGAGTCCTGATTTTGTGGATACAAACGTGTAAAGTTCTGAAAAATCGTATGCGTAGAGACGTCACTCAGCGGAATTCCCATTCAAATGTATTTTGGGCCAAAATCTCATCTTCGGAAAAATGTGGACTTAAATAGAACCAAAGCACCTTTATCTCAGCTCATCAAGTACTTCATTATTTTCTTATAAAACCACCATTTCAGACCCTTGCAACTACCCATTGCCGACTGTACGATTTAGATGGAAGAGGTTAGGAAATTTGCTATTTAAAAACACGAATGTAAACAAAAACAGGTCTATCCATCTGTGGGACAGATCGATGGGCATTGATCGGATGAAATCCATCGGGTTCCGCAATGGAATTTGTAAGAAACGGTGGGATGGACACTTCCCGCTGGATAGATGGGAAAAAAACTGGTCTTAACAGAGGCAATAAACAGTGTTCGTATACGGAGTGTCCGAAAGTTGAAGGTTTTCGGCTCGATTAATCCTTAGGATGCGATTCAGAGCCAAAAAATCCTGAATTTATTCGGACGGAAAAATACGAATTTCTGAGAGGCATCAATATTCAAAGTCGACTACTTTTGCCGAGTTTTGGCCCTTTAGGGCGAAAATTTTGTCCGTTGTTTCGTATTTTTGACAGTTCGCAATTTTTACTAGACGTGTGTAAATGTTTGAGTCTGTCGGTTCTTGGAAATCCTCCGTGCCAAGAGAGAGTTCGGGAGAACAAGGGCCACTGCGAAGGGTTTGAGTAGCCAGTATAGCCGCACTGTTGCTAAATAGTGCATTACTGCCTGAATTCTCACCCGCCTTCTTATCGTGAACAGAGTATAAGAGTCCTGATTTTGTGGATACAAACGTGTAAAGTTCTGAAAAATCGTATGCGTAGAGACGTCACTCAGCGGAATTCCCATTCAAATGTATTTTGGGCCAAAATCTCATCTTCGGAAAAATGTGGACTTAAATAGAAACCAAAGGCACCTTTATTCTCAGCTCATCAAGTACTTTCATTATTTTCTTTATAAAAAACACACCATTTCAGACCCTTGCAACTACCCCATTCCCGACTGTACGATTTAGATGGAAGAGGTTAGGAAATTTGCTATTTATAAACACGAATGTAAACAAAAACAGGTCTATCCATCTGTGGGACAGATCGATGGGCATTGATCGGATGAAATCCATCGGGTTCCGCAATGGAATTTGTAAGAAACGGTGGGATGGACACTTCCCGCTGGATAGATGGGAAAAGAAACTGGTCTTAACAGAGGCAATAAACAGTGTTTCGTATACGGAGTGTCCGAAAGTTGAAGGATTAAATTCTGGGACTCGATTAATCCTTAGGATGCGATTCAGAGACTCTAAAAGAAAATCTCTTTAGAGCTGGTGTATTGACTTAAGAATTCCTTGAAATTGCCCATTTTTTTATGCCGGAGCTCCCCAAACGTTGATCGATATTACATATAAATATTTTTGCCTTTTGTCCACGGAAAATAGCCCGAAATTGCTTCCTCCGACACTTCAAATCTCGAACACAGGTGCCCCTTTCGGCCTCTCCCCAGGCAATTTTTCTGGATCCACCACAGTCTCAGTGGATTGTGCTGTAAAGCAGTGGTGTAGCTAAGAATTTTTCAGGGGAGAGGGGTCTGGGGTTTGAAAATATTAAGGGGGAGGAGGGGGTTCGAAGGTCAAAATATGATAAAATTTCTATTCTGAAAACGCAAAAAATCAAATTTCCTTGGCAAAGTTTGATGTCAAGGGGGAGAGGGGCAGATCCCCCCCTCCAGGTTCCTCAATCCTCATGGCCATCTATTAAGCCCAAGGCTGATCTAAAAGTCCCGACTTTATTCTAAAATTGTATTATTAGTGTTGGTCACAGACGAGATGAAGGGAGCGGGTAAGGTAAAGAATGAGAATTCAATTTGAAGCTAACTTCGGAAGGAGTGCCCTTAAAACAAGGGGTTTGCTCATTCAAAGAAATTCAAATTCAAACGATAATGGTAGTCTATGCAAAAGAACAGACCTAAAGTTTAACGAGCTTTACCGTCGGAGACAGCCGACAGACTCAATTAGTTTTCAATTTTGAGCTATACAGAAGCTGCCAGACGATTAAAAATATATCATTCAAATCACGATAATTATTCACAGCTAAGTTCTATGGACCAAGACCATTTGTTTCCCCTCAACCAAGGAACGAAGCCCTGTCAAACCTGTGACGAGAAGGCTTGAAATCGAACCGGACAAATACAAATATTTTATGTCATAAATTTCCCCGCGGTTGAATCGTTACCTGCTAAAAACATCCACCCAGTTCTATTTCAACATGAGCTCTATTATGGCAGCTTTTTAATGCATTTTAGGGCTCTTGTTGAAATGGGATTGAAAACCTGGGTGCGAAGAGCGTCACTTCTCTCGGTTAAAATATACATCGAAGAAGTGCCACTCTCGCAGCCATAACTCCTCAATGGGTCTATCTCTAACTTTTACTACAGCGAGATGGAGGGTCGATTCCCACCCGAAAATAACGTTGAAAGCAAATCAGAAAGATTAGAAATCTACTCACAAACTAAAAAAAATGCGTTTAGCAAAATTACAAGATGGCGTTTGAAAAAGCTGGTCTCAATGGGGGAGTCTCGTCTAATTACAGCTTTCCCTGTGATGAATTAGTTATCTCGGCTACACTTTTTTGAGCATTTTTTTTTATTATTATTATTTTATTAAATCACGCCCCCCCCCCATTTAGAAAATGTTATGCCATCGCCCACGTCAAGCGGACCGTTTTTGTTAGTTTGGGTCTTGAAACTTCTGAGATAGAAAGTTTGGTGTTCTTAAATTCATCAGAAGAAAATTTCGGTATTTTTAAACGCAAGTAACGTTACTTTAGAATTATTTTACATAAGAAGCAAATGCTCAATTACGCCAATGCAAAAGTTCATCGCTAAACACCCATTGATAGAATTTCACACTTAAAGTATTTTAATAGGACCAACAAATTATTGGTTTTAAAAATCAATAAATGTACGAGAGAGCATGCTGATCATTTTATTTTAGGTGTGCAGCGTCGCCGAAATTCATACATAATTTTACATAAAAAATGAATGCTCAAATCGCCGTGATAAAAGTTTGCAACTGACCAATTAAAATCCAAGATATTGCAAGTAAAATCCCTCTGAGCCCCGGCGCACAGTAGAGCGAGTCAATGGGAGAGTTCGGACTTGGCGTCTGAACTTTAATAAAACCAGAAAACTTAAAATAAATCAGTTTAAATTTAAGTTAAATAAATAAATATAGGGATCATAAACTTCAAAAAGACTCAGTATAAAGTGCGTATGTCTCTGTTAATACGCAACGTAGAGGTTTAAAAAAGAATTCATTGGTTTTACTGCAAAATTTTCTACAAGAACCACCCTTTATAGTTTGTTTTTCGACAGTATAAACATTCAAATTTGGATTTTTAGTCATACAATCCATGTCCCACCAATTCCATAGACTCGCTCCACTGTGCGGCGCTGAGATATAAGAAACAATTAAATACTCGATGCTCCAACAACTGTTCAACAATCAACATACACGAACAGAAGAACAATGTTTTTTTCTTTAGCGCCGGACGGCGGGATGATGCATGAGAGGGGAAGGGAAACCGTAAAGATAATGATGAACGAAAAACAAACAAACAAACAAACATACATACAACACAGAGAGCGGCTGACAGGGAGGGGGGAATCGGGGCAGGTGACAAGAATCATGTAAATAACCGATTTTCTGATAGGCAATTATTTTTGAGCGTGTGCTCACCACTCACGTTAGAGACGGCTGGCAAGAACAATGTTACCGGAAAATTGGCAAAGTCGGTTCTTATCGAGATGCTACCGTGCGACGAAGTAAGCGGGGGAAAGGGGGGTTGAAAATGCGTTGACGGCGAAGAAAGGAGGCAGGACGGACGGGGTGGGGAGGGGAGGGGAGAGAAACTGACTGCCGCGAAAGGGGACATCCCTCATTTCCGATTCATATCGAGGGCTGGCAATCTAAATTTGTAGAATGTTGATGCGAAAATTACGACATTGAGGCATTTAGAAAAATAGAGGAACGGGATGAGAGACGCGCGACGAAAATTAGCAAAGACAGCGAGACTGAACAGAAGGGGGGAGGGGCATGAAACGAGACATTAGTATTTTGTAGTGGTTAGCTTATTGTTGGTCATCTGCCCACACTCGATCCCACAGTGGCCACAGTGTGGTTCAAAGTTGAGAAACTTGGAGCAACAAAGGTAACACTGAAGAGTCGTTTGATGAAAACTTTTCATAGAGAGTACGGACACGAGCTGAAAGGGTTCGCAACTTCAAAGGAAAGTACTCTGATCAAAATGTTTACTCTTTTAAATCCCGGCAACCTTAGAACAATTGAGCGGCGACCTATAGGACTAAGCAGAATGAAGCGTAAATTACTGTCATGACAAATCGAAAATTTGATTAAAAACAATGGAAAAATTAATCAATAAGAATTTTGATCAGAGGGACTCATAGTAAAAGTAACCAACCAACACATTTGAGTTGTATAAGTATATAAAACTTTAGGTTGTCGCAAGCAGAGTTGGGCAAATAGGCGTGTAATTGATTACACGATTACTAGGTAATCGGTAATCGTCAAACCTTCACTGAAAAAACAAAGTTTGTTTAGAACCAAAGCAGCTTTTTAAAATAGCTTCGCAGAGCAAAAGTCCTAGCTCTACCGGAGCAAGTTGTGGTTGTCCTGAAGCACTACTTCGGTAGAGCCAAAGCAAGAAAAGAGGCTGTTACTCTAAAGAAGTAGTGTTTAGGTTATCCAGCAACTTTCTCTGGTACAGCTTGAACTTTTGCTTTGCGAAGCTGTTTTAAAAAGCTGCTTTGGCTGTACATAAAATTTGTTTTTTCAGTGTTTGGATGGAAATTAAATGTTTTCTTCACTGATAATTTTTAAACATTAGGGTCTTTCCGATTAAATCGAATTCTTTTGCAACTAATGGGATGGGTGGCTTGTAGGAAATCAGCCCTGCGGGCCGATTTTTGAAATCAGTGGATAAAACTGGTAGACTGGATAAATGAAGGATTGCTACTAGTCCCTCTAAAGTGTTTATCGAAAAATATACCTTTGTAACCAAATATCCTTCTGCTATAATCGATAAACAATCGGCTGCTTGAAACCTGCCGATAAAACCCGATAGCTTATCGAATGTAGAGGAGGGATATACTTGGTTACAGAGGTATATTTTTCGATAAACACTTTAGAGGACCAATAACGATCCTTCATTTATTCAGTCTACCAGTTTTATCCACTGATTTCAAAGATTGGCCCGCTGATTACCATAAAATCACCCTCCGAAAAAACAACGATTACGATTACTCGGTAATCGAATAATCGATGTCCACCCCTATTTGCCCAACTCTGACGTAAGGCCTCTTCAGGCGATCAAATTGGATCCTCAAAGTAGCTTTCAAGCGAGCATTCGGTGATCGGTGACCGCAACATGCATCATTTTTGAATATTCATTAATCAACAGACATTTATTTTGACGTCTAATTTGTCAAAATAATGTGTATCTTGGAAGCAAATGGATCTATACCTAGATCGATGATGATCTTCGACAACATCGATGATCGTTAAAGATTTGCGGGCCGCCAAACTATGATGATGAATGGAGCGCATTAATTATCAGTTGTTAACTTGGAGGCTACTTTGACAATTTATTTTGATCGGTCTAAAGAAACGTTGAGCGCAGTGCGCACGATCAAACTTCGAACAAAATGAACTCGGAACAAACGGTCCGAATTCGTTAATTTGGCAATATTATTGAAAAATATTCAGCAAGATTTTTTATTTTATATTTTTTATGTTTCTGGATACGCGAAAATATGATTGATGACTTTCAGAAATCACCAACTACCAGTCCACTCTCAGCAGGCCGTTGAAATGCGTTAGTGCCTATTGCGCCACTGACCATTTTGATCGTCATTTGTTCGGAGTTTGATTGTCTACTCAGCGCTTGACGCTGCGCTGGAGGAGATAACTGTTCGTGCTTACCCGATCTCGTTTTGCGTCTACGCAGATTGAAGGCGTTTTATCAAAGTTGGAATTATTTAAGAGCCTTATGGATTCCTCCTGAGTGCTGAGCCTATACCCTGAGGGGTGATCGCAAATTGGATAACAAGGGGAAGGATGACTGTGGGAAAATTGTCCTTTTTGATTACATAATCGATTATTTTTCAAAAGTAATCGAGGTGTATTCTAGTAGTAATCAGGCGTGCCGATTTCACAATAAGCCCAATGTTATTTGATAAACAATAATTCTTTTCGTATTAATATTGGTTTTATTAAAATCGGTACGCCTCAATACTGTTAAAATCCTATTCAATTACTTTGGGGGGGGGATGCGTAATCCATGATTAGCTATACCCATTAATACTGAGATTGTCATTTTCCTAGCTCTGCCCCCCCCTCCACAATATCCTATTCAAACAAGTATGTTTAGGTGAGTAAGTAAGTAAGTAAAGTAATGTAAGTATTTTGCGCAAGATTTGATAACACGAATCTGAGACGACAACACGCTTTTAACATCTGCTCGCCCGGCCTTCTTCTGGCAAAGTTCAGTACTTAACCACTGTACCGTGTGACCGTGCTTTGAGACCCGCCTGCATGCAAAGCGAGCGATAATCCGCGCCAAATCACACGCACGCTCTCTCTCTCTCTCTCTCTCTCTCTCTCTCTCTCTCTCTCTCTCTCTCTCTCTCTCTCTCTCCCTATCTCTCTCTGTATAAAATGTTGAGAGCTAAGAAAATGTAAGGGAAAATCATTGCGATATGCTCCGACTAATTATCTATCTCATTTACAACAGTTCCCGCTCCTTTTCAAATCGACCCCCCCCCCCCCCCCCACTCCACCTTCGTCACACCGAGATTCCTCGTCCCTGGCCTCGCTTTGCACTCGACCCTTCTCAAAGCCTCTGGCGATCAACCGCTGAAAGAAAGAAAAAAGAAAAAAAAAAAAGAAACACAGATTTGCTTGGCTGCCCACTTTGAGCTGAGACATTACAAGAGGGGTCTCAGCATGTGAAACTGTCAACATTAGAGTTACAGGGCATAAGTTTGCAGCCACTTCAATTGAAAGTGACGTACCTCGAGCACACCTCCGCGACCGTAAAATTTCTTAAAATTGTCGTAATTGAGAATTAAGAGGAAAAAATAAGACCATAACTCTCTTTTATTTTCTTCAATTACTTTCCGTCCAAGCAGTCACGTGAGTGTCAAAAGTCCTGCCCCTGCGCCCTGCGCAACACAACCCGCTTTACACGTGACCCGAACCTTCCTAAATTTTGGGAAAACAAAAGAGGGAAAAACTCGGATTTTATTTTGTTCGCAGTCGTTCACACATAATCTTTGTGGAGTTTTGCGTACAGAGCATAAAGCTACTGAGAGCTTTTACGAGCGATTATCGTCCACATACGCGGAGGCTTGTGGTCCTGGGGATTTAATTTTAAAGCAAATTTTTTGGTCGTCAAATTGTGCCAGGAAGCCCCCCCCCCCTTCGGTTCACAACCGCCAAAAATTGCCCAAAAGACTCCAAGTAAAAAGTCTCCGAACCGTGAACGGATAAAAAAATACGGCTAACACGCGATGACATATTAAGTTCTACGTAAGCTCAACGCAGCATCCTGTATGGCTATCGAAAAAATTAAAGGATTTTAAAAATGCGCCGGATTATTTGATAAATCTTCTTATTTTTGTTTGTTTTCCGGTTTGTTGGTCTGTTTGTTTGGTGATAGAAAACTTTAAGCGGGAGCGAGTCATTTTTTTCATTCTCTTTCCCCGGGAGGAACTCCGAGCTAGGTTTTTCTCTTTCTCCTTCTTAAGATTAGTGCATTTTGGGTCGTTTTTCAGCAAATATATGAGTGTGTCTTTTGATAAATTGAATTGTTGACGCAATTGAAATCATTTTATACTCCAGGTATAAATAAAACTAAACTGATCCGGTAAAGACAAAAAGAGTCGCTACCACTCACTTTTTTGGTTTTAACTGTTTTAAAAGAATACTTCGGCCCAAATGGACAACCAGCCATTTCCAAGATTTTTTTTTTTTTTTATTTTCTCCATCATTTTCTCAAGATCAGCATTTTGGACTTGTAAAAAACCGCTCTTGCTCGGAACGGCTCAGCTTTTAAAGTAGGCATTTCAGAAAAATTGAGAGAAAAATTAAGAAAATCAACTTCATTATTTTCAGTTGAACGAACATTTACAGGCTTTGCAATAATTATGATTTCTGTGCAGCTGAAACAGTTCACTTGTCTTATTTTAAGCGGCACATGAAGGATGATGCAACAATGTGACCTAGTTGGACCATTGAAGACGCCTTAATTTTGCTTTTTGATTCTTTTGTTAATTACGAATTACACACGCAGAGATAAGAGGGAGGCGTACCAGGCATGTCCTGTTTCAGGATCGTTTATTTACGTTTGCGCTAATGTAGTGGGCTAATGTAGTGGGGCAAAAAATAAATAAATAAAAAAAAAAAAAATTATAGGTTTCATTTGAGACCACGCACTAAGGTCCAAATTATTTGATGTTCCTCAAGAATTTTGAAAACTCTAAAAAGGCTCAAATAAAAGACCAGAGGAATGACAGGAACAGTACACTCCTGGCAAGTTGAACGATGGACTCGACTTTACACCCCCTTCGAAAAATACATGAGAAATATAGCCTTTCGTTCACCATAAAACATCCACATAGAAAAAAAAAAAAAAAAAAAAAAAAAAAAAAAAAAAAAAAAAAAAAAAAAAATTAGATAAATAAATAAATAAAAAATAATTTACTGCACCTGAATGAAAAAGTCAAAATAATTATATTCTAATTAATTTAAATTAGGAGGTGATAAGATTTTAAATGTTTCAGGACTGAATAAAGGAGATCGCAATAATACTAGAAGCACAACGAAAAATGTCAACCACGAAATGTCTGGTGCCATAACTAGAATTCTGGTATTCGTGCCACAGCTCATTACAATTTTGAGGACAATTTGGTATTGTGCTTTTTGATGGTAGAAACACCGGAGTTTACTGATAAAAGTATTAGAAATTCAATGTTTTAAGGGTCCCTTTTTTCGGAGACTATCTCAATTATCCTTTAGTACCGATAGTATCGCGACTAAAAGGCTCATTTTGAAGTAAAACTATCCTACAGACATATATCAATACAGTGGTTTGTAAAACGTGGAAATCTGTTGATTGGGATTTTTTGTATACAATGAAAGGTGCGATGAAAAAGCTGTTTCCTTTTCATAACTTTTTTGGGAGGAAAATGGGGGGGGGGGAGACACAAGCGTAATGGAAAATTTTGTGAGGGCCATCGATGACACCTGCCGCGTGGGCTTCAAAAGGCATCACCCCCAGGGATCGTAGGTCTACACTAAAAAAAAAGAGGAAGCAAGAACTTTCAGAATTTATCAGAAAAGAATTTATCAGAATTTCTAATGTTTGTACCATAATTTTTGAGAATTTTGAAGAAATTCTGGTATTGTGACCAACCGATAGTGCTACAGACTCTCCGTGGTTCACATACCGTTGTGCAAGAGGTAATATTACTAGAGTTTAAGAATATTTTTTTTCAGTGTAGGGTCCTCCCTCGAAAAATTTTGAAAAGCTACTACTTTTAATGTAGACGAAGTTTTGGGCTTCCTCGAGATAAACCCTCAACAAAAGAAAAAAAAAAAAAAAAAAAAAAAAAAATCGACGTTGTAAAATAATGTGATGTTTTATGTTTCTGCGAATAGAAAAACTGATGAACTCATGTAAGTAATTCTTTCCATAATTTAACATCTTGCAATTATTTATCAGAACTGGAGAAACGTAAAATTAAGGACTAATTTTTATAAACATTTCTGCAATCAATTTTTTTTTTTTTTTTTATTTTAAATACAAATATTACAGGCCCCCATGTCTTTCAGAGTCTTGGAGAGGGGGAGAGGAATCTCACCCTGCCCCCTCCTCGTCACGCCCAATTTGGGGGGGGAGAACGGAAGAACAAGCAAACAGTACAAAAACTAGCAGATGACAAAGTTATTCCAATCACGCAGTAAAAGCAGACATCGAGAGGACTATAGCAATGTGACATACCGAGGAATCGTATTACATAATATGGTAAAACCAAAACGCAAGGAAACCTCAACAAACCGCTCAAAATAGAAACCGCGGAATCAAGCAAACGGGCACACGGGGAGGGCGCTCGCACTTTCACAGGGACACTGATTCGAAGGCGTGTGAGAGAAAGAGAGGGAAAAGAGAAAGAACTCCAGAAACGAAGAAAGAGAGAGAGAGAAGGAATGAATTTTATTTATACCCGACACGAAAGACGAAAAAAAGGCAACGGAGAAGAAAAAAGAAGAAGAAAAACCAGGAGGAGACACGCACTTTCACAAGTAAAAAAAAAGGAAAAAAATAAAAATAGAAAAAAAAACCCCTGGGCAACTCGGGCTTTTTAACGGCAAATTAATAAAATTATATACGACAAGTCACGACGGATGTACGAATAATTCACTTGATAAAAGTTATCCACCAGAACACAGGGTTATACGCACGGACACTTTAGCAGCGTGGAATCTTTGGAGGAGAGTCGGAGCACGAGGAAAACTGGAGCGGATGTGAAAAAGCGATAGGGAAAAACGGAAAACAACAAAAAGAAAAAACAACAAAACTCCGGGGACAAATTATTCGCAAAACTGAGGCGACTTCGAAAATTAGCCGTGCTATCACTCCGCAGAAGAACAATACATTTACTGTGTTCCTGGTTCAAGCGGCTATAGCCCCTGTCGCGAAAGTTTTCAGTTCGGTGGGCGGGCAGAGGAAAAGAAAACGCCAGCCAATCCCGGGTCAAAGAGATTTCTGTCGGATTATTATTGTGTGTCTGGATGTCAGAGTGAGTGTGTTAGTATGTGAGTGTGAGTCCCTCTCTGTCTTTCTCCGTGGTTTTTCATTCTATATAGAATCCGCGAAACAATTAAAGAGGTACTTACCGGGACGGTGGACGGAACTAGATCATTTTTATTTTTAAGACGACAGCGACACTTCGGATTAGTGTCGATATTTTGTTTAATATGTCGGATTTTTTCATGATGATGCTTTCCTCTTTTTCTTTTGGGTTTGCGGTTCACCTGCTGCCGTTATTGGGGCGGAGGGAATAGAAAAGAAAGAGAAAAACAACCGCGAAAGAGGAGAACGGAGAAATGTAAAAATAAATTAATTGCTCTGTCGCTCTCTTTCTCTCTCGTCGCACAGACGTCTAGACTAGCAGCGCGGGCGGCTTGAGAATGAAGAATGTAAAATGTATTTAGTTTCATTGAAACATTGCAAAGAACGAGATACAAAAACTGAGATAAATGAAACTAAATTCATAAAAACCAATCTTGTATTAAAATTAAACAGACTTACATAAAAGTCGAAGCCAAAGGCCTTTCAATCCAAAAGATCTTCATCAGTGGCAAAGTTCAACAAGCAAAAAATTAAGAACAATAAAAGCAAGAAAAAACAATGCAAATTAATAAAAATAGCATGACGCAATAAGCTAACAAAAAACTAAAGCAAAAGAAAAACCAGAAGCAAAAGCAAAAGCAAAAGTAAAATAAGGAAAACTTCAAAAGCAAGGTGGAATCATGTTTTTCCTTTTGCTTTACTTTTTTGCTAACATATTGCATCATTCTGTTTTTATTAGTTTACATTTTTTTTAATGATTTTTATTGTTATTAATTTTTTGCTTGTTAAACTTTGCCACTGATGATGATCTTTTGGATTGAAAGGCCTTTGGCTTCGACTTTTATGTACATCAATTTAATTTTAATACCAGATTGGTTTTTATGAATTTAGTTTCGTTTAACTAGGTTCTTTCTTTTATTTAATTTCAGAATTTTGACAAAAATAAACTTTTTCTTAAAGCACTCTCTCATAGCAGAAGCGGCTTGTGCAATTTGAAAACAGCGTTTTCCCTCCATTTCAATCTACGTAAGTGACCGGATGAAGTAACCGGAGGGAACATTTGATAATTGAAGTGCCTTGTTTGTTCCGTGATTTCGAAATCCTGGTCACTCAAGAAGTGACCAGTGACCAGCGGTCACAAAATAAAATTTGCTAGCGTTAATATCTTTCACACTTTCCATTTTGATCAAAAGTGTGGATTTGGTGATGGGTGAGGGGGGGGGGGGGAGGGGGAATTAGTTATTGAACAACCTTCGTAGTTTAGCGAGGGGAATCCGCGGCAGATCACGCGAAACTTTTTTAGCTTCAAAACGTACATTCATTTTGATTTATATTTTCATTTCGATGTCCAAAGATTTAAGAATTTGGATGGCGTGTGCGCCTCGTGGAGGAGTTTATAATTTTGGAATGCAGTGGTAAACGTGGGACTCTTAGACGCTTCGGACTTTCGTCCGTCTTCGCGGTTGTGGTCGGGGTGCCATAAGCAACCGTTTCCGAACAGCGTTGTCAGATTTTCGGTGGTAATAAGCATATTTTACCTTAATTCATGTCGGAAAAGAGTTAACAAAGTCTGAAACCGTACAACTGACAATATTTTTAGCAAGACCTTTCAATCTTGACCAATGTTATCGAAAAAAAGTTGCTCTCTCTATACTGACAAGGAAGATTCACAGAATAATTAGACACCAAAATTGTGATCCACATCCGCAGTGGCGTCGCGTGAAATTTGGCAACAATGTATTCTGTCCATTTAAACTCATGTAAAAGATCGAATTCAGGGGGTGCACAGTGCACAAGGAAAATTCGATATTTTTAATGAGTTTAAATGGAGCGGTTGCATTGTTGCCAGATGGCACGCGACGCCACTGCACATCCGATTAATGGTACCGTGACCGTGACACCTGATGACACCGCGTTGTCAAAGGAAAGCCGTCTCTTATTGGTAATTTCTTGACGGAGTCACAGTATTATTAGATGGGAGTCTCCCAATATTACTGCCCGACGCAATCATTATACAAGTAAACGCGTTTATTGAGTTTAGAAGTGGATTTCGGAAGTTTTTAGTGCTACCATATCATTTTTTTTTTAGGTTTTCACACCAGAATCAACTATTAAATCGCTTGCAGCAAAAGTGTGCAACAGCCCAATTCTGGGCATAAATGGGTTAGTGACCAAAAATAAGAAAAAGAAAGAAAGAAAAATACACCACTTTTATACCCCCCCCCCCCCCCAAACTTTGATCCCCAAAAGCCGTCCATGAGGGAAGGAGACAATTTAACTCTGAGGGTTATTCAGAACAAAATTCTAGGTACTTACGCTACTGGCATTATGCGGCTGTATTGCATTAAAGCATGGGCGCCCGCAGAAAAATTTCCAAGGGGGGGGCAAAATTGTTGAACCCCAATGGAAGGTCAAGGGACACCCCCCCCCCCCGGAGGAAAAAGGGAAAACTTTTTTTTTTTTTAATCCAAATAGTGTACAACTATTAAGCCATTGTAGGTGTATACAAATAATAATAATTATTTTGACGTGTTTGATATTATGAATAAAGGGACAACAGATGGTAATAGTAGTTAGAAAACTGTAAAATTCAACTATTCCTTGTAAAAAGTGAGTTAAAATTACAAAATAAACTAATAATAAAGTTCGTCAACTATTACTACTTTGATTCACATTTCAATTTCTTTTGGTCCTTTCATTTTTTCTTCGTGAAATTTTGACTGTTTTGAATCCCGGGGGGGAGTGCCCCCTCTTGCCCCCCGCTGCGGGCGCCCATGCAATAAAGGCTTCAATTCAGCCGATTAGATTTGGTCAAAGTGGTTTAAGCTGCGTCGGACCGATACGGACCATAAACATAGTCACCGCCACCGCGCACTCGCCGCGCCCATCCATGTCTCAAGAAGCGAATTAGCAGAATGATTTGTGCGATGATGCCACAAATGAGCACCCAGCATGTCTATAATAATTCTGTCCACACAAGGAGCGGTGCACGTGGTATCTCCGCCCCGGGAAAGTCACAATATTTGCACGGGGCCGTCCAGCGGCCCAAAACATTATTCTCGCGCTCTTCAGGTGATGAATGGGGATTAAAACGGCCTAACTCGAGCGAAAGTAAAAGCAGTGTTGCCATTTTTCGAATCAAGGGTATTTTACGTGGCGTGCAATTTGGCGACGTTATATTTTGTCCATTTAAACCCATGTGAAAGATCGGATATGTAAGTGTTCCCCGAACACCCGATAGTTCGATCTTTTTCATGGGTTCAAATGAACGAACTGTAACGTCCCCAAATTGCGCACGCTACGCCACTGCCGGGTCAATATTTATAGCAATAGTCCAGTTGCACCGCATCAACAGATTCGACGTTTGATAGTTGATCGAGGAAGGCTCGTGCAATGTGGCAACTATGTTTTTTGGCCATTTGACCCTCGCAAAAGTATCGATTTCTCACGCATTCAGTGAATCCCCTGAAGATCGATTATTTTACGTAGGTTTGTTACCATCCACTGCAACTATCCAATACCAATGCAAATATATTTTTTTTCTTATTGAAATCATTACGATGAGTCGAGTATTTTGAACAAGACTGAATTTACAAAAAAAAAATCGATTTCGACTGTAGATTGCTGAAAGCATCGCTCAAGACCAATATAAGAGTTAGTTTTATTTTTAAATGAAAATTTAGATTACTTACAGAGAATGTGGTAAAACCTTCGGGAATAGTCTGACCGCCATACTTCAAATTGAGCGTGTAATCTCCGTCTTTGGTCGGCTTGAAAGAGACGTCATAATCTCCACCGGGTGTCTCTCTGACAACAGTATCGACGTCACTATAAACACACAAAGAAAAAAGTAAAAAAAAATCAGTCAAATTGACGTTTGGTAGAGTTTACACATTGGAAATGAATATTGATGACTGGAAGAGACTTTTATACTAGAGAAAATTTTAGGAGGAAAAAGAAGGCAGTTTTTAAACACCCATGGAGAAAATGAGGACAAGGATTGAGGCAAACTTAAATCGACAACCAGTTGGTCAAATTCAGTTTCGTCAAACTTACCGCGGCCGTCTTAAACTCATTGGACTGGCTAATCAATAAATATGTTTTTTGCGTACTTCTGCCACAACAGTATTTTGGCACATTGATTCTTTGGTATGGTAATCTTTGCATTGGATCAACATAGAGTCCCTATGTGTAGAGAGTAAAGAATAGAGGGTAGTCAACTTCTGATAGGTCAACGAGTTTTAGGCTCTACGGGCGCCGTCGCTGAATGCGTTTTTGCAAATTTGTTTAACAAAGCGGCTTGTTTGTTTACATTCTCGACAGAAGCCTCACGGTGTTTTACTGATAATAGAGTTAATGATCAATGAACCGATTAATCTTAATCAAGACGCATCTAAAGAATGTCTATAATGATCAATAGAATCTTTAAAAGTGTGCTCAAATTCGATCAGCAAAGGCAGTGAAAGATTGTTAGAAACTCTGCGGCACTGTAATCTTTGCATTGGACCAAAACAATAGCCCTTAGAATGTAAACAGATTTGCTAAAACGCATCCAATGGGGGCACCCACGGTTCAACCTGTCTTAAATCTCTACATATTACTCTAGTCCAACGGCCCTCAGAATGTAAATAAATAAGCAAAATCGCATCCAAAGGCGGCGCCAATAATTTCACCTGTCTTAACTTTCTACAAATAGAGACTCGCTAGAGTACCAGTCCAATGGAATTGGGACGGTCAAAATAATCCGATAAATATTGTAGAACCCCTCTAATCCATCTCTAATCTTACCATCTTTTTATCTCTATCTATCTTAATCCATCTCTAATCTCACTATCTTTCTATCTCTATCTATCATTTCTTTCTGTCTGATCATCTATAATCTCTCTGCGCGGAGATCTGCTTAAAATTTCCTTTGCTAGCATGGAGAATGTGACAGTTAGATTAATTTGTTTCACTGAAAAGGTTCATTTATTGCATCCATGCCCGAAAATTTACGAACTCCGTTTCAGTGCGTCCCGTCCCGTCCCAGTGCGCGCGCGACCTATAAATACTCGTTTTAATCCGCTATTAATTTCGTCTTCTGTCAAAAATAACCCCCGCTCGACTCAATATTAACAAATTAAACTTTAAATGAGCAGGAGTATATAGGAACCACGAGTAACGCTCCCTGCATGCAGTGTGCACACTGCACAGGTGCTCTATTTTTAGGTTATTTTTCAATTATTTTACACAAAATATTAGTAACCACCGAGCGAGCGTGTACCTAACCTCTTTCTTCTTCTTTAATTCGACCAATAATTCACTCGTGTGGAGGAGTATTGGGAGGGGGGGATTTGCGGAATTTTTGCATGGCGAATCATATAAACTTTTTTGACAGCCGTAACCTTACACGATCTGTACGCTAAGCGTAAGACGCAGAGAGCGATAATTTGAGAAAGGTCAAAATCCCTTAATTTGATCGTTATAAAAGTTACTACTGATGACGCGTCGCAGAATTTGGACGAAGACCCCAGTATTTGATTCTTGAAGTATTTATTTGAAAATTGAGAGCACGAAAATCATGTATAAATTCTGGAAGGGAGAGAGCCTCCTCTCAATTTATAATGTACCAAAAAAAGGAAGGGGAGGAACTTCCATAAAATTTACAAACATTTAAATCATTTTTCATAATGTCTTACCCAAAACTTTGAGCAAATGTTAGGTCATTTTTAACAACGTCTTACCCAAACTTTAAAACCACTTTCTTCTTTGCACGATATTACTGAACTGGCAATTATAAGAGCAAATATGGCGGAGCTATGAGCAAATACCGTAGGAAATGTCTACCTAATTGGTCGCTCTCTCCGTAGAAAAGCACACATAGGAAAGTCTCAAATTAGAAAAGAAATCTCCCATGGTACATGCGTAGCTCCACCGCGCCGGCCGCTACGCCTTAAGCTTTAAAGTCATTTTGAGAATCTACAAGTGAATTTCGTACTTTTTTAATGAGCTCATCTCATGTATATTAGCTGGAATTTACTCGATGGTTAACTATTCCATGGCTTAGGTACAGCAAAAGTTCGCAAGTGCCTCATTGAAAAATTCCCGAGTTTTTGAATTTTTATCAGATAGGTGAGCACTGAGCAAGCTCAGTTATGTGAGTAATTTGTAAAAAAATTAATAAGCTTTGAGAAAGTTTTCTTTGCTTTTGCTAATCACTGGGGAACAAACGAAGCGTTACACCATAACATATTCTAACACTTCCTCCTAGAAGCGCCGGGAATAAATGGAGTTTCGGTCAGATAATTGTTCCTACATAACGGTAACGTTTTTGCATAAACTACGAATTGAAGGCGCAAGATATCGGCTTCGACGAAACTACTTCAAGTAAACTGTTAGTCCAGTCAAAGAAGGGACAAAATTGGCATTTTTTGGAACAAATTGGAACCAAGCTGGATTTTTTACCATCGGTTCTACCCTTCGAAAGGAGTATTTTCACAAAAGTCCCCATCCCTACCTAGCGAGCTAACCCCCCCACCCCCCCTCAAAGTCGGAAAACCGCCCTTTTTCTTTAAACACTAATAACTTGTGTTCTAATTAAGCTAGAGACTTCCGGTTTTTTTCAAAACGTTACTCTTGAAATGTTCTTTAAGGATATTACCACTACTTTGAACTTTGGTAAAGATAAGACTGGTAAAAAACTGGTTTTTTGGTAAAAAACTGCTGATCGAAAAAAACATTTTTTGTAAAATGCTCCGTGGACGCTTTCGAGTTGGTTTTAGGGCCAAAGTATCTCTTACAAAAAATGTAGGGCATTAAATTTCCTTTCGAATCATGTATAACATAGTATAATTATCACAATCACAGACCAGAAGAGACGCGATATTCCGCAGCGCTTCGGTCGACTGAAATTGTGGCGCCCGGCGGCCCTTGCTCACGGCTGCGCGGCAGCGCGGTGTTGGACAAAAATTAGCATGCAGTTTGACTTAAAACTAGATTTTTAAGTAAAACTGCTTTAAAAAGTCATTATGGAGAGTCATGGTACCAACTTTATACATCATTTTTACAGATTTAAGCTTAATAGTTACATTGTTGCCAAACCGTGCGCTGCGACATTCTTATTTACTCTTGTGGCGGTTTTGTGAGCAATTTCTCTCTCGAAACCATTAAAAACACGCGATTTGATATGAGGCAACTTCCTTCACACCAAATCGCTTGTTTCTATTGGTTTCAATCGAAAAACTGCGCCGTTGCCAAGTCGGTCACATCATTAATACGCTTTGATTTTTCAAGTTGTAACCAGAATTGGTGTTATTTTGAGGTTTGAAAATTGAGAGAAGGGAGAGAGAGAGAGAAAAAAAATCTGAAGTTGAACCTTCAGGTTAAAACCTACAGCCGGGACAGTTTTTATTTAGCAATTAAATGAATAACGTAAAGAATAATGCAGGTATGGAGCATTGGACCATCATCATTCGTATGAAAATATTTTGTTCGTATGAATATGAGTAATTTTTATGACAGAAAGTATACGTAATGGATTAATAATTAGCAGTTTACAAAATGAAGTGATAAATGGGTCTGTTGCATACTTTTGCTTCATCAATATAACTCATTGTTTCTAACGTAAAATTCGGCGAAAATAACGATGCGCACAATAAAAACGTTCAAAATCCACTGATTAACTCAGAAAATGCCTTCCATTTCAAACAACCCGCGCTACACTAGACACTATATCACCGACTTATAACTACATAGATGGAACCATCTCGTTTTTGTAAACACGAACAGAACTTTTAAACATTGGAATGTTTCGTTTAGATGCGTACATTTCTTATATTATCTTGAAATCTTTGATAAATCGAAAAACCAGACAACAAATTCAGCCAATTGTTCATGTATTTAGAAGACAATTCCATCATTTTGTAGTTCAGCCATTCTCTATGGTAACGGACGTCACATTTTCACTCTTAAAAGTTGAAAAACTGGAAGATTTTTCCCTTAAAAAAATCCTTTTAAGACCCAATGATAGGTACCATTATAATCTTTCATTCCTGAAATGTAGCTGTTTTTGTGATGATTCAATCAAGAGAAAAAAATAAAAAACAGCTGTAACGGACGTCACTCAAATGTACCCTGCTCTTTGAGACCCCTTCACTGTTCTAACATTTCGTAAGAAACTACTAGTAATTTTAAAAAACTATTGGCCTAAAGCTATTCTTGAAAGTATGCCGAAGCAAATGATGTAATTACTTGAGAAAGTTTTCCTATGAATTTTTTGAGATAATCAGGATTTTCTCTGTAACGGACGTCACAAGGCTTTTGTAACGGACGTCACTCAGTCAGGCAATCTATTAAATAATGACTGTTTTGAGATGGTTTATAACCAGAATTAATTCAAAATATATTAGTAGTTGGTAAATTAAAACACTTCGTAACTTAAGAGTGTACTGCTTTCACATTTAACAAACTAACTCCCTCACATTAATCTTCCGGCATGGAAATCATGTACAGCCATTCTCATTAATAAGGGTAGCATGGCTGGCATAAACTAAAGTATGATAAAGAATGTAAAAAAAAATAGCTCATCTGATTCAAAAAAATTTTGAATTTTATGTAACTACTTTCAGTTTCTCGTAACTTTTAATTTTTAGCCGCATTTTTCGGGTTTATAGGAGTGGTGTTCAGAGACAGTGATATTAATCGAAAGTTTGCATCACTGATTTTCACTAATTATTGAACCATCCACTTTTCTATTTATCAGCCATGTGAATTTCATGCCTGCATTCTGTGTATCCTAAAGGAAAATTGGAACCAGTAAATTGTAAGTGTGTTTTTCATTAATTCTTTGAGAAGCGTCCAATGTGTGAAATTTTGGTGACGTCCGTTACGTGCCGGATGTCACTTTCATGCAAATTTGACTTTCAAAAAGTTACAGCGCCATCACAGAATTTAGAAGGAGGCTAATTATTAGGTCAGCCGATAGACCTGAACGTTTTGATCCATGATGAACCGCTAAATTCATGTTCTGACTCCATAATGCACAGAAAAAAACATTTGTACTGTGCTTATGAGCATGGTAAAATGCTTTTTCTGCACATTGTTGGCTCGTAACTTGAATTTAACAATAAAACACGGATCAGAATGTTGAGGTCCATCCGCTGATCTAATAATCTGCCTCTTTCTAAATTCTGTGACGGTGCTAGTTTCTTGAAAGTCAAATTTACATGAATGTGACATCCGATATGTAACGGACGTCACCAAAATTAAACTTGCAGTAAAATGAGTTTAAAAAACATTATCATCAAAAAAGTATTTTGTGTGCTTAAAATATCAACTTATCCTTGCTCTCACCAAATTTGAATAATTTTCAATCAATAGTAACGACTATGTAGCTAGTTTTAGTACATTTCTGTAACGGACGTCACACTTTGGACACTTCTCAAAGAAATAATGAAAATCACACTTACATTTGACTGGTTTCAATTCTCCTGCAGGATACACACAGCACAGGGCCTGACAGTCATATGGCTGATAAACAGAAAACTGGTTGATGGAATAATCAGTGAAAATCAGTGATGCAAACTTTGGACTAAAATCACTGTCTTTCAACACAACTCCTAAAAACCCTAAAAATGCAACTAAAAATTGAACATCACAAAAAAATGAAAGTAGTTTCATAATATTCAAGATTTTCTGAATCAGATGAGCTACTTTTTTTAATATTTTGCAAAACTTCATTTTTTTCCAACCATGTCCCACCTTGGTGAGAATGGCTGAGTTACGATGTTGTTTACTTATGCACGGTGGTTCCGTCTATGTAGTAGTATACCGGTGCAAATAGTGTCTAATGTAGCGCGGGCTGTTTGAAATTGAAGTGATTTCCTGAGTTAATGAGTGGATTTTGAACGTATTTAATGTGCGCATCGTTATTTTCGCCGAATTTTACATAAGAATCAAGGTTCTATATTGTTGTAGCAAAAGTATGCAACAGACCCATTGTGATACACTTACGAGCCTCTGCATCGTGAATTAATAATTATAGTCCATCGTCGTCTACCACTTCCTCCTCTTCATCCACATCAGCTGAGCTAGAATTTTGGCATGAAAAACCATTACAATGCTTGTACATGTCCGAGCAGCGGACTCCTTCTTTCAAGCATTTACAATTATAACTGTATTCACTTTTGCACTTGCATGATACGATTTTAAGGACATCATCAGGAGCAAAATTCAAAGTAGAATGAACCGGTAATAAAAGTGTAAGTCCATCTAATTCCTCTTCTCTCCATCCCCAGTCTTTTGATTGGAGAGGCTCGTTTCTGAGCCAAGTTTGAATTTGATAATACACTCTGAGAATGTGCTGCCGTGAGGCGGCCGAAGTCGGAAGTAGAGTTGCCATCTCGAATTTCGATTTGAGCGACATTTTTGCCACTTTTCTCATGTAAATTGTATGACGGAGATCATCAAGCGTTTGGCCGATACGTGTTTCTCCATATAAATGCCGCAAGAATTTTTCACCGGCAATGAACAAGTCCTCCTTTCGTGTCGATGCTGCATTAAAAATAGCAAGCTCTTCACAAAAGTCATCATTTTCCTCCAGCAACTTGTACGCTCTCAGTTTCCCTTTTTTGAAAAGGGCAGATATAGTATCGCATCCCGTAATCGCGTATAAAAACAAACAGAACCCTGGTAAAAATAACGACTATATGACTTCCAAAAACGACTATAAACATAGTTGCCGACTATAATCTATGGTTGGCCAACTATAATCCATAGTTGGCCAACTATGTTTATAGTCGTTTTTGGAACGGTTATAGTCGTCATTTTTACCAGGGAAGATTTGCACAAATGCTTGATAAATCTTTGATTAATTTGGCAATGTTATAAATGACGGAAGGATTTTGGGATTTGGCTGCTTTTCGGAAAAATATTTTCAGTTTGTCCGTTGCCAAAGTAACTAAGAGAACAATTAAATCAGTGTCAGTTCCCACTAAAACTACAGACTGGTCTTTGCTTGCTTTTCCTATTGATGTTATGATTATCTCTCGATCAGCATCTGCTGATGCAGTGAACGTTTCAATTCCAATCTTTTGAAGCTCCGCACTAAGTAACGAAATCAAAAGCTTCTTATTATGAGGATTTGTAAATACATAAACATCAATTATTTCCTTGAAAGTTGCAGGTTTTGGCCAAACAACGGAGTTTATTAGATACCCACCATCAATTACATTGTAATGGCTAAGTGGCAGGTCATCTTCCTTAATAATTCCTGATGAAAACACCTTAAAAAAATCGGATTTTTTTCCTTTTCTTATCATCAAGTTATTTTCGAATAATGCTGTCGGATACGGACTCAGCTCATACGAAAAATATCTTTTAATTTCAGCAGTCCCTTTCGCTAGACAAATTACTCTGTTAAAAAGTTGATCAGTGTTAATAGTCATCGTTCGACCTTTTAATTTGACTCCACTTTTAGCGACAGATAAAGGCTTGACGATTTGTTTTCGTTGTGATTTGACTCGTCATAACTCGCCCCATGGCGCGCGTAAGATTGGCCAATAGCGGATCGAGGATCCAGCAATCTGGCGACAGTGCGTTCTTCCCATTTGATTACATTAGATACAATCGATCACTAACGGGACTTCAGCCCCCTTAAGAATCGATTGTTAATCATACATTCAAATAGGATAAATGTGTAGATGCCAAACTGCTGGATCCGCCGATGTAAGACTAAATAAAATCGTCAAAAATCAAAACGTATTAATGATGTGACCGACTTGGCAACGGCGCAGTTTTTCGATTGAAACCAATAGAAACAAGCGATTTGGTGTGAAGGAAGTTGCCTCATATCAAATCGCGTGTTTTTAATGGTTTCGAGAGAGAAATTGCTCACAAAACCGCCACAAGAGTAAATAAGAATGTCGCAGCGCACGGTTTGGCAACAATGTAACTATTAAGCTTAAATCTGTAAAAATGATGTATAAAGTTGGTACCATGACTCTCCATAATGACTTTTTAAAGCAGTTTTACTTAAAAATCTAGTTTTAAGTCAAACTGCATGCTAATTTTTGTCCAACACCGCGCTGCCGCGCAGCCGCACTATGGGACGACCGGGCTAAAAATGGGACATAGGACGTAATTATGGATTTCGACTTTTTCATGTTTTTTTGGCCTAAGGGGACTCTAAAGGATGTATATGAATTATAATGAATCATTTAAGATAATTTAAAATCTTATATCCTCGCCAAAACCACCTCAAAATCATGGTATGCAACGAGAAGGCCAAAATCTGAAATTTTTGACTCTAACTAAATAATGCTCAAAAATAATCAGAATCGATTCAAATTCTCTTTCCTCTTTTTCATCAGTTACTATATGACTAAAACTAACAATAAAAGTTAAAAACTCGATTAAATTATTTTATTTATGCATTAAATAAGACTTGGAATTACGCACCAATGCTAAATCTAAAATTTTATTTTCAGATAGACTTTTAAAAAAATGGCTCAAAATGGCGGCAAAACTATTTACACCATGCTATTCTACACATCCTTAGCTTTAAAATGAGTCCACAATCAGCTGCACAAGTTTGCACGTTTAGATTTTATTGACGAAAATGTATAGAATGTCTATAGGAAATGTGTGTTAAAAGCAGTAGTCCGGGCGACCAGCGCGTGCGTTGCCCGCCGCCGCACTATGGGGTGCATGGGCAAAAAACGGGACACTTGTGAATTTTGTGAGATGAAACGTATTTTCGAGAACAAAAATTGATGAGTGGTACTCGATGACATAGTAGCAAGACTCAGACATTTTCTGTTTCAGATTTTTGAATTTCAACCCTTTTGAGCCCAAATTTTTGTTTGAATTCAACAGACAGGGTCTAGACTTTGCGGTCCGTCAAACTTCTAACTTCCTGATATGTTTGTAGCATGGTGCAATCTGTTTTCCTGAGCACACCACACTTCGATAATAGCTTTGTCAAATTGATGACTGCCCTTCCATAAAAATAGGCTTAAAAGAGCCATTTACTCTCACAGTGGGCTGGGAAAATGTACGATAGGATGAAAAGAAAAATGATGGAAACATATAAGATAGTATGTTAGTAAGATCTATAAATTGGAGCGAAAATTTATGATTTTCACTGTCTATGGTAATCAGGAAGAGAGACTTATTTATATTTTTGTTTGCCTTTTTGAATTTTCTCCCTTTTTAGGCCAAATTGGTGCATGAATTCAAAAGGAAATGTTCTAGACTTCTAGGTTAGCCAACCCTTTTCATCCTAATTTATTATGATTGTAGCATTGCACAAACTATTTCATTGCGCAAACGACTCTTCAATAACCTCATAATATTAATAACTATCCTATCAGCAAAATGGGCAAAAGAGAGCCAATCCAATCGCACAGTGGGCTGTCTAAAATTTACAATAAGATACGTAAGAAAAACGATGGAAACATGTACTACTTCATTTGGACTCAAAAGGGTTAAAATTCAAAAAGATGAACAAAAATATGAATGAGTCTCTCTTCCTGATTATTATAGACGGTGACAATCATAAATTCATGTTCCAATTTATAGATCTTATAAACATAATACCTCTTATTTCCATCATTTTTCTTTTCTATCCTATCGAACATTTTCCCATCCCACTGTGCGAGTGAGATGGCTCTTTTAAGCCTATTTTTTTGGTAGGATAGTCATCAAATTGACAAAACTGTTATTGAAGTGTAATTTGCTCAGTAAAACATATTGCACCAATACTGCGAACATATCAGGAAGTTAGGGGTTGGACTGACCAAAAAGTCTAAAATCTGTCAAATGAATTCAATCAAAAATTTGGGCTCAAAAGGGTTAAAATTCAAAAATCTAAAACAAAAAATGTCCGAGTCAAGCTACTTTGTCATCAAAGAGTCATCAATCATCAATCATCAACTTTCGTTCGTGAAATTGCAAGTTATCGCACAAAATCCACAAATGTCCCGTTTTTAGCCCATTCGTCCCATAGTGAGCCGTGAGCAAGGGCCGCCGGGCGCCACAATTTCAGTCGACCGAAGCGCTGCGGAATATCGCGTCTCTTCTGGTCTGTGATTGTGATAATTATACTATGTTATACATGATTCGAAAGGAAATTTAATGCCCTACATTTTTTGTAAGAGATACTTTGGCCCTAAAACCAACTCGAAAGCGTCCACGGAGCATTTTACAAAAAATGTTTTTTTCGATCAGCAGTTTTTTACCAAAAAACCAGTTTTTTACCAGTCTTATCTTTACCAAAGTTCAAAGTAGTGGTAATATCCTTAAAGAACATTTCAAGAGTAACGTTTTGAAAAAAACCGGAAGTCTCTAGCTTAATTAGAACACAAGTTATTAGTGTTTAAAGAAAAAGGGCGGTTTTCCGACTTTGAGGGGGGGTGGGGGGGTTAGCTCGCTAGGTAGGGATGGGGACTTTTGTGAAAATACTCCTTTCGAAGGGTAGAACCGATGGTAAAAAATCCAGCTTGGTTCCAATTTGTTCCCTTTCAATCCCTTCATTGACTGGACTATGTAGTCTCGGAGCGGAGATCCTTCGAATATTTCCCCGGGATGGAGGCCATAGGCAACGGGCGTAACTGTAAAGGAGGCAGAGGGGATCTCCTCCCCCCCCCCCCCGGTGGCGCTCCATGAGTCAAAACTGGGGGGCTTGGGAGGTTAAAAATTGACTACTTGGGGGGGGGGGGTTGGGGAGAACTGTCGAAGGAAGGAACAATCACGGTTTCTTTT
This sequence comes from Trialeurodes vaporariorum, assembly GCA_011764245.1. NCBI lineage: Eukaryota > Metazoa > Arthropoda > Insecta > Hemiptera > Aleyrodidae > Trialeurodes > Trialeurodes vaporariorum. The sequence goes on along the minus strand of VMOF01000379.1, from coordinate 33,577,549 downwards.
TTATCGTTCTGTCTTTTCATCTTCAATTCCTTTTTACTTTCTTTTTTGTCTTTTTTCTTTCTATCCTCTTTTCTTATTTTTTTTTGTTTTCCCCTTTTTCCTTTTTTCACTTCATTTAAGCCTTCCTTCCATAAAAGTGGGGGAGGGGGCTTAAGCCTTCAAAGCCTCCCCTCCTCCCCTACGGACCACCAATCAATACTGCTCTCCCCTCCCCCTTGCAAATCACAAAAGAGGAAAAAATCGGAAAGCTTCATACTTGGGATTTGACCGATGTCCCCCCCCCGTCCAATCCTAGTTGCACCAAAGCGAGCAGAGGTTAGTTCGATAAAAGAAAAAAAATCGTGAATTTTAAATATATTTTATGTTCAGGGTGATCTTACAACCCAAGTTACAGCCTACCACTTGGGGTTCTGGCCCGGTGAATCGCGAACTATCGATACAGTGATTTCAAGCTCATATTCCAACAAAAAGGCATGCAAAGTTCACGATTAAGACGGCCAAATCAGCCCCCGTTGCAAAGAAAAAATAAAATAAAAAATTAGGAACCTTCACTTTCTGGACGACCATTAAAGTCTTTATGATCCAGTGGCGTCGCGTGAAATTTGGCAACAATGTATTCGATCCATTTAAACTCATGTTAAAGATCAAATTCAGATGGTGCACAGTGAAAATTCGAGATATTTGATGAGTTTAAATGGAAGAGTTGCATTGTTGCCAGATGGCACGCGACGCTACTGTCATGATCAATGCGACGCGCACACTTTGTTCATTTCGCCTTCAGATTTAGATGACGCAAAATTACTTTGTACATTGCAGAAATATGAGACAGCTTGCAATCAATCGTTCGAAAAGTGAGTAAAACCTATCTGATAAAAAGTGATGATCTAAGTTCATTTCAAAGGTCTTTGTAGGACTCTCTGCGGAAAGTGACCTACTACATAGGAAACGCGTATTAGTTCGTTACCGTCTACTGACACAGAAAAGTTAGTTCTCTTCTGCAGCAAGCTTTCCACATGTCTTTGGTTTATTTCGTCTTTTTTATTGGACGCACATATACAGAGTGTGTCGAAGGTACCACAGCCGCTGGATAATTTTTGAACGTATACGGATGAGAAAACGAGACATGGATGTTCATAATGACTTAAATGAACCATCTTCTGAGAAATTCAAAACTTTGGTGCTCCAATTAGAGGGAACATAGCCCTCCGCCAAACTCAACATTTTCAAACGGTAATGCAAATTTTGTGACACATCGTTAGAAATGACACTAAAACTGAGTGTTTCGGAACTGATATTTTCAACCCCCGACGGAAACAGCGTTGACTTTAAAAGTAGATGAAATAAAGAAACTCACAGCTGACTCCATCGGTTAAAAAAAAAAAAAAAAAAAAAAAAAAAAAAAAAAAAAAAAAAAAAAAAAAAAAAATCGGAGTATTTTCAAAGACGAGTCAATTGCAAAGGCAACGGTTTAGCCGGGTAAGCCAAGTTATGAACAATAACGATCATAGCAAATGCACTCAGCTCGCAATCAGCTGTGACACACCACTCATGTAGCGTTCGTAACCATCTCACTCACTCTTCCATGACCCTTACGACCCTTACGTACGCATAGCGATATCTTTCTAGCGCCGAAATTCATATACAGGGCCTGGTTTCACTACATTTCACTATCAAAATCGCATTTAAATAACCCAATAGATTAATTTCTGCCAAAAATGGCAGTTTGGATCGCTCCACGAGCTTTTTCACCAAGTGACGTCATCACTAAAACCGTCTACCACTGGACTTGACGGTGTAATATTTTTGTCAACCGGTGGCATCTTTGCACTACACGGGGGAAAAAAAACTACGGTGAAAATAACCATACGGATACCTGATTTTGGCACCTGCTAGATGTTATGGCAATGTTAACCGGTAGTATACTATGTTTTGACTAGGTACTAGGTGATGTTACCTGATTGCATGTCGAATTTACTCAAAGTATCGGTAAATGTACCATACTTCTGGTAAAGTTTACTGTAACATCTAGCAGGTGCCAAAATCAGGTATCCGTATGGTTATTTTCACTTATCTTTTTTTTCCGTATATGGTCTGAGATCGGGGGGGGGGGGGGGATCGGCGAAAAATAAGTAAAAAAACAGCCACCAAAAAGCACCATTTTCGACATTTTGAAATGGGGCTGTCGCACACTATTGCTATAAGCGATTTAAAAGTAGATTTTGGTGTAAAAACCTCGAAAAATAACAATGGCAACACTAAAAACTTCCGAAATCCACTCTTAAACTCAATGAACGCTTTTATTTGTGAGGGCGTAATGGTGGCTGAGGGTAGTAATAATGGGAGATTCCTATCTTAATTTCGTCACTCTTTCTATACTGACAAGGATGATTCACAGAGTAATTAGTCATCAGAGAAGTGATCCACATCCGATGAAATGGTACCGCAACTAATGACACCAATGTCAAATGAAAGTCGTCTCTTATTGGTCACTTCTTGATGGAGCTACAGTATTGTTAGATAGAGATCTCCCATTGTTACTACCCTCAGCCACCATTACGCCCGCGCAAATAAAATCGTTTATCGAGTTTAGGAGTGAATTTTGGAAGTTTTTAGTGCTGCCATCGTTACGTTTCGGAGGTTTTTACACCAGAATCGACTATTAAATCGCTTGTAGCAAAAGTGTGCAACAGCCCCATTTTAAACTCACATTACTCAGATTAATTTAACCTCAGGTATTTCTCGGTTTAAATTACTTGTTGAAAGTGTTCTCTGAGATTAAAATTGGTCTTGGAAGTTTATAAATGATAAATTTGTAGGAAATTTACGTTCTGATTTTTGGAAAATTTTTGACGATCTCAGACCATAGTCATGCATCCTCGATTTAAAAATAATCTACTTAAGAACCGGCAGCATTGATTAGGGATTAGATGTATATATTAGGCAAATCCACTTGAATCGGCAATTTCCTGATAAAGTACGACCTCACACCGAGCATGACCATCATCGGGGACCCCCCCCCCCCCAAATTGCGTCACATCTTTCTTTACCTACTTGCGCCGTATTGATTTATGTTCGCTGCATTTGTTGCACTTGCTTGCTTGCTTGCATACACGGGAGCGAACGGGCGCGTTACGGCGGGCGCAAGCGAAAACAAGGGACGCGCGCGGGTGTGAGGAGGGAGTCGTGGGGGGGGGGGGGGTTCATTTGCAACTTGCATGAGGAATGCAGGTTATAAATGCGAAGGACGGGGCTCGAGTAAAGAGAAGGGGGCCTCCTCCTTATATACCGGAGGCAGGAAAGGCGGCAGAGCCCGCGGCACGAAAAATCGTGTATATGAGAAGCAAGTGAGGTTTTTAGTTTTGTCTCAGTCCATTTACCAAGCGTCGAATCTCGTGATTTTGGGGTAGTGCCAGGTTGGCAAACGCACGCACTCTGTCGCAAGGGCGGCGGGGGAGGGGAGGGGAGGGGGAGGGGGCTGAGACCGATGGTTGGTAGGTTCACCCGGTATAATTATTTTGCATGCAACTTAATATGAAGAAAAAAGAAAAAGAAAAAAAAAAGAGAAAAAAAATTAGAGGTTCTTTCTCGGAAACAAACAATTTGGAATTAATCGGGGCCGGAGATCTTTCACGTTCATACCAGAACACACTTTGCTTTGATAGGGATATTCTAAACAAGGAGTACAAGTGGACGTTGCGTCAGTAAAATGCATTTCTAAGCGGAAGGGATGGGGGGCGACAAGAGGACGGAAAAAATACAATTGGCGATAAAAATATCGTCAAATCGTCTATTGCATGCCTACTTTTGCTATAGCATTGTGGAGGGTAGATTCGGGTGTAAAATTGCGTAAAAATCACTTTCAGGGCATCAAATAGTCTCAAACTCTACTCATAAACCCTCAAAATGCGTTTAAAGGAAAGGCTAAAATGAGGGTTGAAAGGGCGAACTAACCCTACCTACATGCATGCACTACGAGCGGCAAAGATGGCCATTGATGCTTTCAATGTGATCTTCACGCGATTTTACACCAGAATCAACCCTCCATATGGCTGTTCCAAAGGTATGCGACAGAAAGTTCCAAAATCCACTCACTGACCCAATAAATGCGTTAAACAAAATTACAAGATGGCGGTACAATGACGAAGGATTGCGATGGGGGAGTCCCATCTAACTGCAGTGCAGCCTCCTATGCTGAGAAAAGTGAGTAATAGAGTATACTGCAATTGGACGGGACTCAGCATTCATGGCCACTTGCTTATTCTACTTCCATCTTGTAGTTTTGCTAAACGCATTCATTGAGTTTGTGAGTGGACTTGGGAACTCTCTGAAACTCTCAACGTTATTTTTAACCCGTTCACTCACACATTTTTTCTTCGAGAGATAAAAAATATCTGATAACAGATTCAGAATCAGCTGATTTTTTTTTGTGTGGATAGGCATAGGACCATTACTATGCAGTGACTCTAACTAGATGTCCAATGAGACGGACATCGTGAAATAAAGTGGTCCATCAGCTGCACGCACTGCCGTAAAACAACGTTTGAATTTAATGTCCAATGAGTTGGACATTATGTGAGCGAACGGGTTAAGTGATTTTTACGAAGAGATCGATCCTTTATTATAACGCTGTAGCAAAAGTTTGCAACAGACCCATTCTACCCCATTCGTGCCGTGAGGTAAGTGGTGCCCAGAGACAATATGCATGTACGAATTGACGACACAAAGATTGTCGCAAATCCTAGTTTCTTCGTGGAAAATAATTAGATATAATGATCAAATAAAGGCCACAAGGATCGTTACCCAGTGGCACTAGAGGCCTGGTTTAAAGGAGATGTAAGCTCAAGTAAAGCATTTCAGATCGGCTAAAGTACCCAGGAGTTGCTTAAAAAAGGTAAGTGGTTGCGGTATGATAAGCTTTTAGTCGTCAACAGTACTAGAAACCATGCATTCGTCGATCGCGCGGTGGAAAACTTTTTTTTTTTTTTTTTTTTTTCGGGGACTCGACAAAATAACATGTAGAGCAACAACCGCAACAAGACCATATACGTTGACTGATGAAACTCCGATGCTTCGCTCTCATTGGCTACTGACCGCAACACTTTTGCTCGTTAGTCATAGTCAACGCTTAGTCCAGTTGGGTGTTGCTCTCTATGTTACTCTGTTGAGTCTCCGAAAAACACAAATAATTTACCGCGCGATCAGTGTTGCCAATAGTGGACAGATTCGACCACATGTGGACTATTTTGATGAGGATACAGCCACAACTGTCCACGCTCCCACTTCCGATCCTCTATCCCCATCGCGTAGACTATTCTACCCCGTCCAAACTTGGCAACACTGCGCGATTGGCGTGGTCTTTAGTACATACATATAGTATTGTCTTTGAACGTATGCAGTGCATACATACACGAGTGGTCCATCTAAACTTTGAAGTAAGTAAAGTTTTTTTCTGCGAGGAGTGAGTTTTAGACTTTTTTTTAGTGGTCTCGTCGTTATTTTCACTAGTATGTATTTACGTCAAAATTGATAGTCCATTTGCCGACAGTAAAACCTTGCAAGAACTCCATTGCTGAAAACGAGAGTATGCATTCCGAGACTCGTCTGCGCGCAAGCTTAAAGTTATCATAATTAGCTATTCTTACGCTGACATGAAATAACGACTCACCGGATTCAGCGAAAGTAAGAACTTCCAAAGCTAAGAAGCTTCCATGTCTCGTTCTGGTTTAATAAAGCGAGTTTATTGTTCGGGCAAAATGAGGTGTTAACAGTCTTAGTGTTTTGCTCGCATAAAAACTAGTTAGTCATGAACATTCAACTCTATCATACTCGTATATTATTCTCTGTTTTTGTTTCGCTCTTAGCTTCTTGCCAAGTGTTATAAATCACCGGCTCAGTAACAGAATTTCAACAAGTTTTATGGTTAGGGCTTGTCCCGAAATATTACGACTTATTAGTCCATCGTTGCCAGGCCCAAGGAAATAGATAGAGCATCCTCAGATCTGAAGAAAAATCACCCGAAATCTTTCGAACGTATTGTGAAAGGTCGGCGTTTTTTTTTAATCAATCTGTTCCAATGTGATTTTTACGCGATTTTACTCTAGAATCGTCCCTCCATATCGCTGTAGCAAAAGTGTGCGAAAGTGTTGCAAATTCCAAGCGGAATGGACAGAAACAGAAAAACCGGGGAACGAAGCCATTTTCTCGGAGGGTTCTGAGGGATGGATATTTCGGTCGTGCGTCTCGGCAGTGCGTGGTCTTGGAGCTTTGGGATTTCGATAGTCCGTTTCTCGGTTGGATGCACTGCCGGATAACACCCGCGGGTAATATTGCCACACGCGGAGGTTACGCGCGCGGGTAATCTCGCCTTACGCGGAGGATATGCGCGCGTGCCGGCGTGCGTATTTACGCGACTTTTTGAAATCTCGATCGAATTCGGGATTCGGATTCGAAGTCGTGATTTCAGAGGACCTAATCCGAATCCGAATCTTCATGAGTATTTGGTGGAATCCCGGCTCCATCACTAATATGGATACGCCTTCAATTTTTAAAGGCGCGTACGAGTAGTTCAATACTTTCCGATCCACGCAGAGACAAATAGAGACCCAGCACACCGTATGCTTCCCGTGTTAGAAAAGTGAAGCAAGTTTAGCGGTCACAGTTTTGGTCGGGAGTCACCGGCTGCAACGATAAACATTGCCTACTGTTGAATGGTGAAGCTCAACAAAAGGCTGTGATTGGTTCGCTGTCCCGGAAACGGAAACAGGTTTTGCTTGTCGAATGCAAAACACACGCTCATCAGTCAACAGTAGGCAATAGTTGGCTGTTGTTCCGATGAGTTCCGACCAAAATTGAGCCAGAAAAGTGGACACCTGTCGCAAGCTTTGTGCTGGGTCTCTATTTGTCTCTGGATCCACGTCGCTATCCGATTCAAATTAACCTCCCAAAAACTCTTGTAGTTCAACCGATGGAAACTGTGTCACACTTACATACCGTCAGGGACCGAATAATGTTGCGCATTGACAGTCCCACGAAAGACGTTGGATGGTGCGTACTTAAGTGTGGTTGCTTGTGGTATAACTCCCCGTAAGTTCTCAACGATCATCTGCGTGCGGGACCGTAAGGACGTAATATTGTTTGGTCTCAGACCAAAACGAGCAAAATAAAAACTTAGGAAAATCTGACAATCATCGATAGTTACTCTAAGTCGCATCAAAAATGCCAAAGGGACAGTCTGCAAACTGCGACAAGGCAGAAGGTCAGGGCATTCACAAAAAAGGTTATCTTCGAAATATGGATTGGAACGGCACTTTTGACCTTGGAGTCATGCATATGAGTTTATGAGGTGGGAGCCCTCTTTCCATTCCTAGGGTGGGGGGGGGGGGGGGTTGTTACAACAGACCACACTTTCTCAGTCATGGCCACTGAAAAGTGTGCGTCTTAGTAGGAATATTGGAGTTAGACCATTGGGGGGGGGGGGGGGTTATTAGAATATCTTGAAAAAAGGAGGGGGATGTAGAATTGTAGAGGTCCTTCAACAAATATCTTTTGAAAAATTGAGGCTCAAACCGTGCAATTCTAGGGAGTTTTTGATGTGATTTTAGGGACGGATTAGGGATCCTTCATTCCCTCTTCTGATGATCTCAACACTGTTGGAACACAAGAAAAAGAAGAAAAAAAAACCCCTGAACAAGAATACTAAAAAATTTTGCATTCCAAGATTAGGGAAATTTTACTTTGATTTTGAAAATTCAAAAAACTTTTCTTAGGACCAAATATACTTTCTCAAGACAGTAACTGTGTCAATACCCAATAAAGACCCATAATAGCTTCTAAAACAGTTACAGCAGAAGTTTTCATATTTTCCTGCCCATGGACCCTGAGGGGAGTATACAAATTTCATCACAGGACCCCCAGAGCTTGATCTCCCCTTTTTTTAATCGTGACTCCACACAGTAAGTAAACTAACGAGGAATGATTGAACAGTGATCATTTTGATGCACCTTAAAACCTCAAAATCTCAAAAAAGTATCTTCACTCCAAAATTTTTCAACAAAGATGCTAACTTAGATTGAAACTGCATTGAATTTTTTTGGGTGCTTAGAAGGATGCTAGAAAGAAAAGGAGTCAGAGGCTGCCATGAAAACAAAGTTTGCAAAGTTTACGCAGCTCGTTTCAATCTCTTTGTTTGCGAAAATCCAAAGTTTTAAAGCAAATTTCATACTTTTGTCCTTCTCTTTTACATTCTTTACTTCAGTTTCCATTTTGTTTGTTTCTCCTTATGACTCACCACAGACCATAGGAGGTGGCTTCTAGACCTCAATTTATTAATTTATTAATTTATTTTGAATTCTCTTACAGGAGCCCTATTACAAAGAGCTATAGTAAAAGTCAAGAACATATGTAGGTACACAGTAAGTTGAAACAAAGAACACATAAGGGGTAGTATACATAAAAATCCTTAAGCTCTTTTTCATATTATTAGTATGTAATCTCTGTTATAGCATTAAAGGAATTGTCAAGCAGATAATTGATTAATTGCTGACAATTGGAGAACCGTTGAGATAGAGCATCATAAATAAGAAGAAGAAAATTAAAAAGAAATGATCTCAGGCCTCCCCGTGTAACCTACTTGACCATTACAGCATTCAACCCTCACCCTTTAACCATCTTCCTCTAATTTTCTGTTTAAATCTGTCTTTCTTTCCCTCCTTTAACTCAAGCCTAATCAGGAGGAAGGAACTCTGGTGTGGTGGCAGTGATGCACTGGTGCACCCACACTGGTTTACATACTATAATAATAAACCTTTATTTGCAACTTCACAATTTTTTTACAATCTGAACAAATGCGTCAAACAAAACACTACATGTTAATATGATTACATAAATAAGTATACCTAGTATAATTACTAGTCTATGGTAGTGCATACGGACAACTCGCAATTAGATACTCCTGTAACTTACTTTTAAAATTTGCATTTAATTTGCAGATAATTCTTTCAATTTTTTTCGGTAGTTTATCGCGTAAAGTTTTTTGCCTGTGTTTAGTAATCTATCATCCTTTATTTTTTCAGTAACTATTATCTGTAAGGTGTTTGGGCCCGTTGTTCCTTGGGGTTTAAAGGTTGTATTTATACTAAATATTTTGAAAATGGAGAACCAATGTGTATCAGCGCTGGTACTGTCATAATTTCATATTTTACAAAGTAGTTAATGCAAGATTCTCGTTTATTTAAGTGGAAAATTACTGGTTGAGGGTGGCATCCTTGCTGCGGCACAGTGGAGCCAGGCTTAAGCAGTCTTCTTCAAGTCTTTGACTCTAATAGTACTTTACTTTTCATGTGAAGTAAGTTTTGAAAAAAAGCTGGGGCCTTAGAGTCCCAGTCCAATTATGCTTTATTCTTAACTTGCTCAGGTCAGGGTTGTAGAGTTTATCGTACGCCAGATTAACATCTATCTTCGGTCTTCTTTCATTTTATTTAACCATTCTTTCTTCCAACACAATTCTTCGAAACATTTTGTGCCCGGGTCCCCCCCCCCCATGTGCTCGTCCCGCGCCACACCCTCCTAGTTTGAAATTCCAGCATTTTTTGCATCAGATAGATCTCCATTAGTTGAGTCCTTGAATGTGACAGCGAAAGTAGGTACAGAAGGAGAAAAGCCAGAAAAGAAAAGAAAATATTTATGAAACACGGATTAAAATCATATCTTACCTTCCAGACGTTGATCTAACTCTTCCAGTGACTTTGCCTTTTCCGGCTTGACTAGCATTTATTTTGATGTGTTGCTCTTCATTTACTGGCACTGTTTTTTTGATTGGGTTGCTGATTTTACATTTGTCAGCCTGCGAGGAAAATGCAAAATGGGGTAATCAATAATTAATAAACATAAATAATGAGTGTTGAAGCAGGAAAGGTGAAATCCAGTGAAAGCAGCAGCAGCAGAATTAAGTTTTCAAACTTCTTCAAACGCTTCAAATAGAACCAGATTGCCAGATTTTCATAAAAATTACCAAATTTTACATTATGTTAAATGGAAAAAATCGGACAATACTCCAACAAATGGCAACACTTTAATAGAAAATGTGTTTCTCACTAGGTTGTCGTGATTTTTGACGCATTCTGGCAAAACCGACCTTATTTATACAGACCAAATTTTCAGGATGGCAAGAATAAGACGCTGGTGTCGAAATTACGGGTTTTCATGTTTTGATGCCTAACGCCACAGAATACTTATTCATACAGTGGCGAAACTCTGTGGGAGCGCTTTGTCAAATGTCGTTTTTCAATGTAATCAAATAAGGAAATTGACTGTAACCTTCCGACTACTTGAGGGCACCACCGTCGTGTCCCATGCAAATCAAATAGAAGATGTTAGTTCAACCTTTTGACCTCCGTTGGGGCATTTGCCATTTTTCTAATATTGAGTTTTGCTACTGTATGGATAAGTATAGGTACTGCGCCTAACCCTCTCTAGTAGCCTTAATACTTAAGAGGCCAATTTTGCACTCATTCAGATTGCACAATAGCCGAGACGTGCTTTGCCCTAGCAAATTTTTTGGACACTACATACTCCTAAGCAACCTGTATACCAATTATGTGGACGTTTTTTAACGTCCACTATGCTTTATACAAGCAATCATGAGTGGCGTTTATAAACGGCCTTGACTGCCAATAGCAAAATCCATTTAGACGTTTATAACAGCTTTGACCATTTAAATGTCAAGAGTAACTACACAAAGCTTCAGTTCATAAGTTAGCCAATAAGGGCTGTAAAAATGCATGCCTAACGATGCATTTTACTGTTTACTACTGACTCTCTAAAACTCCAACTCTGTTTTCCTCAAAATCACATTATTTCTAATTAGGACTTCAAAACGCCTCCATTCTGTCAATATTTTGAATTTTTGCATGTTTCTTTGGTCTTGAACTATCTGTCATAACATAACCTCTCCTATGCAGTGGGGCCAATATTTAAATTTTCATCTGAGTGAAGATGAGCTTAGTTTTGTTAGAATGCGACACATTTGCTCTAAAAGCATTTGGAAACCTCTTTCACTATACATAGTATGTATGACCAACATGATACTCTGTAGGCACTTTTTCAATTCTAAAAGAATCATTTTATCTACTATAAAGACTGATCATTTGCAAACTAAAATGAGAGTTATTCCTACTATGAAAACCAAATAGTTCATTTGCTTCACACTGATTTCACACAGTTTAACCTTTTCACTGCATTCGATGAGTATACTCGTCCGGTTTCCCCCCGCACTTTCTCCGCCTGTACAGCTGCCGCAACTGCGCGGAACATAACTACAGTTACAGTTACTCTATCTATTAGGAAAAGTATGAAGTAAGAAGTATGAAGTATGATGGAGGTGCTGGCAACGCTATTCGCATCACACAAATCAGGATTCAAAAGAACTTCGCAGCGAAAAGGTTCAGTCAAATGAGAGTTATTCCTCTTATGGAAACTACATTGACGGATCCAGCAATCTGACAACAGTGTATTCTCCCCATTTGATTGAATGAGAAATAATCGATTTGTCATGGGGCTGTAGCCCCTCCAAGAATCAATTGTTAATCAAACATTCAAATGAGAGGAATGCGCAGTTGCCAGATTGCTGGATCCGCTTATGGTAAACTAAATAGCTCATTTATTTCACATTAATTAACACAGTTAAAGTCACATAACCGATAACACTGTGAAACAGGGGAAGGTATTTAAGATTAAAAAACTCAATACTTACATTTCCTGTCGCAATAGCTTGAAGGCTTGTTGGTACAGGAGAAATTTCTTTTCCACCATATTTCGTGATGATCTTGTAGCGTCCACAATCATCGGGGGTGAATGTTCCTTTGAATAAACCATCCCCTTTGTCACTGATAGATACTTTTCTGGGATACCCATCAGGACCCTGAGACAAACGAATAAAAATACTATTTGAGTGTTGAACCATGAATAAAAATTCTGAGAGACAATGATTCAGAAATGTTTTGGGAAATAAATCAGCAAATGATTTCAATGAGGTGATTAAATTGAAAATGTGGATTTTGCTGAGGAAATCGATGGACCAAGAGAGATGGTCAAGAGAGTTTTTATTTTAACCGTCAGTTTTTCAACCGATTGGATTGCCATTCCTCATACTCTAGACTAATTTTTGTTGCTAGATATTTTTGTTGTTATCAAGTTGCACCACATATTATACACAGAGCTGCCGTTTTGTGTATAATTAATGGTATTTTTCAATTCACCGATGATTCCACCAGTTGAGAAAAGATTACATAGTTCGGTTCAGTGTATCACTGTGCTGCACAAAAATACCCTGATCTGTAATCTTTTCTCAATCGGTGCAATTGCCGTTAAATTAATAAAATATTCGCAAGTTTTTTAAAGTCATCGACAACTCCATCGGTTGAGAGAAGATTACAGATCAGTGTATTTTTGTGCATTATAGTCCTACACTGAATTGAACTGTGTAATCTTTTCTCAACCGGTGGAGTCATCGATGACTTTAAAAATTCCATTAATTAAACGCGAAACAGCAGCTCTGATTATACATGAAACTCCTTTGGTGTTTATTGGCTCTTTCTCATTTCATCTGTATTATTTCTTTTCCAATAATTTTTTACACATAAATCCTACTTCTATCAATTTTGACGTTTTTTTTTTCTTTATTTGCTCACCATGTCAAAAAAATTGAGATGGGCAGCTTACACAAGTGAATACGGTAAAATAAGTGAATCAATAATTAAAATAATGGGAGATATTACTTACCACTACTTTCACTTCCAAGTCTCCGAATCCTGCTTGAGAGGTGTCAACATTGAAGTCCGTTGGTAAAGATGCGGGTACACCTGGACCAGTGACTCCAGGACCATCGACCTTAACTTTTTCTGGTTCTACTTTCGGTTTGACTTTGAGACTGAATGGGCTGCAGAAAAAGGATTGAGCATTAATGAAACACATAAAAAGGTAAAACAGTGGTGCAGCTAGAAATTGTCGCTGGGGAGGGTTTTTGAGTGATGCTCTCACTTTCCAAAAAACCTCATTTCCGGGGGGGGGGGGGTTGAGGGTTGAGGGTATGGAATTACCTTCCAGGCATAAAGGGGGTTTGGTGGTCCTCCCCTGGAAAATTTTGAAAATTTGACCCCTTGAAAACCCTGTTTCAATGAATATTCTGGATTTATTTGAGAGAGAACTGAAGGCATATTTATGGGATAGAGATAGACTTTTAGTGGATTTTTACCTTCTCTTTCCTCTTTCTTCCTTCTTTTTCCGCTTTTTCCTCTTTTCTTTTTTTTCCCCCTTTCTTTCTCTCTTTTTCTCTAATGGCCAATGGGTGTTTTCACACCCAAAACCACCCCTGGCTGCGCCACTGTGTAAAACAATGCCATTATTGATAATTCAAAGCAGCAAAACATTGGCTCCCATAGTTTGACGGAGCGCTTCAAATAATGGACAGAAAGTTAGGGTAGAGAAAATTTAGAAATTAAAACTAAACAGAAGCTGGATTTTAAAAACAGGAAGGAGAGAAAGAAGAGATAATTACCTTTTTGGAATAGGTTTATTGTCGTATTTGACATTTGTGGTAAGGTTGGCTCCTTCCTTGGTTGGCACATAGGTTACATCGAAGGTTCCGTTCTTGTTATCTTGGATGACCGGCTTTTCCGGTAGTGGTACTGGAAATAGTACAAAAGCAATTAAAAAACAAAGTTGTTACATGTGATATTTTCAACAGCACACATTATAATGAATTAGATACCTAAGGTAAAAAAATAAATTAAAAAAATAAAAAAAATAAAGATTTCTGACGGTTTTGTGTTTGAACATGTGATGCACTCTGACAATACTGACCTTATTATCACACATCAAAATTTTCAGGAGAACAAAAATAAGATGGTTGGGTCGAAATTATGGGTTTTCATGTTTTGAATGTTTTGATGCCCAAAAGCTCTCTAATAGCCTAAAGAGTAATTACATACATGAAGTTTTAGTTCATAATGTAGATGATAGAAGCCTTAAAAATGTATGTGAATTGATACATTTTTCTGTGGACAGTTTACTTTCCAAAACTCTGACTCTGTTTTTCTCAAAAGATTTTGTGATTTGTGATTTCACATTATTTCTATTTAAAACTTGACAACGTAACAAAACAAGTATGTACTGTAAAAAGGAATAAAACAAAATTGATTCCTTTAAACTAGTATTTGAATCCAAAAAAATCACAAAATCTTTCTATCCTCTTGAATCAGAATAAAAGCAATTCAGGAGGCACAGTGAAGAGTGGAGAACCAATGGTAAACAACCTCGAATTCATCACTTTCAGGGCTTAATACTCATAACGCATTCTTTAAAACTCGCAACTCAAAACTCAAGAACAAAATATTGTCCCAACTTCTGTTTGGGCCAACAGGCGATACATTTATCTAGAGCGGCAGTCTAATAGGTAACCTGCTTCACTACCATGGAGGATTTGTAGGTTTCAAAGTGTGATTTTGTCCATTTATTCCCATGTATTTTGGTGCGGCGCAATGTGGATTGGAACGTGCTTTGATCCATTACTTGGGCTCATTATACACAAAATTTAAAAGAAAATAAAAAATCTTATTTAGATTAAAAATTAATAAAAATTAAAAAATATCTGGCTGTTAAGAAAAAAAAAGGGTTCTTAGGATTAAGAATATTATTGTTGATTGTTTAAAAATGAAAGAAGTTTCCTCCGTTACTCGTAATAGTGACGTCAAGAGGAGCTTTTCCTGCTTTGTTGTGTCGACACGAAAGGACACCGGAAACACCTTCACGAACGTCATTCGGGTTCAATCCAGGCCCAAAGGCTTTAACTTGCTTTGAATCAACAGTGCAACCAACAGGCACCTGGGAAGAAATTAATTTTATTAAAAATATTCCATTCAAATTAACAAGAACAAAACAAGTATGTACTGAAAAATGAATAAATCAAAAGGATTCCTTAAACTAGTATTTGAATCCAAAAAATTCACAAAATCTTTCTATCCTCTTGAATTGGAATCAAAGCAATTCAGGAGGCATAATGAAGAGTGAAGAACCAATGGCAAACAGCCTTGAATTCATCACTTTCAGGGCTTAATAACTCATAATGCATTCTTTAAAACCCGCAACTCAAAACTCAAGAACAAAATATCGTCCCAACTTCTGTTTGGGCCAACAGGATATACATTTATCTAGAGCGGCAGTCTCATGGAGGATTTTTAGGTTTGGTTTAAGGTGTGATTTAGTCCATTTATTCCCATGTATTTTGGTGTGGCGCACAGTGGATTGGAACATGTTTTAATCCATTGCTTGGGCTCATTATACACAAAATTTAAAAGAAAATAAAAGATCTTATTTAGATTAAAAATCAAAAAATATCTGGTTGTCAAGAAAAAAAAAGGGTTCCTAGGTAACATTGATTGATTGATAAAAAGAAAAGCAAAGAAGTTTACCTCCGTTACTCGTAATAGTGACGTCAAGAGGAGCTTTTCCTGCTTTTGTTGTGTCGACACGAAAGGACACCGGAACACCTTCACGAACGTCATTCGGGTTCAATCCAGGCCCAAAGGCTTTAACTTGCTTTGAATCAACAGTGCAACCAACAGGCACCTGGGAAGAAATAATTTTAAAAAAAATTACCTTCAATATGCAAAGAAAGAAAATATGAAAATGAATGAGAAAACTGAACTAAATCAGAGTTCACAGCGAGGAAATTATAGATTAGAATGCTACGTTTTGTAAAGGCTGAAAGCACAGAATAATACAATGAGAGCAGAATCTTCCGTAAGAGCTTGACGAATATAAGATTTGAACTTTACGCAACAAACTTCCAACTGTGAAATCTTAGAGGGCAATACAGTGACCTCCTGACCTGCCAGATCCCACTTATACAAAAAAAGCAAAATGGGGCTCTTGCTAACTTTTGCTCCAATCAATTAAATAGTTAGTTGTTGCGTACAAGCCAACAAAAATTTTGATGAATCTACTAAAAAAATCACAAAATTCACTACTAGACAAAGGACAAACTCACACAGGACACACAAAATGACTTTAAAGTTTAAAGCGTAATGGCAGAGCTACACGGGTATCATGGGAGATTCCTATCTATTTGTCTCTCTCTCCAGAGAAGTACACAGAGGAAAGTCTCAAATTAGATAGGAATCTCTCATAGTACCTGCGTAGCTCTGCCATTACCCTTAAACTTCAAAGTCATTTTGCAAGTCTGTGAGTGTATTTCGTAATTTTTCATATGCTCAGCTCAATTTTTGCTGGATTTTACTGAAGAATTTACTATTAAAGTGACAGGAAAAGTTAGCACGAGCCCCATGATCTAATAAAGGAAAATAGTCTCACCATAAAATACTTCAAAAATATTTTAAAGGGGTTTATTCAAAATCGGCATTTTTCGCCCACTGCTTGTTTTTGACAAAACTTTGGGGATCGATTGGAGTTACTATTAGTAGTGGATCCTGAAATTTTTGCGACCTAAAACCAATTTTTAGAGGGGGGGCGGGGGGTCAAAGTTGAAACCTTCAAACTCAAATATCTCGCTAACGAATAAAGCTTTTGAAATGTGGTTTGCGCGAAAAAACGCAAAATAAAATTTCCTTTCTTTTGACTACCCATATGTTCCACAAAATTTTAAACAAACACTTGCAATTTGCAATTTTTTGATTTTCAGGCTCAAAATTTTTTACAAATTTTGAAATTCTGAAAAAACGCATTCTTCGATTTTGATCTCTATGAGATATGTTATTTTCTATAAAATTTACTACAATTTAGTCCAAACCGCATGTTGGGGAAACTTTTCGTTTCTGAGTTATGAATTTTCAAAGTTTCAAAAATCGCAATTTTAGCGTTCTCAGTGACAGCGACGAAACCTAAAAAAAGAATTTCTCCGCTTCTGATCAACAAAACTTGATGAAAATTAGGATTTGGAAGTTTTGAAGGTCGTAAAATTCAATTCTGCCATCAGTTTTGAAGAATTTTGAAATCCAAGATGGCTACCAAGCAGATGGGTTTGCAGCCATCTTGGATTTCAAAATTCTTCAAAACTGATGGCAGAATTGAATTTTACGACCTTCAAAACCCCCAAATCCTAATTTTCATCAAGTTTTGTTGATCAGAAGCGGAGAAATTCTTTTTTTAGGTTTCGTCGCTGTCACTGAGAACGCTAAAATTGCGATTTTTGAAACTTTGAAAATTCATAACTCAGAAACGAAAAGTTTCCCCAACATGCGGTTTGGACTAAATTGTAGTAAATTTTATAGAAAATAACATATCTCATAGAGATCAAAATCGAAGAATGCGTTTTTTCAGAATTTCAAAATTTGTAAAAAATTTTGAGCCTGAAAATCAAAAAATTGCAAATTGCAAGTGTTTGTTTAAAATTTTGTGGAACATATGGGTAGTCAACAGAAAGGAAATTTTATTTTGCGTTTTTTCGCGCAAACCACATTTCAAAAGCTTTATTCGTTAGCGAGATATTTGAGTTTGAAGGTTTCAACTTTGACCCCCCGCCCCCCCTCTAAAAATTGGTTTTAGGTCGCAAAAATTTCAGGATCCACTGCTAATAGTAACCCCAATCGATCCCCAAAGTTTCGTCAAAAACAAGCAGTGGGCGAAAAATGCCGATTTTGAATGAACCCCTTTCTGTTCCAGTTACATATGAAAGGTTCAGTAAACATGGGGTAAGTGTTAGATTTTTGAAAAATCGAGAAGAAAGGAGCATTTAAAATACATCGAGGGGTAATTTCACTGTAACAGTACTCTTAGCTGATGCTGGAAAATTTCATGTAAAAGACATTAATGAAGCAT
This sequence comes from Trialeurodes vaporariorum, assembly GCA_011764245.1. Taxonomy (NCBI): domain Eukaryota; kingdom Metazoa; phylum Arthropoda; class Insecta; order Hemiptera; family Aleyrodidae; genus Trialeurodes; species Trialeurodes vaporariorum. Next base: position 33,559,720 of record VMOF01000379.1, on the reverse strand, counting down.
TCAGTTGAGTTGATGAGTCTCTAATTGATTGAAAACCTTGAAAAGATGGCATAAATCACAAAAACTAAACACGACTGCTTACTTTGAATGGTGATCCAGGGATATGTTGGTTGGCGAACTTGATGCTGACATCGTAGTCTCCAGGCTCTGTTGGAATGTACTCGACGGAGCAAGAACCGTCTCGGTTGTCTTTGCACGTCATTTTCGCTTCAGATGGGCCTTCAATGGCAAGTCCAAGACCTCCAGTTCCGGCACCTGTCAGAAAACAGTAAAAAATTGACATGAACAGTCATAAAACAGTTAAAATATTAGATTTTTCTGGGAAGATTAAAGGAGAAAGTAGGTACAGTCTCTTCATGACTTCTTCTATGACTTCTTTCAGTGTTTATGACTTCTATAGATAGAGCAAATTGGTACAAACGTACTATGCACGATACTCTCAACTTTAAAACTAGCTAATGTTTCTCAAATTTGGCTGATGAAATTACCCGCAGTGGTGTTTTTTTCTGATTTAACCTACCAGGAGCAAGCCGAAGTTCCCAAAGGGGGGGAGAGCAAGATTGCAATTTTGCCGCGCTCCGCAAATTGCCGCCCCTCAAAATTATGAATTTGATGACCTTTTTTTTGCTTGTACACATTAATTTTGCTCCCTTCGGAGAAACGTTTTGGAATTTGAAAACCTTCTTTTTCTTTTTTTTCCTGCTTAATCACCCTGATTTGCCCTGATTCACCCCCCCCCCACGCCCCTGTCACCTACGTACTTTTTTAGGGGTTTCAAGGAAACAACGTTCAGCTGGACCATACGTCAACTGAAAAGTTTCCTAATGAGAGCAAAGCACCAGAGTTTCATTGGTCAATGAGTGGTCCATGTTGGATGGTGCTTCCAGGTGCTCCCTCTGTTACCCTGTTGAGTTCCCAAAAAAAAAATTAAGCCAATGCGTGATCAGCAAGAGCGTGGGCTCGAGTATAAATTGTCTCTGATTTGCCTACAGCAAAATCTTGTGTGTTATTCTGTTGAGTCCCTGAAAAAACCACTGGTATCTACTATGTATTACTGTCTTCTGTCTATTACAGAGATCATTTTTTGGTTAATTTTTACTCCTGAACCTCCCTGGATATTGAGTTGACTTTTTTTGAGACAAAACCCCTCTAAAAAGGTTTTCTGGTTGCTCAATTCACTAAACTGAACCTCATGTAGATGAAAAATCATTATGAATGTTCAGCTGGTACAAATAACCAAAATGACCCGTTGTTTGCAGCCTCTTGCCTCATTTCCCGATATGTCTGGCATTATTTAGGAAAACAGTCCATACAATGAGCACGCCTCTCTGTTTTCTGAAATTTCATTCAAAAAACACAATTACACACTTATTCTTCAATTTAAGGATGAAAACGAACCTTTCGTTTCTACAGTGAATGCGTTGGGTTTGTCAACCAAACCCTTGTCTAGACCAGGTCCGAACGCCTTGCATTTTTTGGCGTCACAACCAGCTTTCACGTTGACACTGAATGGTGAGCCAGGAATGGGAAGTCCATCATAAGTAATGTTAATGTTGTGTTTGCCTGGAACAAAAGTGATATTAAACCATAAGGTTTAAAGTAAATAAGGTATAAAGATATCGAAGATAAAACTGCGAAGTGAGGCCATGGGGTTTTCAAAATTTGTTCATTTAGTGTTCAAAAACTCAAAAAAAGAAATCATGCAGGTGCTGACATCCTTAGATTTTGCGTTTCTTCTTAGGTTTCAGTCTAAAATGCCAAAAGCTCTACATTCCCAAAAAGTGACTAGTGGCGCTATCCATCAGATTGAAATCTGGAAAAGTTTCCGATTGAATCACCTTAAATGCATGGGGGGGGGGGGCTGATTTTGTGCATACAAAATTTGGAGCACAAGACTTTGAGAGAATTTATAGCAGAGGTAGACAAAAGACAAATTAACTTAAGTTACCGTAAAATTGAACTGTAACTCCACGTCAGAAACAAATGGAATAATTATGCAGAGATATTTCTATGCATTACCTTCTTCGAATGGTGTGTAGTTAATTTTGAAAGTTCCATCTGCTTGAGGTGACACATGACTTTCAGTGTTTTTACCAGATGGATTTGTTATTTTACAATCAATTTTGGGTGGAACAGCCTGCGGAGATTGTGGGGAAGACACGGCTCTTGAGTCAATTGTAAAATCAGTTGGTGAGTCAACATAGACACCTAAAACAAACAACATTGATTCATGATTGTCTGATGTTTAAAGTTGCAGTCCATTATTTTAAATTAAAATATTTTAATACAATTATAATTTGATACATGAATAATATAGATGATCCACTGAAAGAATCAAATAGAGACTAACAAGAAAACAGAGTAGTTTGCTGAAATAAAAGCGAAGGTGGTTCAAAATAATATAAATAGAACTAGATTAATGCGACCAAAAGTCAATAAAACAAAAATAGAAATTCCATGAGTTTTGGTCTCAAATGCCAAGATTAAGAGTTTCTAACAGTGTAATATTTCACTGCCTTGGCTGATCTACATCTATCTACGCTTTTAAAGATTATTTTGGGCATTATAGACATTCTTGAGGTGCATCATAATTAAAATTAACGGGTTCATCGACAGTCAATTCTTTTATCCGTGAAACATCTCGAGACTTTGCTTTGTGTGCAAAAACGCATCCAATGGTGGTATCCGTAGATCCTAAAACTCTTGACCAATCAGAGGTTGACTGCCCACTTGTTTTAACTCTCTGCAGATGGAACTCTGAGCTGACTAGGACTCGTTACTAATCATTTTTTAAGTAAACTAAATAAAATAAATAAAAAGTTCAGGGGTAGAAAACAGCAAAGAACAACTTGATCTAAGTTCGAAGAAAAAAAAAAAGTAAAAAACCATTCAAAAGTCATTCAAATGTTCATAAACAAACAGACACAATAGCTTTTTAGTAGATCAAAAGCGGAAAAAATCAACAAACAATTTTTTTGACATTAAAAATGAAGGACAAAATTATCATCCTGGGAATTTGTTTAGGACTCAAACATGATTAATATCAAACTGAAAGACAAAAACACATTTAAAAAAAAAAAAAAAAAACACAATCAGGGACATCAGGGGATGAGTACATTAAAAATCATGAAATTTACTCACAGACTCACGAAGTGACTTTGAAGTTAAAGGCGTAATGGCAGAGCTATGCAGCTACCATAGAAGATTCCTATCTAATTTGAGGCTTTCCTCCAAGTATTTCTATAGACAGAGTGACAAATTAGATACGAATCCCCCATGACGCTGCCGACTGCCGTAGCTCCGCCATTTAAGAGAAAATTTGGGTACACAGGTATTATAGAAGATTCCTATCTACTTTGTCTCTCTGTCTTTAAAGAAACACAAGGAAGGAAGCCTCAAATTAGATAGGAATCTCCAATGGTACCTGCGTTGCTCTGCCATTACGCCTTAACCTTTAAAGTCGTTTTGGGAGTCTGTGAGTGAATTTCAAAATTTTTGTTGGATTTTGCTCAAGAATTAACTATTCAATTGCTTACAGTAAAATTTAGCAAGAGCGCTCTTGCAGTAGAAAACATCAAAACTACAGTCGAGTTAGTGAACAAAAATGGAGAAAACACTTGGAAATCATCAATGTTAAAAACACAAAAAGCACACTCGCAGGCGTGAAACAGTGCGTGAAGTACCGAAAGGCTGAATTCCGTTGCCAGAAACTTTTACTTTAGATAAGTCAGTTGCCGGACAGATGATCGCTTGGAAAGGAGAGCCAGGAATATGTTCATCGTTGAAAGTTATGTTAATGCTGTAATCTCCTATTTCCGTGGGCAAATACGAAACAGAGCAAGTACCATCTCCGTTATCTCGACAATTGATTGCAGCTTCACAGGGACCTTCCACTGTAACCCCGAGGCCACCTTGACCAGCGCCTCTGGTGTCAATCATGAATTCTGCTGGCTTATCAACGATTCCTCGCTCAAGGCCAGGTCCGAAAGCTTTTACGTTTTCAGGATTGTTGCCGTATGTGCTGATTATTCTGTATGGAACTCGAGAAATTGGTTCACCTCCAAAGGTTATACCGAGTAAGTACTCTCCCAACTCAGAGGGTGTAAAATTCACAAGGAAACCTTCGTGCGTTGGAATGATATGTGCTTTTATTTTATTTCCAGAAGGACTGGTGATTGCAACCGAGAGATCTGCTTTTCCGGCTCCTTGGGTTAATATTCTAAACTGCTGTAAACTATTGATGATTGCCGCTGTATTGGTAAGAAAAAATTACATTTTATATTTTAAAAGTGGAAACCGAACACCATACAACATCATACGAACAAATCATACAAAATACAAACTGAACTGGTATTCATTCTAATACAAAGATTTGCCAAAATATAATACCAATATAAGTGGTGATAAAACAAACATTTAAATAGCTTTGTTAAACTTTAACAAATGATCAGTTGGCTTAGTTAGAGTAATAAATAGATAGAAATAATGTATTGCAGATAAACTATCTTGTCCATATCGGACTCGCAATGCAAACTGAGTAGTTTGAAATGAGGTGCATTTCTTACCGGAGCTAGTCTTTTTTCAAAGTTTATTTTCAACGCTGAAAATACTTAATAAACTGGTCCAATTAGCTTCAAAATACCAAACAGTTTGCCCAGGAAAAACTAATTTCATTCTCGCTTAAAAACGTTTTTGTAGGTAGACCCTTTCAAAAAAATTTTAAGGAAAAAGCAAATAGGATAGAAAATATTTGTTTGCAAATTCTGATAATATTTTTGTCATTTTTCCTCGGAAAGAATCTCATGAGACTAAATGCAAGTATGAAGGTAGGTTCCTGTGTACTTGCATTATTTATGCTTTTTCGTTCCATAATCGACAGGGCTGAGAAAAAAGAAAAATTAAAATAAACAGCACAGAAAAAAAATGAAATGACTATAAAAGCAATTTAGTTTTGTAAAATCAGTAAAATAAAGCAAATGCTAGTTATACCAGTTATTTTTGGTAAGACCTACTAAAATTAATCCTAATTTTACAATTTGAACTGTAAATTTTGCTCAAGTTTTAATTAAAGTTTTATTTGTAGTTTTAGTTTTTTTTTTAAGTTTTATGTTTAATTTTTCAATTTGGATTGTAAAATCTTCAATTTGAATCATGAATTTTACAATCCAAAGCATTGCGACTTTTGTAATTTGAATCGCTGTCGTGGCGTGACAGCTAAACTAATTGCAAAAGTCACAATGTTTTGGATTGTAAAATTTACGATTCAAATTGAAAAATTAATAAAACTTGGAAAAATTTGCCATTCAAATCGTAAAATTAGCCATAAAAGTAGGTTTTATCACAAATAACTAGGAAAAGGACTTTACCCAAAATGGGCCTTTTTAGTTTTTACCCCTGAGAGCGAAATAAGAAATACTTTCAGGGATGATAGAGGATTAAATCAGCGTTCCGAATCTGGCCTATTTTTTGATTTTGGACGAAGGGAAAGGAAGGGAGGGGGGGTCCAAAGTTAGACACTTCAAACGCCCATAACTTTTGAACAAATAAAGATATGATTATGTACTTTGTGCGAAAACATAAATCTTTTAAAGACCTTTTGATTGATGTGTATGATATTTGCCTCATTTTAATTTTTAATCGATTTATCAAAGTTTTTCTGATGTTTTTGAAATCGGGTTTTCAGTTTTTTTAATCATGGAAGTTTGGCAACGCACGAATCATCACAAATTGTTTCCATGATAAAAGTAGACGCAATTTGCTAAAAAATGGTTCAAACCGCATGCTGGGGAAATGCTTTGAAGCGGAGTTATGAGGGTTCAAAGTTGGCGCTTTCGCGAAAAAGGCCGTCTCGAGGGGCGTACTACAGGTGGTAGAAGTTGGCATTAACTGTTCTTCCCGTCCAAATGACTTGAAATTTGGTATTCAGAGGTATTTTTTAACGCTGAATTCAAATTTTGCATCAGTTTTTCAAAATTAAAAAATCCAAAATGGCTGCCGAGCAAACTGCTGAAAAAATTGCTCGGCAGCCATTTTGGATTTTTTAATTTTGAAAAACTGATGCAAAATTTGAATTCAGCGTTAAAAAATACCTCTGAATACCAAATTTCAAGTCATTTGGACGGGAAGAACAGTTAATGCCAACTTCTACCACCTGTAGTACGCCCCTCGAGACGGCCTTTTTCGCGAAAGCGCCAACTTTGAACCCTCATAACTCCGCTTCAAAGCATTTCCCCAGCATGCGGTTTGAACCATTTTTTAGCAAATTGCGTCTACTTTTATCATGGAAACAATTTGTGATGATTCGTGCGTTGCCAAACTTCCATGATTAAAAAAACTGAAAACCCGATTTCAAAAACATCAGAAAAACTTTGATAAATCGATTAAAAATTAAAATGAGGCAAATATCATACACATCAATCAAAAGGTCTTTAAAAGATTTATGTTTTCGCACAAAGTACATAATCATATCTTTATTTGTTCAAAAGTTATGGGCGTTTGAAGTGTCTAACTTTAGACCCCCCCCCCTCCCTTCCTTTCCCTTCGTCCAAAATCAAAAAATAGGCCAGATTCGGAACGCTGATTTAATCTTCTATCATCTCTGAAAGTATTTCTTATTTCGCTCTCAGGGGTAAAAAGGCCCATTTTGGGTAATGTCCTTGGCATTTACTTCAATTTATTGATTTTACAAATCTGTTTTTTCCCGTGAGGAAAAAGGTAAAGAAAAACGTACTTGGTTCAAGGCCCTCCACTTTGATCTTGGATACATCCACGTGTGGTTGAACTTGAACACGGATCGGACTTTGCGGGACTGGGGCGCCTCCGTAAGTAACATTTATCGTGTGAGGTCCGGGAGAGGGTGCTACATAATCGCAAGTGAAAGTACTGTCTTCATTATCAGTGACACGGACTGGTAACTCAACACCTTTATTGTTTCTTAGACTAACTTTCAGGTCCCCTGAAAAAAAAAAAAAAATATAACAATATGCAATTTAAGTTGGGTTTTAAATTGCATTAAGAAGTTGTTTCTTACGTAGAATTTAGGAACTCTTACCAACTCCATGTTTTGACATGGTTTATGGCAGATTATTTAAAGAAAAATTAAGGATTTTCAAGGACTTCTGCCAAGCAAAAACGTAGTATTTTTATACCTATTTTCCAGAGGCAGAAATAGGCCGGAGCGATGTCCACTTTTGTGCATCAAAGTTTGATGTCCCAAAAACATCAAGATTTTATTGATGCATCAAAACAAATTTTAATAAGTAAAAAATGAGAAATCGTTGGAAATCATGGTACTCTGCAATGCTTCTGAGATGGGTTTAGAGGAAAAAATGACTCAAAGGTCTATTTATAGTCGAAATATTGATAAATAAAGAATTTTGATGCATTGATTGACATCATTATTACCATCAAACTGATTTGATGACAGGAAAACATCGAAACTTCGATTGATGCATCGAACATCGCACAGGCCTAGACAGAAAATACTCAAGTCGATTCTCACATATGGGTGCACTAATCTTGGATGAAAACAGTATCCAAAAAAATAAAAGAGAGAAAAAAGTTCCTGCTAAGTTCTGCATTCTCTCACGATTTTGCAACCAAAGTGACAAAACATTCCTCAGGCACACACAGAAAATTATTAACAAAATGGCAAGCTAACGAGCTGAATCCAATAATTTTCAAGGATTTTCAAGTACATTTGACAAATTTATCAAAATTCAAGGATATTCAAGGATATGAAGAACAAACAAAAAAATCTAGGATATTCAAGGACTTTTTCAAGGCGTCGCGAACCATGTTTAAAAAAAATTTTATTAGGGTTTCTTGCAACAAATACTGCATTAAATAAGGAGGAAGGAAGAAATGTAGAGCTCTAATTGAGGAAGAGGCAAATTGATTTCAGCAGTTGCATGAAATTTGAATTTAGAAAATTTAGAAAATTTGAAAAATAAGCGCAGAGGTGTAGACATGCCTTCTTCATTGTTTATTTCGAATGGTTTAAGGATCTTACAAGCAGCAGATAAGTTTGCAAGTTAAGAGGATTAGATGATAAAAATGATGATTTGATGGATATTAATGCCAACATTCAGCCCCCAAAAGAAAAGGATTCACATTACCTGTTCCTGCCTCTTTGGCATCAATATTGAAATGGGTCGGCGTATTTGATTTCACATCTTTGCCGATTCCTGGTCCAAAGACTTCTACTTTAGTTGCATCTAAAGGATTAGCCACGGACACCCTGAATGGACTTTTTGGAACAGCAACACCTCCATAATTTACCTGTATCAACAGGAAACATTATCAGTGATGAGAGCTATTTGATGGTATTGATAGGGGTAACATGACCAAAAAATTGAACAGGCTCACGCAAAAACATCCAAAATATTTTTATTGAGAAGACAAATAAAAAAAAAAAAAAAAAAAAAAAAAAAATTAGCAACTTAAAAAGAAGTAGTAGTAGTAGTAGTAGTTTTTTTTTTTTTTTTTTTTTTTTTTTCCGTAGGATGTGAAAAATGAGTTCGCTCAACCACTGGAGGGACCGCACTCCAGTAGCAATGGGATTGGCAGTCTGTCAGATGTTAGGGACTGGTAGTGGGATGGTGATGTAATGTGCCGACCCACTAAAAAACACACCCTTAGCTGGCGGGAACACCCCCCGGGACCACCCTTGAGGGTATTGCTTCGAGGGGTCGCCGTCCTGTAGCTGCTCCCCAACTAGCAGCCTTCCTTCTCTCTTCCTTCTTTGTACGTAGTTAGATGTTCAACCACTTGCTCGGGTACCCGGGGTCGCCAGCCCAGCGAAAATTGGGCCTCCCGTGCAATGAGAAGTCATTGCCCCTGGGTCGGATGGCTTAGAGTGTCTCCTCTTTCTTCTTTTTGAGAACAGTGCACACAAAGGTGTTGACAGAGTTCCAAGTTGCTGCTGATTCGATCATTTTGCTAATTATATCTTCTTCGGAGAATTCTTCGATCTTCGTCCGGAGAGTGGTTCTCTCTTCATTCCAGCGCTGGCAGGCAAAGAATGTGTGGTAAGCATCATCTTTGACACCGCATTTCTGGCATTCTGGGCTTGGCACCTTCTGCATGTGGTAAAGATATGATGCGAATAGGCCATGTCCAGTTAAAAACTGCGTAAGGTAGTAGTTCACCTCTCCGTGTTGGCGGCTTACCCAGGCTCCAATATCTTTGATCAGTGCTCTGGTCCATTCTCCCTTCGTTTCATTTTGCCAACGGTCATTCCAGGCAGCCATGGTGTTAGCTCGCTGCTCTTTTTGGATACGGGAGCGGTCGGGCTCAGCTTTCCTGTGATACTTGCGCTTCTTTTCTTTTGCAAGAAGGTCTATCGGTGTAATGCCTGCGATGACGAGGGCTGCAGGCTCCGATACAGTGCGATAAGCACTGATTATCCTTAGCGCACCTCTGCGTTGGATTGATGCTAGCTGCTTCCTGTGACTCTCGATGTTCAGAGTGTCAGCCCATATTTCAGCACCGTAGAGAAGAATCGAGTGAGTCACTGACATTAGTAACCTCCTCTTGTTGGGTCTTGGCCCATTTGTGTTTGCCATAAGTCTAGAGAGAGCACTTACAAGTTTGTCAGCTTTTTTAGCCACGTTCCTTATATGTTCCAGGAAGGTTAGTTTTGTGTCTAGGATGATGCCTAGGTGTCGAACAGCCTTGCTTGCTGTGATGGTAGCATCACCTACCTGGAACTGCCCCATCGTGTCAATTCGTTTCCTTGTCAGGAGCAAGATTTCTGTCTTGGGAGTTGCTAACTCCAAGCCATTTTCATCGAGCCAACCGTGTATGATCTGAATGACTGTGGTTAATATCTCTTTCACATGTGCAGTGTCTCGGCCGATGATGATGATTGCAATGTCATCAGCATAGCCAACCAGGAAAGCGCCCTCCGGCAGTTCCAGCAAAAAGATTCCGTCATATGAGACATTCCAAAAATCTGGTCCTAAGATAGAGCCTTGGGCTGCGCCTGATGTTACTTGCTTTTCTCGGGGACCTTCGTTTGTATCGTAGAGAAGTTTCCTGTCCCTAAGGTAGCTCCGGATCATCTGCAGTAGGTATGCCGGGATTTTGAACCTATGTTCTAGGGATTTAAGAACGTTAATCCAACGCAGGCTGTTAAAAGCATTTTTAACGTCGAGGGTGACTAGAGCACACACCTTTTTAGCGCGGTGGTTGCCCTTCCACGAGGATTGCACTGCTGATACAACCTCTTGGACTGCGTCTACCGTTGATCGGTGCTTCCTAAATCCAAATTGCCTGATCGCGAGACCTCCAGCTGCATCAATGGATTCATCTATACGCTTCTTCAGCATCCTTTCCAGTAATTTACCAGCTGTGTCTAACATGCAAAGAGGTCTGAACGAATTTGGAGTTTTTGGGCCGCTTTTACCCTTATCGATGAGGATCAGCTTCTGACGCTTCCAGCTTCGGCTGAAAGTTCCTGTCCTCAGGCAAGAGTTGTACATCGCCAATAGGAGCTCTGGGCTTGTGGCAGCTACTGTTTTGATGGCTTCTGCTGGGATTCCGTCTGGGCCCGGAGCTTTCCGATTTTTCATTGCTGTCACCGCCTTCAGAAGTTCTTCGGTGCTAAACGGGGGAGCATCCTTGGTTGTTAATGGTTGCTCCTGCTGTCGGATAGGGTGTTCCGGGAACAGTGTGTTAACGATATTTCCCGCTTCTTGTGCCGTGAACCCCAGCTTAGGACCGCCTAGGGAAAACTTCTTTGTAACAATCTTGTAAGCCTTGCCCCACGGATCAGAGTCCACCTCTTTGCAGAGAGAGATCCACGATTTTTTCTTGCTGATTCGAATGGCTTTTTTCAGCTTTTTCTTGGACTCTTTGTGGATTTCTGTGTATACAGCAGTTTCTGCAGAATTTCTGGCTCTGGAGACTTTTCTACGAGTGCTCAGGCACTCTTTCCGGAGGGAGGCTATTTCTTCCGTCCACCATGGTACTGGCTGTTTCCCTTGTATTGGTCTTTTCAGGGGGATCGCAGCTTTACAGGCTTGCTGTATCAGGTTCATCGTCTCTTGCACTAGGGCCTCAGAGTTTTCTTGTCTTTCTAGAGGGACAGGCAGCAATCTGGTGGCACCTTTCCTGATGATGTTTTTGAAAATCTCTGCGTCCATACGAGCCAGGTTCCATTTCCTCGCTTGTTGTTGCTGGGGAAGCATGGTTTTGGTTCCACTGTTCTTGATCCAGAATTCTATATACTGGTGAAAGCTGCCAGTGTATGAGTCAAGAACACACCATCCCGATATTAGTGGCGCCAGGTTCTCGGATGCTAAAGTGATGTCGATTATTGATTCTGAGTCCCCTCTTCGGAAGGTTGTGGCTACCCCGATGTTTTGGATCAGCATGTTCAGTCGGGCAGCCATATCCGTCACTTTCGCACCTCTGGAGTCTGATACTTGGGAACCCCATGTAGAGGATTTTGCATTGAAATCGCCTGCAATGAGGATCTTTCCTTTCAGCTCTCGAGTGAAATCCTCAAGTGCGTCTAGCCTATTTTGGAAGACTCCTACCTCGATGTTTGGGCTCAGGTACACACTAACATATGTAGTGATTCCACATCTGATCCAAGTGAAGCCTTCTCCGGATCCGTGTCCGTCCACTTTGAACTTCTCGGGATTCAATACCCAAATTGCTGCTGTGCCTAGCCGGTCACTGTACCAATTAGGGGTATCATAGTTCTTGTACTGTTCGTTGATGAGGACTAGATCTATTTTCTTCTGTTGGACAGTTTGCTGGAGCAGGTTATCCGCTGTCCATCCTCTATCCATGTTAAACTGCAAGATTTTCGCCATTTTGAGTGTATGGGGGTGACTTTCCTTCGTGGCTTTCACGATTTCCTGCGGCCTCTTCCGTTTCTGGATTTGGGCTTATCTGACCGGTATTGGTCTCTTGGGTCCTCTTCTGTGCCTGATTCCTCCCCCCTTTAAACCCTGTTGAGGTGTGAGATTTTACGGCTTTTTTAAATGTTTCGCAGGCGTTACTCCCCGCAATGTGATCAACTTGTTTCTCTCCTAGCTCTTTGCAGAGGAAACAGGCTGGTTTCTCCTTACAAGTGCTTGCTCGATGTTCAGCCACACCGCATCTGTAACAGATCTTAGACCTGTCTGGTCCTTTGCAGCTCTTTGCAGTGTGCCCAAAGGAGAGGCACTTAAAGCATCTGAGTACAGTGATGCTCTTCCTGATTCGGCAATTAATGTAGCCCACTTTGATCCTGCTTGATTCTAGGAGTTTTAGTGCTTTCTTCTCCTCAAGCGTGGTGAAGGCTTTACACTGAGACCTTGCGTTTGGTTTGGATACGCGGATAATAGCATTATTCGCGGCTTCATTTATTATAGTCTCAATGGCTCCCCTTATTTCCTCCTCTGTAGTCAGGCTATCAAGATCTCTTATTTCTAATGATGTTTGCGGAATGAGTTGCCTCACACTGTTACCCGAGATTTCCGTCACTTTTTTCAAGGCCTCGGCGAGCTCTGCTTTTCCCTTCGCTTCGCCTCCCAGCTCAAAGAGTACATCTCCGGCTCGTGTTTGTCGTATGGACTTGAACTCGGTTCCAAATTCATCCAATTTCACCTCCTTTTTTATTCTTCCGAGCACCTCTGCATAAGATTTTCCAGCTAGTTTCACCACTATGGCTTCGGTTCTTGGCTTCTGTTTTTTGTTTACTTTCTTGTTGCTGGCCTTTTTGCGATGTTTTTCTGTGATGCCTCTGGAGTCTGCGGGGCCTGTATTGCCAGGCTGCCTATCCTCGTTCAGCAGCTCTTTCCTTTTTTTGATTTGCGAGCTACTTTAGACCAGCCTTGCTCGTTCTCCTGTACAGTGCTGACATCAGAGGAGCATTCAGTGTTTTTAGGATCTACGGGGGTTAGTCTTTTGTTGATCCTCTTGCTCTCCCTGTCCAGCTTGTCATCAGAGCTCCGCTCATCTCTGCCTCTTTTTCGAACAGTATCTGGAGTGGAGACTGGTAGCGGTGTGGCGAGATTTTGGTATTTTCCGTCTGGAGGGGTTTGGGGTAAGACCGCTATGGCTTCCCTTCTCCTTTTTCCCGGTGTTTAGGAGCTTACTTAGAAGAATGGACAGCGTGCTCACTCCATTTTTAATTTCTTTTGCAGTGTTGCGATTCCTAACAAGTGTTTCCTGCATGGTAAGCAAAGTAGACTGCATTTGTTGCAGGTCCGTTTCCTCTTCTAATTCAAACTCCTCTATAACCTTCTTCTGCTGGGCGCGAGAGGTGTTTTCTTCTATTGAGAAAGGGAGAGCTTTAGGAGGTAGTCCTACTCCTGCCGTAGAGGGGATCTGGCTTTGCTGGCTTTCATCTGCGGGTGCTGCCGTTTGAGTAAAGGCTTTTTGGACCATCCAGTTGCCAAGCACTGTTTGCCGCTGGGGGGTTCGCCCTAGCGAGCTCGACCGAACTGGGGACCTCATCAGTTTCATGCTTCGTTGGAAGATCTGGCGTTCATCTGCCCTCTGGTCAGTCCTCTGTGTTGAAGGGACCTGACTGTCTGCGTTCTTCTTTGGTTCCGATGATCCGTTATTTGGAGACGACACGTGTTGGTTGATGTCGTCTGGTCGTCTTTCCGTAACCGAAGGCGCTCCTCGACCATCTGCGTCTTCGGTTGTGGGGGTCGCAGAACCACCAGCCACCCCACAGGCTGATGGAACCGAGGCTTCTCTATTGTTATCAGGTGCAATAAAAAAACCGAGAGATGGGCTGCAGACCCATTTCTAGGGGTTGCGCGACTGGATCTTCAGTCTTTCGACCTACTCGCTGGGACGCCTTATGAATTTGATTTGGGCCGGCCAGTCACCACCAGCCGCTTGCTCGGGTACCCCGGGGTCGCCAGCTCCCGAAGGAGCCTCCCGTACAGCAGAACGTTTGCTGCCCCTGGGGGTAGTAGTAGTAGTAGTAGTAGTAGTAGTAGTAGTAGTAGTAGTAGTAGTAGTAGTAGTAGTAGTAGTAGTAGTAGTAGTAAAATCCAGCCGCCCAAACACAGTGGTTCGTTCTGCTGATATTTCATAACAAACGACTGCACTGCATAAAAAAAGAAGGGGTGGGTAAAGACAAACAAGGATAGGAAAGAGGCGGAGAGTATGTAATAGGGATCTGCAAGGGACTCTCAAAATTGGTTAGGGAGTACTCAGAGCACTCAAGGAGGTAATGTGCTCTGAATGTATTTTTTTCTCACTCTTTTCTCATATAAAATATTACTCCACTCTCTATTTTTGCTTCGTTTCTCTATACATTTGTGTACCTCCAATTTTTTTTTTTTTTTTTTTTTTTAAATATTCTCTCTGTAACTCTTCCTTCAGTTCCTCTCCCTCAACTCCCTTATAAAAACTTAAAGAAAACTGCCAAGAGAAGGAAAATATGATCAAGAAGCCAAGGAACAAGTCTGATCAGGACTTATACAGATGCAGCGTCTTCTTATGAGTGATGTACACTCACGAAGTCAATTATAAAAAAATGGACGACGGATATTTTTGCATGAGCCTCTTCAATTACTGAAATGTTTTTTGCAGAAATGGAAAACTTGGTCATGAGTCCACTCAAAGGAAAGCTATTTGTGAAAAAGTTTGTCTGCAACTAGTATACTATTCATGCAAAAGATCTTACACAGTGCATAGAAGCAAGCAATCAGAAATAGAGAAAATATGTACCTGAACAGTGTGCTTGGAACCAGATTTTGGTAAATAAGAGACAGAGTAGGTTCCATTTTTATTATCCTTAACATTTGCGTCTATATTATTACAATTTCCATCTAAGACCTGAAAAAGAAAAAATAAATACATAAATATTTGAGAAGTATGAAGAGCTTTTAGGGTGAATTCCAGCTTGAGGAATTGATACCTTTCAGCAACACACATTGATAGAATAAAATTCAGTTGATGCGTTCTGGTGATTAACCGTTCGAACAATAACACGTAAATTCAAACCATATTTCAAAATGAATTTCATTTCTTTAAATAACTTTTTGAATTTTTCTTTTCTTTCTGTGTCATTCCGTCCTTATTTGAGTTAATGGCGACCGTGGTGCCTTGAATATATTCTGGATTAGGGCTCAAAGGGCTAACGGATAGATGTGAGCCCAATAGGTAGGGACACCATTTTATTGAGGTTATTATTCCTGATTTTGTGGTTATATTTAATGCCATTTTATTGTGGTTGTTTTTTTCTTTTTTGTTTTGTTTTTTATTTTTTTGTTGTTGTTATTTTTTGCGCTGGTTACTCAAAATCGTTTTTGCAGCACATTTACCTCTTCAACAATAAATTATCTCAATACATCAAAATTACGTCTTTCTCATAATCTATTCTTTCATAAAATTTACATAAAGCTTTTAACAAATGCTTTTTCAAAAATGCTGACCAAAAAAATGCTGACCGTAATCTTATCTGGCACAATCTGCTCGGTAGCGCAAAAAAAGCACAAAATTTCAGTTTTCTGGACATTTTGCATTTTTCGCAGTTTAATACCTGAAATTTTGTGCATGATTTTGTGATATGAGGTGGATCTCACTTTTTTCCTATAAATGGCTCAATTTTGTGTTTTGAATTTGAAATTGGGAGAGTACAATCTTTATTCCTAGCTGGGTCCCGGCTGTTTAGCATGTGCATTAAGTTTTTACGCAATTTCAGGATACAAAATTCTGGTGTCTCTACCAATTGGCTTTTCCATGACCTAAAACCACCATCGCAACTCGGTTTAATACTCTGTGACTTTATCAGTACATTAGGACAATTTAAAAAATTATAAAGCAAAATTACCTGAACATCCAAGGGAGCAGATCCTGCTTTCCTAGTATCAATGGTGAAATCTGTCGAAGTTCCCTTGGTGACGCCAGTCCTTGAAACACCTTTACCATAAACCTCAACCTAATTGAAAACAGATAAAAAGAGGGGGAGTTTTGTTAGAGCTTTTGTTCCATATTTTATATTTATGTCACACCAATTTAAGTAAACCGATGTAAATTGAAATAAAAATAAATATAATAATGTAAGTAGAAAAAATAAAATCTTTGGGCTCTTGGATTTCTGCTTTCCTATTTTGTGGAAAGTTTGAAGTACATAGTTACCACCATGGGGCTAACTTTTTATACAGTCGATTGAATAGTTAATTCTTGCATAAAATTCAGGGAAAATGACAATGAGTACACGTAAAAATAATGAAATTCACTAATAGACTTACAAAATGACATTAAAGTTAAACACATAATGGCAGAGCTACATAGGCCGGTACCATGGGAGATTCCTATTTAATTTAAGGCTTTTCTCTGTGTGTCTGTATAGAGAGAGAGAGAGAGACCAATTAGACAGGAATCTCTTATGATACCTGCACAGCTCCACCATCTTTACTCTTATGTAGTGATGCTACGCCTTTCACTTTAAAATAATTTTATGAGTCTACGAGTGAATTTTGTAATCTTTTAATAAGCTGATCATGATCTTTGCATTTTTTACACTCGAACTAACTATGCAATTGAGGAGTTGGGTGCAAAAAGGGCGTTTGTTCCATTTAAAATGCATTAGAGAGGCGCCCTTTTTGCACCTAACTCCTCAATTGCATAAAACAAAAGTTAGCAAGAGCCCCAATCAATGGCCAGGCGCTTGCCACTGAAAGCACAATTTCAAAACTTGAATCATGCACAGTATAAGGGTAAAAGAGGGAATCAATAAAAGAATATTTTTGTCCGAGGAATTAAGATTATAATGACTCAAGGAGGAAAGAAAGGAAATACTAAATTATACTAACTTTGTCAGGGAAATAGTCGGTTTTGGGTAAAATTTGAGCTACATAAGGCGACTTTGGAATGTCTTCATTATCACAAAGAATATGCACTGCATATTCACCGGGTGCAGTTGGATAGTACCTGACATCAGCTGAACCATCTCCGTTGTCATGACAGTCAATTTTGGCTTGAGACGGTCCTTCAATACTAAAACCTGTTACAAATGAAGCATAATTTAAAATGTTGGTGGAGCGATACACAATTTTTTGAGAATTTATGGAGCAAAGCAGGTTCTGTACTAAATGTTCTGTACTATGGTCTGAGATCATAAAAAAGTGGTCAAAAATCAGTGAAAAGACGTCATCAAAATTTATTGTTTCAGACCTTCTAAGGTTAATTTAAAACTTTCCAGCAACATTTCTAGGACTAAATTACTTGTTTTAAGAGTTCCCTTTGACTGAAATTAGTCTAACAAGTTTATAAATGATAAATTTATTTTATTTTTGGCCACCGTTTGAAGATCTCAGACCATAGTGCAATGGAGCAGTTGCAAGAGTCTGACATTTTTTGTTTTTTGTACAGAAACTGAAAGTACTTGATGAGCTGAGATCAAAAGTGTCTTTTGTTTTCTCTCAAACGTCCTAGTTTCGGAGAAACACACGTGTAAAGTTGCAAAAAATTATGTGTGTTGTGACATCACAACATGGAATTCCCTTTTAAAGAAAATGTATTTTGGGCAAAATTCAGAACTCCAGAACAACGAAACATTGTTAGAAACCAAAGGCATCCTTGCTTTCAGCTCTCCGAGTACTTTCAATTGCTTACTAAAACCACCAAAATTCAGACCCTTGCAACTGTCCCATTATTAAAAAGTAGGAATTAAACAGATTTTTTAATTACCAAGTTAATGTGAAAGAGTTTGTGAAACAATATGTAAAGAAATTAATAGTAACAAGATTTCTCAGTCCAACTTTTACTGTACAAAAATTTAATGCCAGCAGTTCAAAATAACTTTTGAGCTACGTAAAATTAGAGTTGAAGAACAAGCTTACCATGTTCACTGCTAAATGTCTGGCATTGCTTTATAAGAAGAATCATACATATACATCAAAACTTTGATGACTTTAATAGCATTAGGCAAAACAATGAAAAAAAAAAAAAAAATCAACAAATCCTCGTCCATCTGGACATATAGGCGTACGTCAATTTTTGCAACTTTTCAGGAAAGCGAAAACAAAAATTGACTGACTCCTTGACTTTAATGACTTGCGCAGATAAGTTTTCTGTTATAACTTGAAAACTATCGAGAATTTGGCATTTTTGAAATCACAGATCGAAAGAGCATAATTTTTTACAAAGGATTCGACAAAAAAATCAATTTGTCAAATTTCCAACTCACGCCAATGCCAATAAATCAGATGGACGGCGAAATGATTTTTTGCAATTTTTTTTGTTTGCTTCTTCCTATGCTTTGACCTCTTAAAAAAAGTACTCAAGACTTCAAGACTTAAAAATTGATAAGATGCTCATAGTGAAGAATTTTATAAGAATTTGAAATTTGATGAAGGAAAATGCAGTACTTTTAAACTTTCCAAATGGAAAATAATGAAGGGAGTCAAAATTACCTAAGGCACCAGTTTCTCCATTTGTTTCAACTGTGAACAGAGCAGGGTGAGCGACTACACCACCGACAAGACCAGGTCCGTACGCACGGATTTGAGTTTCTTTGTATGGACCCACATTGACCTCGAATGGAGATTTTCCGATCTCCGATCCTCCGTAAGTGATCATAATAACGTACCTTCCTTCTTTACGAGGGAAGTATACAACATTGAAATTGTGTTTATCTACTTCTGTGAACTTAAAAGGCTCTTTGATTCCACCTATGAAGAAAGAAAAAGTTGAAAATGAAAGAAGGAAAAATTATTCAGAGTAAAGGAAAAATGATAAGAGACAAAAAAAAATTAAACAAGTTAGGAAGAAAAAAAAATTGATAAAAAATCAAGCATATCTTTATGATGAGTAAAGTTTGAAAGTTTCCAAATGATGAATAAAATTATTTTGGATATGAAATTTTGTTCATTAAAAAATTAAAAATGAAGGACACCCATACCAATGTTTTATGAAAGCGGTAAAAATTAAAATAATTTATAATGCAAAATTTGTTGAGCTTTGAGAGCTAAAGTTTGCAAAAGTTCAAAGCTTGATAGTAATTTTCTAACATACAAGTAAATCTGACATAAGTTGTGCCAAAACAAAAGTTTTATGTGTGATTGAACGTGGAATGACCCGACCAAGTTTTTATTTTTTAAACGTACCACTTCCAGCACATGCCGCTGTCTCAAACAGTTAATGCATTGAAAAAACTGTAATTTTAAAGGCCTTATCAGAGTGAATAGCAGTTTTGACTTTCAAACATCCAAATTAATCCCACATTTTAAATGATACTTATGGATTTTCCATGGTAAATGAAATTATCACCCTTCAAAAATCTGAACATTGACTCAACTTTCATCAAATTTGGACATATTGGAGAAAATTAACCCTTTGGACTCTGGTGTCCAATGCCATCTGAAAAAAACAAATCTGCCGTTCCACCCTTTGGTTGACAAAAAGTTGCAACCCTTATGACTTGAGTGTCGAACCACATCCTACACTCCCGAAAAGAGGAAACTCAATTTTACTGTACAATTACATATTTAGGTTTAAGCATCTCATGTAAATAATAAAATAAATACAAATATCATTGAAAATCATTGAAACACTCAAATTAATTACGAGTCGGGGGGGGGGGGGGGCAGGTAAATTTTAATCTGAGTAAGAAGGGTTAAAAACACTCATTTGGTTTCCCAGCTCATGATTCAAATTCCCTGATGAAACTGGCTTTCAATTGAGACAACACATTTTATCAGATAAAATCAAATTCCCTGACAATTTCAGGTTCACCAGGTTTTCCCTGATGTTAGACACTTTGTTCTTGATTACAAACATTCAATATTTTGAGTGAAAAGTAATCCCCTCAAAACTTAGTGGGTGCAATGAAACTTGAAGTCAGTCATTGAAGTTTGGAACAAAGCAGTAAAAATTACCTGGACCAATAATTTGAATTTCTGGCTTTCCTTCTCCTGCTCCCTCTGTGACTATCCTGAAGTCAGCTTCATCCTTGACACGGACTCCGGTTGGTTGCAGTCCTCTGCCATACGCTCTGACTTTTTTCGCATCAGAGGCTGACAAACATGTAATAAATAAACCATGCAATGATAAACAGAGAAACGAAAGTTTGCACATAACAAGAACACTCTTTAAAAGAAAATATAGCATAAAAATAACCTAAAAGTAGAGTATTTTATTTTGCTGTTTTTTAAGGTCAAAAGGTAGAATGTTGAAAATATGAATTGCAAGAATCAGGACTGATTTTAAGTGGTTTACAATTTAGAATTTGTGTCTTGTAATTTTAAAAAAATAAAACGTAAAAATATTACTTGAGCTACATTTGCGTATCAGAGACATAGAGGTTAAACACCCCACTTCCAAGACTGCCATGAGTTTTTGCGTTTTTCATTTTGATGAAGATTTTTCAAGCTGGAGGAGGTGGCTACTAATCCTACGTCCATTTCAAATAATTTTCTTCTAACGTTCATTATACAATATACACAAAGAATCTGAATAAACATGTTTATAAAAAAAATTACACTTAAAAAAATTAACCCAACAAGAGCAGCACTGCGGCAATAATTATTGTGCCAAAGACAATTCTGTTGTATAAAATATCGAAAGAATATTTTTGCTTTTAAATTCTTTGCCTATGTTAACAATTTAACAAGTGACAAAACTCAATATTTTCTATTGCAATTATTTTGAAAACAAGAACATTTTTCTCAAATTTCAGTTTGAGAATATCAGTAGAAATGAAAAATAAGCCAGAACTTTATTTTACTTTAAACAGTGTGACCAGTTATGAATATGACTGAAAATTGGAACTACTCATTTTTGCTACTTCAAATACATCTTCATCATGTGCCGAGAAGCAGAAAACAAAACTTTACAAACCTGATGAAATTTTTACACCGTATGGACTAGATGGTATTGGTAGGCCAGCAAAGAGTACATTAATAGTATGAACACCTAAAGTTGAAGCACATATTCACACCTATAAGTGTCTGTAGACGTTGACTTTAGTTTCACTGGCACTGAATTTTTACCCGCAGCATCTAGAATGACTACTTCTGGTGTTCCTGTGCCGGCATCTAAAAACCAAGAACGAAACAAATTTGAGAGAGGAATGGAAAACGTTTCATCTTCACAACATAAAAAATAATAATAAAAAAAAAAAAAAATATTTCGAAAGGGGCTCTTACTAACCTTTGTTACTATAAGCAATTAATAGTCAATGCTTACGTAAAAACCAGCAAAAATTCCGATGAACACATTAAAATATTATGAAATTCACTCATAGACTCAAAAAATCACTTTTAGTTTCTAGGTATAATGGCAGAGCTACGTAGGTTCTATAGAAGATTCCTATCTAATGTGAGATTTTCCTCTGTGTGCCTCTATAGAGAGAGAGACAAAATAGATAGGAATCTCCTATGATGCTTGCACAGCTCCTCCGCATCTTTGCTCTTGATTGACGGAGCTAGGCGGTCGTCAAAGGGGATTCCTGGCTAATTGGTCACTCTCTCTACAGAAACACAGAGTGAAGCCTCAAATTAGATAGGAATCTCCCATGGTACTTACCTGCACCACTACGCCTTAAACTTGGAAGTCATTTTGTGATCCTGTTAGTGAATTTTGTAATTTTTGTAATTTTTATGTGCTTAACACAATTTTTGCTGGTTTTTACACAAGATTGAACTAATTTTTTTCAAAGTTTCCACCAAGCAGTAACCCTGCTTGGAGGGAGTTTATTTACATAGTTAATAAAAAAAAGAAAATAATTTAAATAGTATGTGCATCACTTACAGGGCAAACCCTGTCAGGGGTTTACTGCCCTGAACTAATTCAATCACAAACAGCAAAATTTAGCAAGAGCCCCATGGTAGTGTTTCTCTAAATCAACATTAGCGGAGAGGTAGTGGAACTCTAAGGGCATCACTGGTTAGACGCATCATCAATAATCAACATTTTTTGTGAGACTGAATGATGAATTTTCAAGGCACAGTGACTTCATCGAAAATATTTTGGTTAGTATGAACCAAATTTAGAGAGTTGACTTGTTAAACCCAATAAGCTGGCTTCCAAATGGGAGGGAATCATTCAAAAGGAAACTTTTAAAAACATACGAGACAAGTCACAAGTTAATTTGATGATTTTCTGAGGTTTTAAGTAAAAGTTCAAGTACTGCTTGATGGTGATTCTAGCTGACAGAGAGGGCATCGGCTGGGTACATTCGGTAAATTAAATACTGTCAGTCAACTCCTTAAATTTTGGCAAGATAGGCCAACTGTAATGCTTCAATTCATTTGTATTAAGTATTGCAGGTTGCCTACCTACACCAAAATCTAAGGAGCCAACTGACATTATTTAATTCTTTGGCTGTACAATCAACGAATTAAATAGTGTCAGTTTACTCCTTAGATTTTAGCTCAAGTAGGCAACCTGCAATACAAATCACAATGAATTCAACTTAAATAAATCGGTATTTAGATTAAATCTTTTACAATGGGTACATGAATGTAGGTATTTCAAAGTCTTCCTCTACCATTTACATCGAAATTAAAGAAAGTAATTTGTATTCTAATTTTCTCATTTAATCATTCCAAAAACACTACGTTTTACAATTTTAAATTTGCTGTACATCACTCTCCTGTCCCCCCACCCCCCACCCCCCAACCCAAAAAAACAAAGAGTTTAAGACAAACCTTTAGTTGATATATCAAAATAGGTGGGTTTATTAATAATATTTCCTTCAGGCAGAAGTCCTGGTCCAGACGCAGTGACTTTGGTGGGATCACCGACATGACCTTCCACTAATACTGGATAAGGTGATTTTGGAATTTCCTTATCAGCGAACTTAATTTGAATTTTGTGGTTTCCTTCGAATTTCGGAGAGTATGTACAAGTATATGTTTGATTCCTATCGTTGTTGAATTTAATGTCAACCTGTAAGAAAGCAAAAGATGTCACGTTTGAGGTGAGATAACAAGTAAATTGACAAATTTTACTCCGAGGGGCTGTCTTAAGCTGGAAAAATAAGAAAATTCAGACAATCCACAGGGGGTGTTTGCCACTAAAACGAAAAATTCTGTTTCACATACAAAGCTATTTTGGAGTAGGTACCTATCTTTGGAACATCTGTTTTTTGGTTTTACTGAGATGTTATTATATTGAAAGTATGAAGTGATCATTCAAAGAAAAGCTTGAGATCTTAACATTCATTCAAGCCCAAAATATTTGAAATCTGTTGAGTTACAGACCAAATCCTCATAAAGTTCCTTTCAGGATGTCTGCTACGAGTGCATTCATATTATGAGGAAAATGTCATGCTTAATCAGAGAAGAGTTTCACTCACCGGTTCTATTTTTCCTTTTGGATTTGTTACTATGACACTGACAGCACCTTTGCCTGCAGAGAAAGTTTCAACAGTGAACACACCTGGAGCTCCAACCATGTTTCCAGTTGGTTGAATTCCTGGACCATAGGCCCTTACCCTGGAGCAAATTGAAGAAAAAAAGAAATCATCAAACTGATACAATAGTGAGAGCACTGATAGTAGGTGTCAAAGAATATGTTTTTAAATTTAAAAAGAATACCTAAATAGTAGATTTCAGAAGTTGCTATTTTAGGTGCAAAGCAACTGAAATAAAGCACACTTCCTGAACTGTTAAATTGCATACGAAACAGTGAAGAATTTTATTCAGAATTAATGTAAATGTTATTATTTCCCCCGAGGAAAGAATCAATATGAATGAGATCACATATTCTTGGTGAAAAAAAAACAGGAAAAAAAAAAAACGGATTAATTTACCTGTTGGCGTTTGTGCGAGGCCTCAAAGGAGCATTTGACTTAAGTTTGGCATTTGGATATTGTGAGAGGTAGGTCATCATTGAAAGTTCGTCCATGTTGGGACTTACTAATTCTTCAGGTTTGATCAACTGAAAAATAAACGAGAATATTTAGAATCAGCGGAAGCAAATATAAAGTGGAAATTAATCAGAAATTTGTTTGAAATTCACCTTAAAGATTCAAGGACTATCTTGGCTCGTACATGTAATTTTTAGGTGCAATTTAGGCATTTTTCAAGCTGTCTTGGGACTGCAACGTAGATGTTCGCCAGAGCAGAAGCATTTTGAATAGCGGGTTTGGACAAGTAGCATTGCCTGCTTCCAAAATGCATCAAAATGCATCGGTGAGCAGAGGTTAGCGCAGAGTTACAACTTGTTGCTAAACAACTGCTCAACAATGCGTTCTGATACATTTCGGAAGTAGGCACCGCTACTTGTCCAAACCTGATAATCAAAATAAATCTGTTCTACAAGACCCAAACATATTAGTTGACATTTTAGGCTTTGTTGGGAGGTTTGTTTTAATTTCTTGTTTTTTTCCCCCTTAAGAATTTCAATTTTTATTCTTAACTTCAGTTCTCAGCTTATTGTTCTTGAATAAGTAGGTACCATAAAATCCTAATGATGAAGTAATATTAAGCGTAGAAGTAGATTTTAGGAAGGCCTTTGATTGAACTAATAGAAAAATAATCTTACAGAAACTAAAGTTGAAACTCCCCTGTGGTATCCTAAGTCAAGAGGATTTTACGGTACTCGATATTTGCTAGAAAAAACTAAGGATCTAATATCATGTGAATAATTAAAAATTTACTTGTTGGAAGGAAACAAGTTAATTTTTTTGTCTATATCTTAAAAGAAGTCAAAATAATTACCTGCTTAACGTCCAACCAATTGTCGGCCAGATCCATGGCCTCCTTTGCATTTTGTAGCGCATCTTGCGGGCTCCAGTCTTGCCAGTCAGGGCATAAACCTGGAAATTTGAGACGTGAAGGATGATTAAAGCTCTTTACAGGACTACAGGTGAGTTCAAGATGCAACGGTACTATGCCGTGGTCGCACAAAATTCTAATGGAAGACTAACAGATATCAAGCTAATATGGGCATAGCTAGAAAATTTTTCTGGAGGGGGCCAAGAGTGGAAACCCCACTGAGCGGTCTGAGGGGGACATCCCCCAACTTGGGGGGAGGAGGGTCGCCCTGAAAATTTATCAAATTTAGCAAGATATCTCCAACAAGATATTAAGCTATCTACGCCTCGCAAAGTGTAATTTAATGTTCCTTTGCCATAACAAAAAAAAAAAAAAAAAACGGACCCAAGTGGAAAACCATCTTAAAATTTTATTTTTTCTATTTGTATGTGAGAATAACCATATGCATGCTAGAATATAAAATAATGCCTTAAGGGGATTCCATGGCAAGCTCCCAAAAATTTTAATCCGATAGATGGCGTCACTTGTCGCTGACTCCGAAAATAGCAATTTTTTTACAGTTTTCGGCTGTTTCCTCTGAACAGACGAATAAGAGAGGAAAAATCGGATCGTCAGCACCTGCGTAATTGTTTGCTTGCTTTTTTAAGCTAAATAAAGGCCAAATTGGTTCAGAAATAAAGACGTATTTATGGGAGGAAAAAATAAGTGTAATTTGGAGTTGCATCAGCAAAGATTAAAGGTGAAACCGAAACCAGTAATCTTTGCTGATACAACTCCAAATTACACTTGATTTTTTCCTCCCATAAATACGTCTTTATTTCTGAACCAATTCGGCCTGTATTTAGCGTAAAAAATCAAGCAAATAATTACGCAGGTGCTGACGATCCGATTTTTCCTCTCTTATTCGTCTGTTCAGAGAAAGCATCCAAAAACCATAAAAAAATGGCTGTTTTCAGAGCCAGCGACAGATAGCCCCATCTACCGGATTAAACTTTCCGGGAGTTTGCCATGGAATCCCTTCAACAGTGTTTTTTAGTCCATTATTTGTCTTACATTTATAACTTTTTCGTTTAAGTTCTTACGGTATTTATTTATAACATTAAATTTTCTGGGGGTGACCAAGCCCTCCCTGGCGGCTGATTCTGCTCTTTCGAACAAGACGAGACGAGATAGCAGGAATCAACTAATCCCATTGGTTTAAACGGTGTCACATGACAGATATCAAGTCATTCAATCTGCGGAGGAGTCATCTTTTTGAAATGAACGACTTAATAACTTCAAATCAATCACGTGATGTCGTTTAAACCAAAGGAAATGATCGAGTCCCGCTTCCTCGTCTTGTCTTTTCCAAAAGAGCAGAATCGACCTCCAGGGTGCAGATTCTGCTCCATTGGACGAGACAAGACGAGTTAGCGGGGACCGATCGTTCCCATAGGTTTAAACGGAATCACGTGACAAGTATGAAGTCATTCGAGTCGTTCAGTACAGACCGAATGACTCCTCGAATGACTCGAAATCTGTCACTTGACACCATTGAAACCAATGGAATTGACCGATTCCCGCTATCTCATCTCGTCTTGTCCAAAAAAGTAGAATCAGCTCCCATGCCCCATTGTAGCTACGCCCATGCAAGCTAAGTGAGCTGAAAACTACAGAAATGAGTAGCCGTCATTTCACGAACGACGGTAGATGACAGCTCGCCTGATTTCCAGAGCACTAAGTTCGTTTGCGCCTCTGCGTATCTAAGTCAGTGCACAGGAACACAAAGTCGCCCACAGCACAGTAAGCCAGCCGATCTGTCATCTGCCAACTCACGTGAAACGACCTCTGACTGTATGCAACATTAGGGTAAGATTTGTTTCCATTACAGCCCCTATATACCTCGAGAGTTGTTTCAAGTCGGAACCCATTCATGATTGGCTCTTAAAGTTACCCCTGGATGCAAAATGCAATTGGCTGAAAGTTTTGTTTACTCTTCACAATCGCTCATTTCTAAAATCTAAAATTTATGAATGATTTTGACCAGAGCAGTTTATAATATCATGGTTATTAGGAAAAAGTGTAACATTAATCTAAAACAGATGGATGTTTTACCTGGAGCAACAGCATCAACCAAAGCACCGACAGCTCTTCCATCGTTCCAGTCGGATGTGAAATTTGTAATTGGTAAATCTGGTACTTTGCTCTGGATCCAGCCAAGAAGCCTGTTGATGAAAGAGAAGAGTTATTAAAGGTAATAAATTGAGACAGCAGTTGATTGGAAGTATCTTAAAGCATAGGATTTCATTTCCTTCAAATTTTCTCCTGAACGGAGAAGTTGGTTGAGCAAATTGGTTGCAAGAGACGCGAAATTTGATTTCAATCGTAACTGCAGCACCCCTAGAAAAAACCCTGCTAAAATTCACCAGACGTATCTACCAAACTTTCAACCAATTTAAAAAAATGTTAGCTCTTAAGTAATTTTAGTGATCAATTTAAAACTTACAATTACTTATAGGTGAAGCAGAATTGCATTTGAAATTGATTTTCACAGCTTAAAATAACAAGAAAAAACAAAAAAGCAAAAAGTAAACAAATTCTCAATGAGAATCTTTGACGAGGTGTGAAGCTTTAAGGTTAGGTTTGGCGGCAGTCGCCGTCCGCCGATTGGTCGCCGATGTTGATGTTATAACGGAAAAGAGGGGGGATATTAAAAACCAATCAAAATCCAAGGTTACTTGCGGGAAAATTTGTAGGTTTAAATAGACGCACTCTCTCGACATTGCCCGCAAAATGTTTATACAGGGTGTCAATTAAAAAAGGAGCCAGGCTTAATATCTCGAAAACGGCTCCGAATTTCGAAAAACGCTGAAACACGTGTTCGATTATTTCGAGGGGGACATCTTTTGAGGGGGTGCCCAATTTCGGGGCCCCCCTCTGGAGGGCCCCAGGGGGGTCAAGTCCCATATTTCAAATGGGGACCCCCATTTTTTATTTGATAATCGGAAAGAGGGTAAAATTCTAAGACTTTTGGCGCAGACCGGAAGCCGATATCGTTTTTCGTGTTCGATATATCGAAGGTCAAAGTTCGATATGGACCCATCTTCAGAAATTCGTAACTTTCCTTTAAATAGTCCAAATTTCAAAAACTTTGGGTCTAAAATGCTCTACAGAGCAAGCACTTTTCAGAAAAAAATTCAATTTTAACAGAAACTTGGTCAAAATTTGGTTTTAAAGCCCCCAAACATTTTTAACGTTTTTGGCCCCCACGGGGGGCTATCAGAAAAATTCTGAGAGACGACCCCTATCGAGTGATACATCAATCGAAAAGGCGTAACAAACTGAGCATTTTGGCGCAAACCGGAGGTCCATATCGTTTTTCATATTCGAGAAATCGAATGTCAAATGTCGATTTACAGAATGCGATATCTCGAATATGAAAAACGATATGGACCTCCGGTTTGCGCCAAAATGCTCAGTTTGTTACGCCTTTTCGATTAATGTATCACTCGATAGGGGTCGTCTCTCAGAATTTTTCTGATAGCCCCCCGTGGGGGCCAAAAACGTTAAAAATGTTTGGGGGCTTTAAAACCAAATTTTGACCAAGTTTCTGTTAAAATTGATTTTTTTTCTGAAAAGTGCTTGCTCTGTAGAGCATTTTAGACCCAAAGTTTTTGAAATTTGGACTATTTAAAGGAAAGTTACGAATTTCTGAAGTGGGTCCATATCGAACTTTGACCTTCGATATATCGAACACGAAAAACGATATCGGCTTCCGGTCTGCGCCAAAAGTCTTAGAATTTTACCCTCTTTCCGATTATCAAATAAAAAATGGGGGTCCCCATTTGAAATATGGGACTTGACCCCCCTGGGGCCCTCCAGAGGGGGGCCCCGAAATTGGGCACCCCCTCAAAAGATGTCCCTCTCGAAATAATCGAACACGTGTTTCAGCGTTTTTCGAAATTCGGAGCCGTTTTCGAGATATTAAGCCTGGCTCCTTTTTTAATTGACACCCTGTAGAAACATCTTATAAATATTTGACTACATTATGGCGACGCTGATAATAATGAACACCTCTTTGTCATAACGCTCACATGATTAAATACTCTTTTGCATACATTAACCATTTGTATCCTAAAGGTACAAAGCACCACCGCATATTAACATGGTTTAAAATGTATTTTTAAAAAAATCACTAGGTATATGCACATCAATCTAAACGAGAAAAGTTTATTCTATTTATTGAGGTTGATAAAGAATTTGCGAGAAGGTTGTAATAGTGCCGGATTCAAACGGCCAGTAACTTAAAAGTCAAGGTCCAAGTTCTAGACTATAGAGACTGACCTTTGTTTGGGAGTCGGTGTTCCTGGTCCTTTGCCGTTTTGGAGGAGCTCTTCGCCGTCCCACATGGGCATTGAAATTGAATAATGTAAGATGAGGGTCCATATTAGTCCAAGAATTAATTTTAACTTACAGTCTACTATATCACTAGAATCTGAAACAAACCAAAAATAAAAAATCCCCATTAGTATTTTTGATCAATTATAAACCGATAACCTATAATAATAGAATAAAATATCATTGCGCAAGACTTGACTACTACGGAGTTTCGAAGGTGTTAAAAATATAAGTACTGATAATCTTTTGAAAAAATGCGCCCAAAAGATGTCAAAGTGACGATGCTGTAAAGCAAATCACCCAAGAAAATGTCTGAGGGCATATCCATAAGTATCAAGTTCTTCCTGAAAAAAAAAAAAATAAAAAAATAAAACAAAACGCAAAACAAAAAACAAAAAACAAAAAATCGCGAAGAAGTTTTCACGGTGTTTAAAAATCATAGACTCTCCCTTCGTCTCTAGGACCCGTAGTGTAAGATTCAAAATTTACTGATCATCAAATAATACTACTAGAGTCAGAGGCGAACCATTCAATTCGGCAACAGTGGTTTTATTCCATTTTGACCTATGCAAAATAATCAATTTTTCTGGAGGCAATGGAGCTGTTGCAAACTTTTGCTACAGGCTTATTACTAGATGATGACGGGGTAATATCGTATAAAAATAACGATAAGCGCACTAAAAAATCACGAAATCCACTCCTAAACTCACAAAATGCTTTTAAATGCGAGACCGTAATGGCGGCCGAGGCCGCGGTTTTCTTATGAAAATTGTATGCTTCTTCTTCTTCTTATGTGGTGTTGCGAGAATACCTCGTGTAGATGGCGCTGATTGAAGATAGGGAACCCCAATGAAAACCGCGGCCCCGGCCGCCATTACGGTCTCGCGTTTAAAAGCATTTTGTGAGTTTGGGAGTGGATTTCATGATTTTTTAGTGCGCTTATCGTTATTTTTACAGGGCATTACCCCTCAATAAACTATTAATAAGCCTGTAGCAAAAGTTTGCAACAGCTCCATTGCGTTAGCACCAGAATCGATTATAATACATAGACATAAACGGAGGAAGATCAGTGTTGCCGAATTGAACGCTTCACCAATGTGTTCACCTTCTCAGGGGTTTTAACATGGGATCCAATGGGATTTAAATGGACATTTTGCAGAAATTTGAGTGACCTATCAAAGTTCTTAAAACATGTCCTCTTTTGAACGGTTTGATAAAATCTAGAAAAAAACTCAAATCCCAAAATGCGTGCAGCAAACAATGCGTGCCATTATTTGCGTGCAATGTATTAAATGGTAATATTCAGCCTCGATCGACGATCGATAAATGCTGAAGATCCCCTGATGGAGAGATGAATACGCCTAAGGTACTTTACTGGGGAGCGGGGGATTAATCGGCCTCTAAATTTTAAACGGACGAATAGCAAACAAAAAATGTCTCAATCGTCAGGTGTATCTGTGGATATCGAACCTTATAAATAATAATTGCTCGCCCGCGTTTTGATTAATTTTAGGAAGAAGTTTGTGTGAAGTAAAAGTAGAAGTATCGATCACATAAAATATCGATGTCTCATTTGATGCATCGAAATTCATTATAATCTCAAGGGAAATTTATGTGGCATTGTATGATATTAAAATTTACCAATGTATCAGTGTCATGAAGAAACGAGAGGGTCACAGAAATCAATTTTTCCAATGACTAAAAAACATTTGATGAATCAATTACTGTCAAGTATCGGCTTGGTATCCTATAAAGTCATTTTTTAAGACAGTAGGAGGAAAGAGTTCGGACCAATTTTATCTCCTCCTCCTCCCCACCAAATTTCTAGTTCGTTTTTGAACAAATGTTCGTCGCAAACATTTGAATTAATTCAGGAAATAAACAAACATATTTTGACTGGAGCAAGGATACTAGGTTGCGTCAACTTCAGCGACAGAGGGACAAACGACAAGAGGGACTCACGATGTTCGATGCTGATGCTGTATAATATGCGATACACACCGCAAAATATCACTACCAAATTTGGACATGACCTTAACATCAATGCAAGTGGCAGATGGCAAAATAAACTCATCCGGAGCAAATTATGGCGCTCATTCCTTGAATTTGAATCAGTTCCCATTAATTTCGTAGTGCACGTTTCGTTTTTCTAATTATTTCGTGTTTTGACGAAGTACAGGCCTCCTCTGCGACTTATGTGTCCGCGACAAGCACCAAGCATCAGTGTTCTTTTTAAAACTAAATTTCAATGTATATTTCATTGATTTTTCGCTTATATTTTGTTGACATTGTGCTAATCGATGGAATTCGGGACGTTAAGTTTATAAAAATAACACCAATGGTGCTTTTGCAAACTTTTACTGTGAGAAAATTTGTAAAACCCAGCGAAAATTAGGAAAATTACATTAAAAGAGTTTAAACTTTAGTTATAAACTCACAAAACTGCTAAAACGGCAAGATCGTGATGGCGGTTCAACGCAGGTGTCATGGGAGATTCCTGTCTAATTTGTCGCGTTCTCTACGGAAACACAGAGATATGTCCCAATTTAGATAGAAATCTCCCATGATACCAGCGTCTCTCCACCATTAAGCCCAATTCATTCTGAGTGTGAATTTTATGCTTTTTTAGTGCAACCATCGTCATTTGTACAAGTTTTTATGCAAGAATAATATGGCATTAATTGAGTTTGTGAATGGATTTTGAGATTTTCCTATGTTTTCGATGTAACTATATTTTCACGAGTTTATGATGGTGTATTGAGTCTCTACTATATAGACGGTTGTATGCATTGTGTATTCAAATGAATCTACCGGGGACTCCATTCCGAAATGTTTTAAAGGAATATGCAAAGAGTATTTTCGGCAAGGCCACACCGGAATGTATTTCTCGCTCTGTGTCATAACTGGAGTTAAAAGTATATGATCTTTGGCAGAGCGATTCAAATTTCAAGCCATTTCAGTTACAGCAAAAAAAAACAAGCAGGGAAAATTCCAACACGCAGGTGTTGGAAAAGCGTGCCACTAAAGTCTGAACAGCTTTAATGCTTTTGCTAGCAATGATAATAATTAGACAGCATTCAACATGGAGCTGATCTCGAGAAAATTGAGTCCAAAGTTGAAGAGCTAGCATTTAAACAAAAAACTTGGAATTACTTACGTTTTGATTTCATTCAACTACCGTGTTGTGTTTTTGCATTTCAACACCGGAAAAGTGGAATTTACTATGTAGGAAAGGTTCTTAATTTTTAGCGTTTAAAGTGACTTGGTTCCTTTCTTCTTTTTTTTTTGGCATAATCACGAAAAACGAAACTCTAAGAGAAACCAAACGGCAGAGTTGGTTTACACAGTTGATTATTTTAAAATCCGTTAATCCGGACTTAAGTCCGTTCCCAATTCTATAAAAGGAACCAGTGGCGGCTCGTGCAATGTGGCAACAGTGGAATCCCTCCATTTAAACCTATGTAAAACAATCGATCTTCAGGAGGTGCAATGCACCCCCAAGATATCGATACTTTTGCATAGGTTTAAATGGTAAAAAAGCATGGTTGCCAAATCGCACGAGCCGCCACTGAAAGGAACCAAGTCGGAGTTGGTTCCTTACGTGACTCGGATTAAGGTTTAACCTAATCAGCCAAAGGAACCAAGTTCTCATTTTATTTCATCATATGGACAATGACATCAATGAGGCTCACCAGCTCACTTTTACCTGGAATTTTGACGGGAAATAGTTGTTATTACAGAAGAAGCACTTGTTGCTTCGAGATTCAGTATTGCTAGCTCTATCAATCAATAACTCAATTTTATCAAAAATGTCACTCGGTTCTTTTGTGACAAGTGCTGTCCAATTGAGCTTGTTTGGTGAGAAATTATGAAAAAATTAAATTTAGATCAGATGTATCTGTAAGGAGATGAGTCAAAGGCGTTGTTTTTTTGTGTTTGTTTTTTGTTTTTTGTTTTCAAAACTTTGGAGGGCTCTAGCTCAGAAAAGAAACAATTGCAGCACATACTCATGTAGGAAAAAAAAGTCTTATATATATGTATGTTGACCCCAAAAATACACTCCATAAGTTTGGCACTCAAGTTTTGAAACACCCTGTTCTTGATATTTTGCTTCCCCCCCCCCCCCCCCGCCCCCTTCACAAAAGACAACATCTTGACCATGCACATTTTTAAAATCACAGTTTGACTGTAGAGATATTTTCTCCCCCCCCCCCCTAACGAAAAAGGGGAGAATGGGTCACCTATCTCTGATGTTCGTCGTGCGCGTGCACAGATTGTTCGGCTTTACGACTGCAATTTTGGCTTTCTTTATAATGCGTTTTTTGGGTTTATTAGTGGATTTTATGACTATTTGATGCCGCCAATGTAATTTTCAGACAATTTTACATCAGAATCAAAACTCTATAGCACTGTAGCAAAAGTTTGCAACAAACCCATTGAAAGCTGAAAAGAGAAAATTATTTGATAAGGCTCGATCTTTTTTACCCACATAAACTATAGACAATAGATATTTCTAAATCCCTCCACCTTTTAAACGGCTTGTTCAGGGATCAAACATGAGGTTGCGTTCTTTTGAAGTCAAAAAGTGTCATATTCGGAAAAGCCATGATTCTAAATAATAAACAGTTTTTTTTATCTTTTTTTCCGTTTTAGGTGCTGTCAGCACTTGTTGCGATTGTCACGATGTAGATACGTAATATGCATAAATGGAACACTTGCGAATTCATGAAACAATAATCCTTTAATATACAGAACTAACCATTTCAAGTGCCCTTTACACATCAAGCATTCTAGGGGTATAGATTAGTAGGTGTGGAGGTTTAAGAGGTTTGTGGATTTTAATTCCCCCTCTCCCCATTTATTTTCTTGAAAAGTATCGAAAGTTTACAGTTAAAACTATGCCATTATTCACTATAACGCATTGTCATATTATTTCTTTTTTTTTCTGTTGCCGTCGGTCGATATCATTTTTCGTGTTGGAAAAGCAAAGTTCCATATGGACCTATAGTTTCCAAAATTTGAAGAAGCTTCCAATGAAAAATTTTGTACACGCAACGAACTTTTTAGGATAGGTAAATAAGTTATTCCAGAGTCAATTCCATAGCCGCAGGGAGGAGGCTGTCCAGGGGTGGAAGACACGCGACAGCCCCTCTCACTTTTTAGAGCAATTAATGCGAATTTTACCCCTCTGGCTCCCTGTGTTCTGGATTTTAAACACCTATTTTTCAACAAAACGCCAAAAATGTCCTCAAAAATCCCTTGATTCCATCGACGCTCATTGAGGGGCTTTCAATTTGCCGATCTCCCAGAATTTCAAATGTTTCCGATGCAAAGACCTGTTTAGTGTGACGTCATGAAAAAAATTGGTTCCAAACAAAGGCTCCGTCTCACTCGCTCTCGTGGGTTTTCCCATACGAAACACAGTCCAAATTTTCAAATACAAGTGCTAGTAAACAACACGTTCTTTACACGTTGTGTTTATCACACCATTGGGTTCCACGTCCCTTATAAAAATTTCCGATTGTTTCAAAAAATTTTCCGATTGGATATATATTCCCGCGCTTTATTTCCCATAGAAATAATCGAAATTCCATAGAGACAATCGGAATTTGTGTAGATTCAAGCGCGCTGACTACAGCAACGATAGGTCTCATGATTGAAATAAGGCGAAATCATCTATGGTTCTATTCTTACAGTTTTAACAGCCACTTTTTTCTCAGTGATAAAATATGAGCCCGCTATCACAAACTTTTTGAAACATCGCGCATCGATGCACAATCACAGTTATCAGTTTCTTAAGAGCACAAAATTCTAGGATATAGGCTCACCAGCACCATCACGGCATGTGTTGTACCTCGAACAATAGCTTCGATACGGAGAGAAGTTAGAATGATTGAGTGTCATGCCGGTGATACTACCATAAGAGACCGTGAGTAAGACAAGGACAAAACGTAGAACGTCTTTCGGTATAACTGTGATTGTAAATTCGCTTGTGATCTTTTAGGAATTATGTTACAGTGAAAAGATACTTTAAGGCAAGTGGAATCTAATGGTGCAATAAAATTTGAGAAAACTGTTGGTTAACTAGCATGAATTTGCGTTCGAAAATTTGGATCTGGTAAATCCACGAGAGTGAGCGAGATAGAGCATTTGTTTGGAACTAATTTTGATCGTGACGTCATCACTAAACAGGTCTACATAGGTAGCGTTCTAGAATTCAACCATTTACTGCATCCGTGCAAAAAAGATTACATTACCCTGTGATACTGTATATCTATGTACATTGGAAAGTGCTGCTATTCATAATCTTTTCTGCATCGAGACAATAAAGGGATGAATTCTAGAACGGTACCTTAAGGATATGAATGAGCCTCTCTCTTTTCTATACCCCTCCCCCTCTTCATCAATACCTCGTCGCTTCTTATCGATGTACCCTCGTCAAACAGATGTTGACACATTTACGACCGCTTAATGCACCGTGAAGAAATCTTGTGACCGGTGGAGCCCGAAGGCGAGGGGCAAAGAGGGTTCCTGCGGGAGATGTTTCCACCCCCCTCCTGCCTTTGAATTTTGACTCATAGGTTGGCACAAATGACTTAAGTTGCTGGACCTGTATGGAATTCTCGTTTGAAGGAATTCGACTTTGACGCTTAATAACTTATTAAAATTAACAGGAATACCAAAACTTTTACAATTTTAAGAAAATAGACGCCGAGACCTCCTGGATTGCAGCAATAAATTAACGATTAATGAAACCAGTTTTAAGAAAACACGTTTTTAATTTTTCAAACCTTTCCCGCCAAGGTTTTGCCATAAGCAAGGCATTGGACTTATATATTAGATATGAAAATGAAAACAAGAAGCGCACCGTATATATACGGCACGCTTAAAAAGTAGATGTCTGACATTTGGAAATGACAACAAGCGGCGACCGGGAAGGAAAGAGAAACGGAGAGATTGGCAAAGTGGCTCTGACTCATAATGCTATTTGTAGGCGAATTTTTCATCCGAAACTAGCATCAGAATCCTAATTTGTCCGCCGCCTCACCGACCACCGACCCACGCTTTTGCTTCGCTGCTTCAAGCGACGTTTAAAGCTGTGATTTTATTTGGTGGTTTTTTTTTTTCTTTTTCGCAAGAACATGTGTAATAATCTTGCATTTCTGTCATCAAGGGACGAAAACGCGTGCGCTACCGGCGTCCGCAGCGCATAGCGTGGCTCGCTTCGAAGGTCCCGTTGCTTTCTTTTAAAATTCGACTCAAATTTCAAGCTGAGCTTCTCATTCCATTTCGCTCTCCGATTTCCAGCGCTGCCGTTTTGCGTATAATTAATGACATTTTTGATTCACCGATGATTCCATCGATTGAGAAAAGATTACACATTTCAGTTCAGTGTATGACTGTACAGCACGAAAAAAACACTAATCTGTAATATTTTCTCAACCGGTGGAGTCGTCGATGGCTTTAAAAAACTTTTCGGGTATTTTAATAATTAAACGGCGATTGCACCGATTGAGAAAAGATTACAGATCAGAGTATTTTCGTGCAGTACAGTCATACACTGAACTGAACTGTGTAATCTTTTCTCAACCGGTGGAATTCGGTGCATTGAAAAATACCATTGATTATACGCAAAATGGCAGCTCTGCCGACTTCTTTTACGACTTGCGAGACGATGTGAAGTGTATGATTCAGGAACTCAGACAAGTTGAAGACAAAGAAAACGCGAATAGTTTGATTTTCATTCCGTCTTTTTTTTCTCATGGAGGAAAATTATACACCGAGAGTTCAAAAATAAACAAAAATGTCCGAATAAGAACATTTTTAGAGGAACGTAGTTCTTGAAGTTTCGCAATTTCATCTCGCCCAGACTATTTGGAAAGTGAGCTTCCACGTCTATGGATCTAAAAGTTTTAATAATTGCTTTAATCATTAAAATTTGGATCTGCAATTTGTGATGGGCATTTTCACTAAAAATAGCGAGATATAGAACATTTGTTTGAATCCTATTTTGATTGTGCCGTCATCATTGAAACAGTCTGTGGTTTTGATAGACATCGTTACTTTGTCTATCAAAACAATGTCTATAACTTTCGTTCCGCTGAATGTAATTTCGATTAGTATAATGATTTTGATTGACATCGATAATTTTTTGTCTATCAAGCAAATGTCTAGTCTAACTTTTGTTCCACTGAGCGCAACTGTCAGAAGTAATGATTTTGATTGTCATCGATATTCTGTCAATCCAAAAAAATATTTCCTCTTCATTCCACTGACAGAATTAATCTTGAATAGTTATGATTTTGATCATGATATCGAAAGCTCATTTATTACAAAATGTCTACGTCTCCTTCCACTGAGTGCAAATTTTGTTGATTCACCTTTTCACTCCTAAGAAAAAAGTTGCAGCAATGGCACTGCTGAACTAAGAAAAAGTCGACAAAGCGAAATAATATCTCTTTGCATTGCCATACAAATTTGACACCCGCACGCAATCTATCGGCAATCACGAAAATTAGTAGTTCTCATTCTCACCGATAGATAGAGTATATGATTGTCTATGCATACATGGTGATTGGACTAACCACAGTGCAGCCATTTACCTTCCACCCCTCAATGGTGCACCCACTTTAACATGGGCAGCATGATTGTTCTTGGGTTACGGAATAAAATTTTAACCACCCCCTGTCTGAAAAAAAAGTTATTAATGCTATGTATAAACCATTTTTAGGACGGGGCGGTTGCGATATTTTTTGCGAGTAACTCAGGTACACATTTCCTCCCAATGGCGCCCGTGTTAAGTTGGGTGCACTTCCGCGGTGGGCCAGTTACGGGGAATCGTTGATTTCTCTTAATTTTGTGAACCAATATGTTTCAAATTTGACAGAAAGACCTTTAGGCATGTTTAACTTGCGTACGAGAACCGTATACTACCTTAAAAATACTTCCAAATGCTCAAATTCGCGATCCAAGAAATCCGACCAATCAGGGAGACGACCGAAATGGCCGCACTGTGGTTTATCCAGTCACTATAACTATGTACTATGCAGGGCGCTGCTTCGCCGACGCCAGAGGGCAGCATAGAGTGACGTCACAAAGT
Source organism: Trialeurodes vaporariorum (assembly GCA_011764245.1). NCBI lineage: Eukaryota > Metazoa > Arthropoda > Insecta > Hemiptera > Aleyrodidae > Trialeurodes > Trialeurodes vaporariorum. Next base: position 33,521,554 of record VMOF01000379.1, on the reverse strand, counting down.
GTATACATATACAAATACGTACGCCCATAGTCTGCTTGCTGTGGGCGTATAAACGTACATACTTTACGCCGGTAGGAGTGAAAAGGTTAACATCGAAAGTTTATATTTATCCAAAATATATCTGACTTAATCCACTGTGCGGAGGCGTGGGTGGTGGCGGCAACCATGCGGCACGGGTGCGGTGTAGTGGCACCTTTAAACTCAGGGGTAGGGCAAAGGGTGGGGGTGGGGTGGGGACGGGGGAGGGGGAGGGGGGAGGGGGGAGGGGGGAGGGGGGAGGGGGGAGGGGGAGGGGGAGGGGAGTAGTGGCAAGGGTGAGGCCCTACCAAGACTGATTGTGAGTGACACAGCAAAGCGACAAGCGGCTGTATAAGAAAGTTTAAACGCTTGAGAAGGTATGTCTACCCGACACCCGTCGGTGTCACAACTCACACAGCATCAAAACAAAGATTTTTCCGGACGTGGCTGATCAAGTCTCTCGCATCACATAAGTTTTATGTATAGTTTGTGTTTTTTAACGGAAGCTGCTGCCTGGAGAATAACTTAAAAAGAAAATTTAGACTTTGGAGACAAAATCGTTTTGAAGTTTCTAAAGCGTTTTTCTCTAGGGTATAAATATTTTTACGCCCTTCTCTCGGCAAGACTTTCGGTTTGCAGATGGTGCGCGACAATCACCAGATGCCCACTTGAGGCTTCACCTGACGCTCTATTTTTTGTCTTTGCTTTTGTTGTTGTTGTTATTGTTGTTGTTGTTGTTGTTGTTGTTGTTGTTGTTGTGTTGTTTGTTGTTGTTGTTGTTGGTGTTGTCAGTTTGTGATCGAATACATTTTCTCGACAAAGTGTGCCAAAAAAAAAAAAAAAAAAAAAAAAAAAAAAAAAAAAAAAACCTCCCCAAAATTTGTTACTTTATTTTGTTTTATTTTATTTTTTGTTTGATGATGAGCTCTGACAACACAAACGATCATCAAATATTTCTGGGCCGCCAAACGATGATCGCAGATGATGCGCAACAACCACCAGATACCCACTTGGAAGCAACTTTTTAAGATGATTCCAGGGTCGATTAGTTCTAACCGTAGACACCACGTCGCTCTGCTCAAAAAGTTAACAGTTTTTGGCTAAAATTGACAAAATTACGCTAAAAACACACATTTGAGGAACGTCAGTCGTCAGCACCTGAGCGCATACTTCACGAAGATATCCTGAAAGTTTCAAGCCGAAACACTCACAAGTGAAGCCGGAATTATGAATTACGAAAATTCCCGTAAGCCTCAATGAGTGCAAATGAGGCAGATAGACGTATAATCACTCGTGCTCACTCTCACTCACTAAGCTTATGACGAAATTAATTTTATAATTTATGCGGCTGTGATTCTAAACTAATTTCGCTCGTTTTGGGCTCAAAAAATCCATAAAAAAATTTCACAGGTGCTGACGTTTTTGGATTTTATCTATGGTTTCAGTTTAAAACGCCGAAAACACGACTTTTCTGAAAAGCGACTATAGTGGCGCTATCCATCGGATTGAGATCTGAAGAAGTTTCGCCTGGAATCGCCTTAAGGATCCATGCTGTCTTCTGAAAAGGTCTCATTGTGCGACTATTACGTCTAGCGTCAGTCAAGCGTAACAAAATACAAAAACCACGGCAAAGGAGCCGGAGAAGAACCGAAGAGAATCTACCAATCTCGTCCTTGACTCGATTTTCAATTTGGATAAATCACACTCGTCTCTCATAAGACTCACACGACACGGCGACACGCCACAGTCACTGCACACACACACACACATACTAACAAACATGAATCAAAACCACCTCAGACCTCAGGCCGCGTCGCGTAGCGTATCGTCTCCCCGTATTATCTCCGTATCCACGTATTGCATGGGTCTTTGAATTCATGAATGAATCATTGAATAACCGAAACGTCGCGTCGGACGTTTCAGTTTCATTCATGGGAATAACTTTTTTTTTGTCCCCCCCCCCCCCCCCCCCCCGGAATCCATTGTCGCGCACGCGGTGGGGCCACGCCCGCGCCCGGTCCCGGTCGCCCGAGGCTTGTGTATAGTCGTATGTACGCCTGCTACTGTATTACGAAGAGGGTAACACGGGTACACGAATACACGGGAAGAGGGCCCGGCCATGCGTCAGGCTGCCTGGAAAGCTGCTTTAACGGCCTATCTGGAGGTATCCGTCTTCCTGAATCGAAATATATATGTAAATTAGATGGCTTTCAGCAGGAAGGAGCCATAACAAACTGTATGTACAGAACGTACAGTCGGGGACAAAAAGAATATTGGATGACTCCTGGATGTAGGCAGTGGCGTAGTGTGCAATTCGACAACGTTGCGGTTCGTCCATTTGAACCCAAGAAAAAGATCGAACTATCGGTGTTCGAGCACCTTCACATTCGACCTTTTACATGGGTTTAAATGGACACTGCACAACGTTGCCGCAAATAGCACGCTACGCCACTGGATGTAGGATACTTGTAATACTTATCTCGGTGAATCCACTGATAAAAAGTGGAAGGGTAAATTTTGTCCTTGATGGTTCCTGTTATACTATGCGCAGCAGTTTGTACGGTGAATATACACCGCGAGATGGTTAAGGTGATTCCAGGTGAAACTTTTCCAGGTATCAACCCGATGGATAGCGCCACTAGTCGCCTTTTGGGAAAAGTCGTGTTTTTAACATTTTAAATTGAAACCAAAGGAAAAACGCTAAATCTAATAACGTCAGCACCTGCGAAATTTTTTTATGGATTTTCTGAGCCCAAAACGAGCAAACTTGGATCAGAAATAAAACCATAATGAAATTCATTTCACCATAAGCTTAGTGAGTGCGAGTGAGTGCGAGTGAAAATATGTCTATCTGCCTCACTTGCACTCATTGAGGCTTATGGGCGTTTTTGGGTTTCAAAATTTCCGGCTTCATTTTTGAGTATTTCAACTTGAAACCTACAGGGTATCTTCCTGAAGTGTGCTCGCAGGTGCTAACATTCCTCAAATTTGTGCTTTTAGCGTAAATGCGTCAATTTCAGCCAAAAACTGTTGACTTTTATGAGCAGCCCGACGTGGTGTCCGCGGTTCAAACTAATCGAACCTGGAAACATCTTAATAACATACAGGACTTTTAAGTAGATTCCATGAATCTACTTATTGCGGAGGGTGCGATGTTGGATTTTTCGGGAAATTTTATCAAATGAGCACGTTTCATGGTCCCCTGAGTGAGAAAATACCACTCGTTGAAAATTGTATATATATATATATATATATATATATATATATATATATATATATATATATATATATATATATATATATATATATATATATATATATATATATATATATATATATATATATATATAATATATATATATATATATATATATATATATATATATATATATATATATATATATATATATATATATATATATATATATATATCTTTATATGTATGTTTCAGCCAGTTTTACCGTTTTTATGTCCCACGATCCTGTTCGTAATTTTTGGTTTTTATTTTTGAAATTTGTCTCAACTATTCGTTGGGTTTAATTCTTGGATGAGTTCGAATATGGTGTAAATCCGACAGTTAGTTTTCGCGTTATGGGCCGTGTTTGAGTCGTAAAATGTGTTTTTGAGGTTTATTTTTAGGAGTGTTTGTATTGAGTGTTTTTTTTGGGGAAATTTATGTTGGACGTTTTGTTACGCAACTTTTTTACTCGAGTCATTTTTTCGTGTTTTGCGTTGTAAGCGAGTTATAGTGATGTGTTTTTCGGGTTTTTTGGCAGTGTTTTTATATGAAGAAATTGTTTTTTTGTATCGTAAATTTTAGTATATATCGTGGAGGATGTTTTTAGGTCATATGCTCTTTTCCTTGAAATTTCCGTGTGTTTTACGTGTTTTACGAGCTATTTAGTTTCTTATGGGATTTTACAAGTGAAAAACAAGGATGGTGTACTGGTATAATTGCTCTTTCTTTGTTTTACACGTACACTGTTGCTTAGGTACGTTATTTATTTATTTTCTTGTTTTATCAGCTGCTGTTATTCAGATTTATGCCTCATTAGCGTTACAAAGATTACACATTTTTCTGTCTTGGTACTATAATCTTTTTCTCATGGGCATTTTTATTTAAATGATGAACAGCTGATAAAAAAAAAAAAAAAAAAAAAAAAAAAAAAAAAAAAAAAAAAAAAAAAAAAAAAAATGAATAATTCAAATAAAATCATAACATAACCTATTTATTGAAATTTGTGAAAAACTAATATAACCTAGCTTTTATTTCTCACTTGCATTGTAAAGATTACACATTTCTCTAATGGTAATATAATCTTTTTCAATTCTTTTTAATATTTGGATTTTGAGCAGCTGATAAAATAAAAAAGAAAAATTCAGAGAAAAATTCAACAAAAATTATAACCTATATTTAAATTTGTGAAAAAATTATTTAACCAAGCATGGAATCTACTTCGTCTTACCGGCCTGCCGGGAGGCATTTTTGGTATTCTTTACGGTCATCCGGTTAGTACTCACAATCAGCTGGTTATATTTTTAAATCCAAATTGCTATACACAATATAGGAACGATCTAAGGGTAAAATTTACACTTCTACTTTCTTTAGCGTGAGACTTTTGGTAACTTTTGCTGTGAGCCATTGGATAGCTATTTCTTAAGTAAATCCCAGCAAAAATTACGATGAGTACGTTAACAAATTACGAAATTCACTCGCAGACTCACAAAATGGCCGAAAAAGTATCATGGCTGAGCCACGCAGGTAAGTACCATGGGAGATTCCTTATCTAATTTGAGGCTTTCCTCTGTGATGTGTTTCTGTAGAGAGGGTGACAAATTAGACATCAGGAATCCTTTGTGACACCTGCGTAGCTCCGCCATGCCATTTAAGAGCAAAGATGGCGGAGCTCTCAATAATCACGATACTAATCCATCAGTACTTACATAGTTATCTGTTATATTAATTATTTCATCTGTTATAAATCTGATTCAATAAGTACTTATAGTTATCTCCCCACCTGAAGTTTTTATAGTTTACTGACCCCAGAAATTGACAGAGCTTACTACGGAAACGTGTACTCGATGTGACGTACTTACATCATCAGCAAGGTCATGGAGAAAAAAAAAAGTTGCGCAAACCCAAATTCACTCCTATGCGTGTATCAAAGATGACAATCATTATGAAATTTGGGTGTGGAGCACCGCCGCCCGCCCCCAAAACAAAAATTCTTCCATCAAATAATATCTAGTGCGAAATTAATTATTAATTATTATTAATTTTAAATTTATAATAAAGACAGCAATTAAGATGGGAAGTTGTTGCGATGTTTCTGCTCAAAACGGCGACCGGCGGTCACAATGTGTGTCAGCTGATTACTTAATTGGTAAAAAATCTCCTGCCCCGCGTGACGTATCTGATTGGTTTATTTAAATTACTGGATCCTTCCTGATAAGAAGCTGAATATATTGAGTACCATACTCGATGCATATTCTCGTTGTGTATTCAGAATTTCAGACCAAGTACCGTGATAAAATTAACACGCGGGTACCCGTGAAATGATGATGTCATTTAAAAGGCAGCGAAGCAGATGGGAGCGTTGAGTTATGCAAAGTGGCACTATTTTCTAATGAAACAATAAGCTCATATTATTAGTTGAATATTTGTGGCGCAGCCTTGAAGTTGTAATGGGTCTCTCGCATCCTCGATGATGTTTGAACGACGTTTTCTTCCAACGTATTACTATACATTTCATCCTTCTTTTTTCTTTTTAACCTACAATCATGGATTCATACGTAAAAACCCTTTCATGCACGCATTTTGGATTTGACTTTTTTTCTAGATTTTTTTAGACCGTTCAAAAGAGGACACTTTTTTAAGAATTTTTATGGATCACGCAATTTTTTGCAAAATGTCTATTTAAATTCCATTGAATCCCACGTTACATAAAAGGGTACATATGTGTACCACTTCAGGTAAAAGGGTAAAGCACTTATTGGTTAATATATGTCCATCAGTTGATTAGGCAAGAAAATACGAGGGTCGTTCAGAAAGTAAGATTCCCTATTTTTTTTCTCGACTTCTAATTAAGCTACAAACAATTTAAACCCAGCATCGGAACCGTCATAAACTGACAATTCCAACGCTTTTTTAAAAATTAAAATCGGACCCAAAAGTTTCGTCACAATCTTAGTTTTTTTGAACCCACCTTTTGAATTTTCCCTCCACCTCCAGCGATGATTTTTCCAGCAAAATTATCGCTGCGTAACGAGCTCACTCATGCCCACTGTGTGAGTAAAAACTTTCGGCATTTGAGATAAACAGTTTTGACGGACTAACGTTATCAAGATAACGGATCATGAACCTCAGATTTGGGATCAAAAGATTCGCAACGGATCCTGAGCTGAAGGCTGCGGTTATGGGATTTTTCAGCGCTCAACCAAAAAGTTTCTTTGAAGAGGGCATCAAGAAGCTTATTCCGCGATGCGACAAATGTATCGGTGTGCAGGGTGGTTACGTGGAAAAAAAGCTAAGAAAGGTAAGGGTTACATACATAATTTTTTTCTCAATTTTATCACATGTTTCGATTTTGATCACAACGATTGATTTTGAACTAAGGTAATCTAGTGTACAATTGAAGCGCACGCATCGCTTCGGAGGTGGACGGAAATTCAAAAAGGTGGGTTCACAAAAACTAAGATTGTGACGAAATTATTGGTCCGATTTTAATTTTTAAAAAAGCGTTGAAATCGTCAGTTTATGACGGTTCCGATGCTGGGTTTAAATTGTTTGTAGCTTAATTAGAAGTCGAGAAAAAAAATAGGGAATCTTACTTTCTGAACGACCCTCGTATTTTTAAATTCCTTCAAATTTCCATGAAAAGAATAGGTTTTACTCAGAATTATTCCTGAAGAACGATGAAGGAGCTCTGAGAAGTAAACAAATTATCAAAAAAAAAAAAAACGTCAACATTTTCTCAAAGCTATTTTGACAAAATCACACCATTGATTCAAATAAAGGAGGGGCGAGGAATGATAGCTTTTCCGAGGCCTCCACAGACAAAGCCAGAAATAGGAAGAAAGAGAATCCGAACGATCAGCAATCAATGGCGTATAGTTAAGAGTAAGAAACTCAGGGGATCTAGACCCCTCCCCTAAGAATTCGTCCCCCTAAAATTGAAATTTTCTTTGAAACCCGGTAGTTTTTCGCGTTCTACAAGGGACTTTTGACGAATTCAGACCCCCACTGATACTGCTTTCAGTCCCTGGGCGACCTCCCCCCCCCCTCCCACTCAAATTTTTTTTGGCTATATTGACTATTCAACATCAGCCATCAATTTGGTGCTAAGACAGGGTCAAAATGGATGACATCAGGCTCGAGAAGTACAGCAAATTAGAATATTCTAAGCCGTAAATTCCTCAGGTCAAGGTTCATCAACTGAACTAGAACCAAGAAAATCTGACTATTTCAGATGCGGCACCCGTAAAAATACATTTTTACGCCAATTTGGGCAACAATGTTCTCGCGGGGAGCGTCTTTCCGTGATTTATTCCTCGTTTCCTCATGGTCTCAGAATGTAATTATAATTTCCGACTTGTATGAGAAAATAGTGAAATACAGCCCGTGATCTAATGTCCGATTTGTCTCATTCCGAGTAACCGAACAATCTGACGTCACCGACGTCACCATATCACGCGACTCGTACTACATAGGCGAATTTGTCCGTCTTTCATTCTCTCCTCTCTCTCTCTCTCCTCTTCCCCTCTCTTCCCCTCTCTCTCCCTCCCCCCCTCTCTCTCTCTCCCTCCCCCTCTCCTCTCTCTCTCTCCCCCTCGTATAACCAGGAATTTGTCTTTCTCTCTCTTTGCCCATTTGACTGCAAGGAACATACGCATTAGAGAAGGACAGAAACAGGGGCTGAAGTCACGTGACAGTCCCTCTCCCTGTCCTTATCTAACATATGCGTTCAAATAAGCAAAGAGAGAGGAAGACAACTTCCTGATGGTTACGGCTATGACGTGAATAAATGCATATTTTCTTGGGCTCCCTATCAAGTTGAAACGCACCCGAAAGACGAGAGAGAATGCAGAAAAAGCGCTCCAAATAAAATTAACTCAAGTCGGACATGGTCAGAGTTCTGAAGCGCCTTCAATAAAACGAACGCATCTCACGTTACGCCTATGCGTCTTTTAATGATAAGGGGGCCGCTTAAATTAGCAACGCGTGTCACGGAATATATTTCTGCCATTTTCAGCGAGCGGATCATACGACTTTGTAGAATGCATTTGCAACGTGAAACATTATGAAATGTTGACTTTCACGAGAGAAGAGATGTGATGGGTTCACTGCAAACTTTTGCTGCAGCTATAGAGATAGTCTATCACTTGAAATTAAAGCTTAGAAAGTTCAAAAATTGTCCCACATTTTGCTGCAGCTATAGAGATAGTCTATCACTTGAAATTAAAGCTTAGAAAGTTCAAAAATTGTCCCACATTTTGCTGCAGCTATAGAGATAGTCTATCACTTGAAATTACCCTGGTAAAAATGACGACTATAACCGTTCCAAAAACGACTATAAACATAGTTGGCCAACTATGGATTTATAGTTGGCCAACTATAGATTATAGTCGGCAACTATGTTTATAGTCGTTTTTGGAATAGTCGTATAGTCGTCATTTTTACCAGGGCAAAGCTGAAAAAGTTCAAAAATTGTCCCACATTTTGCTGCAGCTATAGAGATAGTCTATCACTTGAAATTAAAGCTTAGAAAGTTCAAAAATTGTCCCACAAACTCAACAAATGCGTTGAATAAAATTCAAAGATGGCGATTGAATAAGTGGGTCACAACTAGGGAGTTCCATCTAATCGCGAACTATTGGATCTGTTGCAAACTTTTGCTACAGCGTTGTAGAGGGTCTATTCCTTCATAGAATCGCGTAAAAAACTCATTGCAAGCATCGAAAAGTCTCAAAATCCACTCACAAATTCAATAAATGCGTTTAAACCAATTCCAAGATGGCGGTTGAATTAGCGCCGAGAGGGTCACAATGGTCCCATCTAATCGCAAACCAAGCTGAGAATAGTGATGCATCATAGGAAAAGCAGCTATTAGATGGGGCACTGCTACTTTAAGTTTATATTTAAGTATTGAACATTTATTGAGCTTGACACTTGAGAGTGGATTTTGAGACTTCGATCCTTGCAGTATGATTTTTACGCTACTTTCCAAAGTGCGATCAACCCTCCATGACCGATTTTACGTGACTCCGCGCCATTGAGACCATAGCTCATTTGACCGCCATATTGGAATTTTGTTTCAACACATTTATTAAGTTTGTAGGTGGGTTTTGAGACTTTTTGATGCTTGTTATGAGATTTTTACGAGACTTACATAGAGGTATCGAACCTCCATAACGCCGCCGTCGCAAAAGATTGAAACAATCCACTATCAAGTTTTGGGTGATGTCACGCGGTGACGATAATTTTGTGTTGCGCTAGGGGCTATGAATGCATTGTGAAGCATAAAGAGTACAGTGGCGTAGCGTGCAATTTGGCAACGTTGAAGTTCGTCCATTTAAACGCATGAAAGAGATCGATCTATTGGGTATTCGGTGAACACCCTCGCATTCGACCTTTTATGTGGGTTTAAATGGACGAACTTCAACGTTGCCAAATTGAACGCTATGCTACTGAAAGAGTAAGCCAGAAGTGATTACAGCCTGAGGGAGAAAAACAAGGAAAAAATATTACGTTGGAATCAATGTGCCATATGGATGGAGCAAACCCACGTGACAGACGCATTTATAAAATAAATTAATATAATCTTCGATGGATTTATCTCCGCACACAATAAGTTTGGCAACCGTTCTAATGCAATGGACATGCCATGAGCTCACTCACAAGTCACAATCAGTCACCACCACCAATGACCACAGCAATGAGCATCTCGGTTTTCCTCTTCCGTCGACGGCGTACGTGTAGGTAAGCACACTCACTATACGTCCATCGACTTCAACTCGATTGCAAGTAAAGTAAGTAGCCATCGCATCGCAGCGGTATAACCTTAACCTACTTCTTGGCGGCGAAGATATGTGCTATGTGCAGTGCATCGTGTGTTGTGTACACGTTGCATCTCTCACTCACCCCCTTCTCTCTCTCTCTCTCTCTCTCTCTCTCTCTCTCTCTCTCTCTCTCTCTCTCTTCTATCCCTCTCTCTCTCTCCTCTCTCTCACCCTCTCTCTCTCTTCTCTCTCTCTCTCTCTTCTCTCTCTCTCCTCTCTCCTCTCTTTTCTCACCCCCCTCTCTCTCTCTCTCTCTCTCTCTCTCTCTCTCTCTCTCTCTCTCTCTCTCTCTCTCTCTCTCTCTCTCTCTCTCTCTCTCTCTTTCTCTTTATCTTTCATTCTCTTTCACTCCACCACACCCCCTTTTTCTCTCTCTCTCTTCTTTCCCCATTTCTACAGATAAATATAAACATACCCCCCCCTCTCTCTCTCTCTCTCTCTCTCTCTCTCTCTCTCTCTCTCTCTCTCTCTCTCTCTCTTTCTCTTCCCCTCTCTCTCCTCCTCTCACCAATGCTTCCTACAAGTCCTTATATTATTCGCATTTTTCACTCTCCATACCTGTATTTCGCCGCCGCGCGCTGTGTGTAAGTGAAACGGTCAAAGCTTTAAGCTTAAAGCTCTAAGCTCGCGCGCTCATCAGCTCAAACCGAGATTTGTAAATTCCAAGCGTCTTCTTGGTGAACTGGCGCATACCTACGAGGGGTGCAAATATTGCCCTACAGTTAAAAACCGTTTGGGGTCCCGGGTCTTTTTTGGCTCTTGTGTAAAATGTCCACTAAAATATGTCCAAGGTCCAAACTGTCCTTATAAAAGTGTCTAAAGTCAAAAAGCCCAAGCAAAAGTAAATCGACAAAAAAAGTCCAAGAGCATAAAAATTCCGGTGCACTTTACGTCTAACATTAGATGAAGTCCGACACAATTTTCGACCAGCACATAAGAAAGTCCAGCACTCTTGGGTCCCTTGATTTTTGGGGATAATGTTTGGTATTTTATATTTATGTGTAATGGACCCTGAAACTTTTTTCATCAGGACCTACTGATACTCTCGACTTAACCCTTCACTGCATGATTTTTTTTTTTTTCAAGCAAATGTGGATTTTTCAATGTATTAGGTGGTCTGCAAATACATGGGAAAAATAGTGAAAAAAATAATTTGACGGTTTTTTGGTCAAAATGCTATTTTTTCTATTTTTTACTCGTTTTTTACAAGTGATATAACACCATAAGAAATGGCGGGAATTCTTTTATTTTTTTTTAAAATTTTCAATTTTTTTTTTTTTTTTTTTTTGTTTACTTTAATTGGATTTTTCAAAAAGCCAATGCCGGAAACTTTATAAAAATAATCAAAATGTGGTCAGTTTGGATACGGGGGCAAATTTCCCCCTGACATGATTTCGATCACGAACCCTTCACTGCATGATGTTTTCTTTCAGCCATTTTTTTTTTTTTTTTTTTTTTTTTTTGTGAGCTCAAAACATACCTTCTCCCGCGTTGACCCACCATGCGCCAAAGGCATATCTCAAAACCTGTATTTTATATGAGCGTTTGAAGAATTTGTTCCACCGGTGGAACTTCATGCAGTGAAGGGTTAAAGTAACTTCGGGCAAAGTATTACTGTGGGTAATTCACACACTTTGGACTGGAAATTAATTGGACATAGTGTCATTTGGACCAAAATTTAAATTGGACTTTAAATTATTGAAACGTAAAAGGACACTGAATATTTCGTAACTTGGGCATCAAATTACACTGGACTTAAAATTCGTTGTTTGGGCCTTTTTTCACTGACGATATTTTTTTTCTTAGAGGACTGTATTTTCTTGGAAGTGGGAGTGTGGGGTCATCTTGCCCCCTCTTTTTTGACCCCACCCCCTTCCTATACTTTACTTTTGTCAAATACGCTGAGCTTATAAGGGTTTAATGAATGAATGGCTATACGTTGTCAGATTTCACGCATTTCCACTACTCAATGACGGTATAACGGAATAACGCAACGGCTCACCGTAACGGCCACGGGGAGTTGGAGAAAGATTTGTGCAGGGCGCGGTATGTTTAAAAACAGAGCTGATATTGCGATACTTTACGAAATGAAATAGGACAGCCTTGAGCGTAAAAAAAGGGGGGTTTTGAACCTAGGATATCCGATCCGAGAAACAGATGAAACAACAAGGCCGCTGTTCCTTTGTTCCGAGCGTTCTGACGGCCAGAGCGTCACACTGTAGTCTGAGATAGTCAAAAACTGGCAAAAAATCATAAAGTGTCTTTCTAATCAATCTACGAGTATCATTAAAAGAAAGAAAAAAAAAGAAGAAGAAGAAAAAAAAGACCATATTTAGTCTTAATCTCAGATAAAAATCTCGACAAGTAATTTAAACCTAGTAATGTCACAGGAAAGTTTTAAATTAAGCTTAACAGGTCAAAAACGACGATTTTCCTTTGTTTCTTTCTTTCACACTGAATTTTTGCCACTTTTATTTCGCTCTCAGACCATAACGGTCTGTTGCGCCGTTCTTTTTCTTCGAATCCACTCACCTCTCCCCCACTCTACAGAAGCACAGAGCTTCTCCTCCAAAGAGCTTTACCGCCTCCAAAAGTTGTTTATTATACTGCTTAGGGGGATTTTTTAAAGCTTTCGCTTGACTGATGCCTGATCATCCTCAACAGGCTTCTTTGTTCAATGCAGATCTAGTGCTCTAGTTTTTGAGATTACTGGTTGAGAATACAATTACTGATTCAGAACAAGCATGATTTGCTTACTTTGAGTTTGATTATGAGTTCAATTCAGAAAACTGATAGTGTTAGGGCCGCATTTTAACCCTTTATGGGCCAAGCCCGAGTTTACTCGTTTTTCTCCTCTGGTCCATTTCACATTGATTCAGTGTCTTCATTTCGGATAAATGCAAATATATCTAGATGAAATACTACAATAGATTAGGTCTCGTCGGGCGCCTTCAATTCTTCGCATAGGCAATTCCACCTCCATCAAGTACGAACAGTTAACTCCCTACCCCGTAGAAACGGAGGAGTGGTGTTCTCTTGAACTAACCTGCGGCCCGATCATTTACTTCATCGTTAAACCGATCGTTGAGACTGTGTATGAGTGATTCTATTCGTCGAATATTGTAAAACTTAGCCGTTGCTATGGTAACCATCATTATAGTGTCCGTTTTTAATGGTTACTCATGAATAGCCTTTATAAAACGAGACTCGTAACGATGGTTACCATAGCAACAGCCAAGTTTTACAATTTCCGACCAATAGCATCACTCGTAGACAGTTTTAACGATCGGTTTAACGATAAAGTAAATGATCGGCCCGCAGGTCCTTAAACGGTAAACTCGTTTGTCGAAACCAGTGGCGTCGCGTGCAATATGGCAACGTATCTAGTCGAATCATATTTACTGAACTGTTCAGACTAAAATTAACGAAAATTTGAACAACTTACTGCAATGGCCATCTATTTTTGTCACCCATTTTCTGTTTTTGGCAAGTTTCATACAAATTCTTAACCTCTACACCGTTATGAAAGCAAAATTTAATAAAATACCTATACTTGTGAGCTTATGATGAGCTTAGGCTGTTCAAAAATTATGTGACGATCAAATTGATGAAAATAAAATGTAACGTAGTATGATATTGATAATGAAAAGGAGAAGGTGGAAAAAAGGCGTTCCATGCATTTATGAGAATATGGAAGGGCAGAAATCAGTAAAATCGAATGATTATTTTTAAATAATTTTTTCTTCTCCCCCCCCCCCCCCCCCAAGATTACAATGTTGTTTAATGGTAATATTGTCATGTAATGTGAATAGGTAATTAGCTGGAAACAGCGATTTCAATGATTGGTAAAATGTCTTCCATTTGATTACATTTTTGATTGACAGTAAAGTTACGAGTGAATGCAGCGACGCACAGTGGAGCTAGTCAAAGGGAGAGACCGGACATGTCTTTGCGACTTTAAATCAGTGGCGTAGCGTGCGATTTAGCAACGTTGCAGTTTGTCCATTAAAACCCATTGAAAAGATCGAAGTGTTGGGTGTTCGGTGAACACCTTCGCATTCGACCTTTTACATGAGTTTAACTGGGCACAATACATTGTTGCCAAATTGCACGCTACGCCACTGCTTTAAATGCATATATCTTTGTTAATACGCAGCTTAAAAGTTTGAAAGTAAATTCATTGGTTTTATCATAAAATTTCCTTCAAGAATCACACTTTATAGTTTGTTTTTTTACTGTAAAAACATTCAAATTTGCATTTTTAGTCATACATTCCATGGTCGATCCCTTCCATTGACTCGCTCCACTGAGCGACGTTTATGACTATTGGGACAAGCGAATAGGACAGTACCAATTTTGAAACAATAGGCGATATCGCGAATTGACAATACCTCCATAAAATAATAGTGCTTAATGAATGAGTGGGACAATTGTGATGAAAGTATATAGGAACATTGTCTGAGAATAATTTTTTTTTCTTTTTTTCATGAAAATAGGTTGCAATAAGGATGAAAGCACTGACTATAAATTGGCATGTTTATAATCCTGAATGTCATTGTCTTTGAGCCATTTCAGAGTAGCAATTCGCTGTCACGTCAAACAGCGTTTTAATGATAAATTTTGTCCATGCTTCTAATTATTCAAATAATATAATTCAACACTCTTTTTTTTCGCAGTGTGGACGGTGTCACATGACCATTTGAGCAAGACTTGCAGTCATTTGATCTGAAACTAACAACTTGAACTACTCCAAATCTTGTTTACATTGCCCTTGCCCTGTTACGCCGATTAAACCAACAATGGGACAGTTGCAAAGGTCTGAAATGCTTTGTTTTTTTTTCATAAAGAAAATGAAAGTACTTGATGAGCTGAGGACAAAGATGCCTTTGGTTTCTAAGTCTCATTGTTCCGGACAACAGTTTTTGGCTTAAAATACATTGTTTTTAATGGGAATTCCGCGTAGTGATGTCACTACGCATACGATTTTTTACAACTTTACACGTGAGTATCTCCAAAATTTGGACACTTATGAAAAGACCAAAGGCATCGTTGTTCTCATCAAGCTTAATATAATTTATATCTTTACAATAAACACAACATTTCAGATCCTTGCAACTGTCCCAATGATCGACTCCTGCTTATTTTTCTAATGTCGTCCAAATGAGCAGAATCAGCATACAGGACCTCTTCTATCCCTTCCATTTTCCAGTTTGAATATGTTAGTTGAAAGAGGATACAAGAAGGTTTTTCTATTCCTTCCTCTCCTTGTCGAACACACATGTTTCAATGGATAAATGAGAGAGCTAGAGCTATATGGAATCTCTCTCGGTACGCCACTGACTGATCCCCCCACCATACCTTTCAATAACACCGCCTCCAAATTTACGCCCGCCACTTAGACTCGGGTGATTAAAACAAGAGAGACAGCTCGGAAAACATTAACGTCAGTATGAAGGTATAAATATTGGCAATGGGATCGATTTTTCAAGACGAGCAGCGAGGGTGTGAGAGGCGGAGCACTATGGTCATGAGATCGTCAAAAAGTGGCAAAAAATCAAAAAGTTTTCTCAGAAGTTTTATGATTAACATACTATCAAGCCCAATTTAAATCACAAAAAAAAAAAAAAAAAAAACTTTTTAACACAAAATTTTTAAACTAAGAAAAGTCACCGAACAGTTTTAAATTAAAAATTAATTGGTCAAAAACAATAATTGTTGACGATTTTTTTTCACTAATTTTTGGCCAAATTGTTGTCGATTTCAGACAATTGTGTGGTGACTGCGGAGTGTGGTCTTCGCCCCCATTGCATGTCAAAGCAGATGGTCCCGGTCGGGAGGAGTTTGATTTAGTGTGCGTCCGATATGCAAGAATTTATCTTTTCTCAGATTCTTGGAAAAATGTGGAATTTTATGTTTCTTTTCATCTCCGCGTTTACGGTACGCATGTTTCCCACGTTGCTCGATGGGGAACAAAAAAAGTTTCATAGAATTACTCATTCCGGAATTCTGGATGCTTTGAATCTTTTAAATTCACAGTTTAAGTACTTTTGTGAAACGATTTCTCATCGATCAGTATTGCTGACTACATTGGTGGATACAGGGAATTGTCTTTCTCTCTCTCCGTCCATTTGAACTTATGTGTTGGAAAAGGATAGCAGAGGGGGCCATCACGTGACTTTGGCCCCCTCTTCTGTCCTTTTCTAACGCACAGAAAGAAAGAGAAAGAAAGACAAGTCCCTGTATCCGCCCATAGCCGACTAAAACAGAGCTGCCGTTTGTTTATATTTTTTAATGGAATGTTTCAATGGAGGTCTTGCAAACTTTTGATATAGGGGGTTGAAAAGTTGATTCTTGCAGAAAAAAACTTGTAAAAATGACGATGAGTACACTAAAAATCACAAAATTCACTCTCAGAATGGGGTTAATGGTGGAGAGACGCAGGTATCATGGGAGATTCCTATCTAAATTTAGACATATCTCTGTGTTTCCATAGGGAAAATGACAAGTTAGACAGGAATCTCACATGATACCTGCGTTGAGCCGTCATTACAAACTTGCCGTTATAGCAGTTATGTGAGTTGTTTATTACTAAAATTTAGACTTGCTCATAGTGAGTTTCGTGATTTTTGCTGGTTTTTACATCAGATTCTCTCAGCAAAAGTTTGCAAGAGCCCCATTCATCGATGAATCTACTGGTTGACCGAAAACTTGCACAGTTTAGCTCAGTGTGTAAGACTATGATGCACAAAAATACTGTGCTTTGTAACATTGCCTCAACCAGTGGAGACCCGAGTCCTCAAAACTGACTTTGACTTTTAAAAACGAAAAATTGAATATTTTGATAAATTAATTGATTAATTAATTGAATCCACCGATTGAAAAAAGATTGCTAATATTCGAGCATTTTCGTGTGTCACAGGCAAAAACTAAATGCACTATACTCTGTTCCAGATAACATTGCACCTGAGTCGGACGAATAAAAACCGTAAATGGCAACAGCGCGTCCTAAGCCGTGGCGTTCTCGAACGCTGAGCAGGGTAGTCTCTTTGTCCAAGGTTCTATTGTCCGGCTTGGAGCCGGACCCTTTTTCCACACATAGTGAACGACTCCCAGCAGAAAAATTGAATTTTTTTGTGCTTTTGTACTTTTTGATTTAAAATTCGTATTCTGCTGAACGTCACGAGAAAATTGATACCAAACTGTTGGGGAAAAAAACGCATGCTTAATACATATGAGGCGGACATTAAATCAGAAGAATCGCGCATCATATTTACTAAACGTGAATTTTTCTCCCGATAATTTGGTATCGATTTTCTCAACACGTTCGGCAGAATACGAATTTCAAGTTAAAAATTCAAAACTCGTAAGCACAAAAAAATTCAATTTTCTGCCGGGAGTCGTTCACTATACCTGTGCAAAAAGGTTCAGGCCCCGAGCCGGACAGTAGAGCCTCGGACAAAAAGACTACCCTGCTCAGCGTTCGAGAAAGCCATGGCTCAAGACGCGCTGTTGCCATTTACGGTTTTAATTCGTCTGACTCAGGTGCAATGTTATCTGGAACATAGTATATGTTTAATATTTTGAAATTTTGCGAAATCATCGGTTAATGGATCTGTTGCCAACTTTTGCTATAGCGTCGCATAGTTGGTCGATTCCTCAGTAAAATTATGTAAAAATGACATTGTAAGCAACGAAAAGTCTAGAAATTCTCTCACAAACTGGCAATAAATGCGTCAAACAAAATCGAAAGATAATGGTCGAATGAGCGATAGAGGGGACCATACAATCATGTTATAAGTCCTATCTCAAAGTGTGACAGCATGAGCGATCTGAATTTGGTTTGTTTGCCTCATTTTGTTTTTACATTCAGTCAAAAATTGTAATTAATCTCCTGGAAATTGGTTTTAAATAAAAGTGCAAGTGTTTAAAAGTGGCTATCTAGACACAGAATTTTAATACAACTATCCAGGTGAGAAAATGTTGCGTATTTCTGTTATTTGTCAGTTCCTTCATCGTGCAAATCCTTCCAGGAGAAACAGTTGTATCGATTTCTGTGTCCAGATAGGCACTTTAAAACAATATCTTTTTTGTTTATGATCAATTTCAATGTATTCGTCACAATTTTTTTTTTTAAAATTTATAATCCCGAACCGATGTGTGAAAAACGTCCATAAGAGATCTCGATCATGACTTTCTCCGTGATTTCAATATCACGCCCCCACAAATCCTCTCTATACATATAGCTACAGCTCGTTGGGTTCAATGGAATTTAGAGAGACATTTTGCAAAAAAAAATTGTGTGATCATCAAAATTCTTAGTATAAATTGACCTCTTTTAAACAGTTTAAAAAAATCTCAAAAAAAGTAAAATCACAAAATACGTGCATGAAAGGGTTCAATGGATGAATGGATAAAATATAACGATATTGCGTAGATTAAAAATAACGTCACTGCTCAACTGCATGCTCCAAAATGAGCGTTAAAGAGTGACACAATATGCGAGTTTCCCTTGATAGCCAAGTCGCCACCCACGCACAGTGGATCGAATGATGGATTTTTCTGGACATGAAAAATTGTTGTTATTTAGCTTTAAAATTCAACGAGCTATAAAATCTAGAGTTGCAGTTTAATGGGTATCCTGCGTAAACACCATGGGGGTTTTTAGGTTGGTTTTAAGCGCGAGCAATTGTGTATATTTATTCCCATGTATTTTGATGCAACGAATAGAAAGTGGAACATGGTTCGATCCCGCGTACTCCGTCGTCGTCGCATCAAAATGCATGGGAATAAATGGAAAAATTACTCGCTTAGATCTAACCTAAAAATCCTCCATGGTGGTTACGCAGGTTACCCATTAAACTGTCACTCTACATAAATGTATCCAAGCTGCAACGTGAATGACTTCACACTTTTCTCACTAGTTCTCTCGCTAATTTGGACAGATTTTTAACACGTGAATCGAATCTTTTGTCGAAACTTCCTCGACTTAAAAAGTGCCATTTGAAATACATGAAGGCTGAAAAGAGAATGAAAGATCAACTGGATAGGAGGATTTAGAAATAATGCAGTAATTGCGGGGCTTTAATAAATCTTGGACAATAGAACTGATGAAATACACTGGGAAAATGTTAAATCGATATAGATAAGAAATGAAACTTAGTTGAGGAAATTAAATATTAAAGATGAAAAATTATGAAATTTGGAGGAAATCTAATCATTCCCCCATCATCAATTTTCAGTGGAGCTATTGCAAACTTTCGCTATAACAATATAGAACCTTTGATCCTTATGTAAAATTTGGTAAAAATAACGATGCGCTTATTGAAAACGTTCAAAAACCACCCATTAAGTCAGGAAATCACTTCAATATTTCCAACAACCTGCGCTACACTAGACACTATTTGCTCCGGTATGCTACTACATGGACGAAACCATCGTGTTTAATATGTAAACAACATCGTGACTACAAAATGATGGAATTTCCCTTTAAATACACTTTGCTGTCTGGTATTTTCTGGCTTATCGAATATTGCAAAATAAGACAAGAATTGAATGCCATCTAAACGAAACATTCAAATGTTTGTAAGTTATGTTGATGTTAACATAAACGCACTGGTTTCGTCTACGTAGTTGTATGTCGGTGATAATAGTGTCTAGTGTAGTGCGGGTTGTTTGAAATGGAAGTGACTTCCTGAGTTAATTAGTGGATATTGAAAGTTTTTAATGGGCGCATCGTTACTTCCGCCGAATTTTACGTTAGAATTATTGTGTCATATTGCTGTAGCCAAAGTACGCAGGAGACCCATTTCCTGAAGTCAATTCATTCCATTTCTATCAATGAAACCTTTTCTTTATGTATTCTATCAGTTCGCCATAATCCAAGATTTCTTCCAGCCTTATTTACTGCTTTCTTTCTAAATCTTCCTCCAGTTGGTCTTCACACTGGCGGATCCAAGAAATTGCCTTTCTCTCTCTAATCCCATTAGACTGCATGTGTTAGAAAAAGATAGAAGAGGGGGGGGGGAAGATCACGTGACTACTCCTGGTCTATCCTTTTCTAACACACGTATACTCTAATAAGAAAAGAGAGAGAAGGACAATTTCTTTGATCCGCCAGTGGGTCTTCATCTTCATACTATCTTTACCCTCTATGTATTTCAAATAGCACTTTTCAAGTCGCCAAAGTTACAAGTGAAAATCGACGAATGTGTTAAAAAATTTGGCTTTAAGGTGATTCTTCAGCGTTTAGTGCCGATTTTTTTTCCACCAGAGCGCTACCGATCGATTTATGTCAAATAACAGGCCGAAAATAATTTGTATTTGAGAGAACGGAGTGTCAGTTACAAGATAATCATCTGAAGAACGTTTCTGCAAATATCTCGTTAATAACTTTAAAAATAAGGCTGAAAGTACCTAAAAATGGAGTATCACATTTTGATACAAGAATCGATTTGCGATATTTCACTTTTTGGTACTTTCAAACTTGTTTTTGAAGTTATTGACGAGATATTTAACAGAGACGTTCTTCAGATGATCATCTAGTTACTGACACACCGTTTTCTTAAATATAAATTATTTTCAGCCTGTAATTTGATATTTATCGAACGGTAGCGCTCCGGTGGTAGAAATTGGTACTAAACGCTGAGGAATCACCCCCTCCCACCATCACACCAAAAATTCCACAAAAATATGTTTATTAAATTACTCAATACACAGAAGCCACAGAATAATGAAAAACTGAACATAAATAATAAATCAATAAATTTGTACTAAGTTTCAAGAACTACAGTAATTTAGATATGTGTAAGAATAGAGTGCAACGCTAAGTGGCCAGTGTTGCGTTTTTGCAACGTAAGCTTTTGAGCTTATGGGTGAGTGAAATCAACTTCTGATCATTAAGGGTCAGCAACGGCATCAAAATGTTCATATTTTGAAAGTTTTATAAAAATCTGAGACCTGAAATTAATTCGGGCATAAATGGGTTAACCCAAATCATGTCCGAAAAAATTCACGTTTCTATACACTGAGCGACGCGACCACACTGGATGGCCAAGACGCACGACTGTATATTACGTCTGTCCATCGAAGTTATCATCACGGGCACGGCCAAAGTCACTAAAAAAGCCAAAGCAAGTGCGGCACGGCGGCAGTATGGCGGCGCTTGATTTAATCGTGACCTTGACAACAGAGCTGCAAAACCCGGAGTATGCCACCAGATTCATGCCTTATTTGGACCAAATCAGTGATCGACTCACGCTAATTAGGAAACGCCGTGAGATTGAGCTGAGAATGCGCAGAATATGAGAGCCGAGAGCTTGGCGAATGAATAGTAAACATTAAGCAGACTGACAGACGTGAAGCATCTGCGCATGTCCGAGTCAAAGTCATTCATGAGTCAAATTTTCAATGAGACTGTGTTGTTTCCGATTTGTTCGTGCCGTTGGGTCACCATTTCTGGAATTAGTTTTTAGGATATACTGCGGGGATGCCGACTGTTTCATATCAATCAATTCGTGTAGATGGATTGACCCAATCAGTGAATTGGGCGTAAACTATCGACATTGAATTGGATCAATTTGAACCTATTGAAAAGGTTGAATTTGGGATATGCACTCTGTGCAGCTCAGACTTCGATATTTTTCATGGATTTAAATGGACTGCATATTGAACAATGTAGTGCCACGTCACTAGACTCAATCACAGAAGAATAAGAATCTTGCTAACTCTTGCTATATGCAATTGAATAGTAAATTCTTGCGTAAAAACCAGCAAAAATGATGGTGCGTATCCTAAAAAATTACGAAATTCACTCATAGACTCACAAAAAAGACATTAAAGTTTAAGGCTTGATGGTGGAGCTACACGTAAACACTACTTACACTATTTCTGCGTAAAAACACTCAAAGGAAAGCCTCAAATTTGACAGAAATCTCACATATGGTATACCTGCATAGCTCCGCCATGATGCCTTTAGCCAATTTTGTCCTTTTGTCATTTTACGAGTCTGTGAGTGAACTTCGTATTTTTTTAACGCGCTATTCATAATTTCCACTGGATTTTACTCAATAATTAACTATTCAATTGCAAATAGCAATTAGTAAGAGCCCGTTTTCAAAAAAATTTCAACGGTTTGGCCTCAGAAAAAAAAAGAAAAAAAATTGCAAAATTCACTTCTGACTTGAAGTCCTTCAAAAAAAGTTTCATTTTCGTCGGAAAGCGAGAGCCAGAAGATGGTGGCTTTGAACTACTTAAATAAACTCGAACGTGTATATTATAGACTTTTATGAAAACATGTAAGCAAAGTTTCTATGACGTACTAAACACTCTAAACAGATCCATGAATGGGTAACTCCGTCAGATTGGCAACACTGTATGAAAAAAGACCAATTAGTTTTGGTACTTGAAAGTTAAAAAACGCGGACGAGGATGGAAAATTGGCGGGACGGACGTCCGCCGAACGCACCCAACACCAGACGGGTGCAACGGTGTCTAAATGCTTTCGGGGTTATCAAGAGTGGACAATTAAAAACTTGATACCTTGTATGTGATTAAAACAAACAAAAAAATCAAATAATACATTGATTTAAATGGGCAAGCATGTAGTTTGAAGATTTTAATGCACGTTCTGGCAACAATGCGGTTAAATATCTATGAGCGTAATTACCTCGTAATTTCTAATTATTTGTCCGTAGTAATATAACGGCTGCCCAACACGCAATGACTGAGAATCATGAGTTATGACTTAATGGTTGAACAGTGTTGCAAGATGTCGGATTCAAATCAGTATATTTTGTATTGTTGTATAGTATTTAGTATAATTTGTTTATTTTTAAAGGTACCTTAGCATCTGAGGTTATTTATACCTTGAAAATATGTAGAAGTATAAATTCATACATATGTATGTATAACAAGTGAGAATTATATGGTTAGGTTAATTTTTTCGGGTAACAATTTGAGAATGAGCATAAAGCTTACGAGAAGTAGAGTGTTTTAGAGTCCCCGTAAGAAAGAAAAAGTCTCGCCTTATGAGGTTCCATCTCTGATTGGCTGCTGAAAAGTGAAGAAGGAGAAGGGGTATGTTGAGCCAGGAGGCGCGCCTCTTGTTTACATTCTCATGGAACCATCTTCCTTGATATGTCATAGTTGCTCAGCTATGAGGCAACTTTCGAAATTTTCAGCTTCAATTGAGGAAATATTCCATTGAAATTAGAATTAGTATGTTCAGAACAGAATAAAATTCATGCATTTCTCTTCACTGTAGATTAAAACAGGTGGTAAAACCAACGGTAATTGAAGGTTAGGTTGACCTAAGAAAGATTACTTACACGTATATGTTACAGGACAAACCCGATTTTAGGCCAAACTAGTTTGTCCTAGGCCGAACTACTTTGGCCTGAGCGGAACAGGCAAAACTAGTTTTGACTAGGACAAACTAGTTCGGCCTAAAATTCTCTAGGCCAAGCCGGTTGGGCCTAGGACAAACTAGTTTGGCCTACAATTCACCAGGCCAAACCTGTTCGGTCTAAGCCAAACTAGTTTTGCCTAAAATTCTCCAGGCCAAACTGATAAAGTGCAGGCCGAACTAGTTTGGCCTGAAAATGTTCAGGCCAAACTGATTATGTGCAGGACAGACTAGTTTGGCCGGAAGTGACGACGCAGGACAAACTAGTTGGGCCTAGGAAAAAGTAGTTTCGTATAATGTTCGCATTTTCTTATGACAAAAAAGGAAAAAAGTATTATTAAAAAACTCAACGTCGGGATTGGAATCGAACCCAGAATCTCCGTTCCTCTGGGCAAGAGCCGTGACCATCACACCACGGGAGTTCTGATAAGTGCACCAACGATATCTGCAGGAACTTATTACTTTTTTACATTATTAAGGAGCATCTCTATCTCATTATGAGTCTCATGCGGTTAAGGTGGATCCTCAGCGTTTAGCTCCATATTCTGCCACCTGAAAAAAATTCGTTCTTTAAATGGAAAAAAATAATGATAAAAGCAAAAAAATGAAAAAAGGGCTTCGATGGAGCCTCGGAAGCAATCTAAGGAACATTTTTTGCACAAACCGTATGCTAAAATGTTACGAAATAAGCGAGAAACTATTGAATTTCGTAAACCCCCTAATGGCGTCCAATTTTATTTTCGACGCCATTAGGGGGTTTACGAAATTCAATAGTTTCTCGCTTATTTCGTAACATTTTAGCATACGGTTTGTGCTAAAATGTTCCTTTGATTGCTTCCGAGGCTCCATCGAAGCCCTTTTTTTCATTTTTTTGCGTTTACCATTATTTTTTTCCATTTAAAGAACGAATTTTTTTCTGGTGGCAGAATATGGAACTAAACGCTGAGGATCCACCTTAATGAACTGTGCAAGGAATGTCATCTACACGTGCGCATCTCGACGAGTTATTTCTGCCGAGTGATCTGTTTACATTTCGTCAGTTTCAATTATTGGATTAATGGGAGTGTTAGTGCAGTTCTGCAATAGAGTTAACAGCAGTTTAAAAGAGGATTTCACTGTTTTTAGCTTTTTTTAACTAAAATTTAAAATTTATCTAAAATAAAGTTTCTCCTCCGTAACCAGTTCAATCATTCGCTTTTTTTATTCATCTGCCGCAGCAAAATATAATCCAACTGGTCTAGCCTAACGTTTTTTAGGCCAAACTAGTTTGTCCTAGGCCCAACCAGTTCGGCCTAAAAATGTTCAGGCCAAACTGATTATGTGCAGGCCAAACTAGTTTGGCCTAAAAATGTTCAGGCCAAGCTGATTATGTGCAGGACAAACTAGTTTGGCTTAAAATTCTCTAGGCCAAACCTGTTGGGCCTAGGACAAACTAGTTTGGCCTAAAATTCACCAGGCCAAACTAAATCTCCTTAAAAAAACAGTTCGGCCTAGGCCAAACTAGTTTGGCCTAAAATCGGGTTTGTCCTGTAACATATAAATGTATAAAAGTAATCATTGGTGGAAAGATCGTTAGATGAA
This sequence comes from Trialeurodes vaporariorum, assembly GCA_011764245.1. Classification (NCBI taxonomy): domain Eukaryota; kingdom Metazoa; phylum Arthropoda; class Insecta; order Hemiptera; family Aleyrodidae; genus Trialeurodes; species Trialeurodes vaporariorum. Next base: position 33,496,494 of record VMOF01000379.1, on the reverse strand, counting down.
AATGTAAACAAGAGGCGCGCCGCGCACAGTGCTTTGACCTAATGGGAGATACGGACAAAAGTCATAACTTTTTAACGAAAGCAGATAAAGACTTGAAACTTGGGCAAAATGTAGGTAATTCATTAAGATAAACACTGGGAAAGTTACAATTTTGAACGGTATCTCGAAGGGGGGCAGGAGGGCCGCAGAATCATCAAGAAACTACAAGCATTATTTTGACGCCTTTTTCTGTCATAGTAAAATACCTTTTTTTCTATCGGTTTACTTGACGAATTGGTGGGATGGTATCAAAAATATATTTAGGCTAAGACAATGAATAACTACACGTATATACATTATTTTTCTCGAAAGAGGGATGATCATAGGGCCTAGAAAAATCTCACGGTACCTCCTGCCAATGTACATGCCACTTCAATCTGGAAAACACTGTTGAATTGCAACTCCCTTTTTTTCTTCTTTTTTTTCTGTCGGACTGACAACAAATAAAAACTATACTACTAGTTATCAAAAATCAGATATCCTTGTTGAGGATGCAACTGGATTATTTATTAGATAAAACATAATGTGAGCTTGGTAGTAAAACAACGAGCTAAAAAAACAAAAAAAAAAAAAAAAAAAAAAAAAAACTCACCAAATGAGTTTGATAACAACGATAAAAATATGTTAAGTATTAAAAAAAAAACCTGAAAAAAGCGTAAACGACTTCTCTAATTATTAAGGAAAGTAAAATTTAGTCTTCCTTAAAAGAAATTGAAACAAATTATGTAATAAATATATATTGATTCAATTGTAGCGAGAGTGTTGAGGCGCGAACGTGGATGTATGTGGCGAGGCGACTGTAATCACACAACTTCAACCTTCACCTATTGAGTTTCACCATTGCGGCAATGCATTGTCAAATGAAATTAAAAGGTTTTTTACGGCCTTTTCTCAGGCAGTAGAGTAAAATAATTCTCTCCTAGATTAATCCGTATTTATGCTAAAAGTATCAAAATGTCAAACATATTGTAGATACTTTCCATTTTGCATCCTCCTTTTCAATTGCAAAAATACGAGGGTGGATTTTAAAGTAAGTTTATCTATTTTTTTCCTCAGAAACTATCAATGCCAGAAAAAGAACAAACCCAGCGTTGAAACGTACGTACTTTCAGCTTTCTAACGAGCTTTAGTTTTTCAAATTTGACAAACACTTTGCGGAGATATCGTGAATTTTCCCCACCCGTCTCTCCTTCAAACGTGCCAACCTTTTCACGCTCTACAGAAGACTGCGAGTTTCGGCAGGCGATGCGCTTATCTCCGGATCAGACATCTCAATAACACCTGAGTGCATGTTTTTAACTGGATAGACTACTCTTCTACTGATGAAATGATCCAATTTGTATTGATCTTCAAACTTTCGGTCAATACTGAAAGTGCAATCATCATTAATTGAAGCTGGATTAGCAGCTTGCGTCAAAACCTGGCTCAGGAGTATGGGGAAAGAATTTTACGACGGCTGTTTACAGAAATTGTTGCACCGATTTGAAAAATTCAAGAATCTAGCGATTGGCTGTGTCAAAAAATGAGGTGAGACGCCTCACAACAATGTTATAACTTGTTTCAATAAAATAATAGCTCTATTTTACTTTTTCAAATTCTTCAACTCATGTTTTCTGTGAAGCTCCGCAGCGCGTAAAAGGTGGGCACGTTTGAAGGAGAGGCGGGAAAATCCACGATATCTCCGCAAAGCGTAAGCCAAATTTGAAAAACTGTAGCTCGTTAAAAAGCTGAGAGTATGTACGTTCCAACGCTGGTTTTGTTTTTTTTTCTAACATTAATAGTATCTGAGAAAAAAATAGGTAAACTTACTTTAAAATCCACTCTCGTACCTCTAAGTTGCCAAAATATAACACTTGTAAATTCGTGAGTTAATTATTATAGCATGTCATCGTTAAATCCTGAAGATGTTCATTCTGCTTTATTTACTCGTCAAGTTCAGTTTTGTAATGCAGCATTAATTATTTCAGTATCAAGTAGGCTGTTTATTAGGTACCTATAGCCAAGATGTTTCGAAGAAAATACTCTGCCTCTTCTCTTATTTCTATCAGTTCTTTATTCTGATTTAAGAACATTCACTTCGCAATTTAAAGAAGTGAGAATCACAAGAGGGATTATTAAGCAATAGAATCGTACAAGACGCCTTTGTTACCACAACTCATTGTTTCATTAAGGTCTCAAGCCCTTATTGCTCTCTATACCAACTAATTCAGAAGAATTATGAATATTACTATGAGCTCAGGTTAAACACGATTTTAAGGGAGTATAGTAAAACCGGCACATTTCAAACTATCGCTGTGAGATTATGCGCAAGTTTGCGCAAAATCTGAACAAATATTCTGAATCCTCATAGTTTGGGCTACAAAATATGTGAAAATGGGGGCGTTATAATTCGTTATATTTTTTATACACGTCTCCAAACATTTTGAATAATTAAAAAAACCGGCAAATTTAACCTTTTTTTCCAAAATAGCTTCAATAAGCGAACTATTTCAATTAAATGAGTGAACAAACTTATTTTCTTGAAGAAATAACTTATCGGAAGTGGAGAGATCCGTAGTTGTTGTTATTCCGACATTTGTCTTCGTGATCTGACTCATCTTGGGTAGCGCCACTGCGTAACTCAAATGCGCGTCGCCGAATCTGAAGCAACGATCTCTTATCTTCCCATTGTCGCCACAGCCGTTGATTTTGCAATTAAAGAAAACCAATGCCGGAAACTTACCCATTGGTTACCCACCTTTCCATTAGAAAAGTCCAAAAAACCCTACAAGATGGTCGGTTTTTTGACTTTTGTCCACAGGTCGCTGCACTGTGCCGCGCCTCCTGGCTCCTTATAGACACCTATTTCTTCTTCACTTTCATTCCTATGTCTTGACTATTTCATACACAGGGACTCTACACTGTTTTAGTACAGTGATATATCGTATCGATTGCCGTCCGAGGAAATCTGGTCCCAAACTTACCCTGATTCAACGTAATTTTCCCATGAGCGGAATATTGAACGGAAATATTGGCTATTAAACCAAGAAAGTGCAACCTTTATGAAATGGGGCAGTTGCAAGGGTCTGAAATGTTGTGTCTTTTATAAAGGAAATGGAAGTACTTGATGAGCTGAGAACAAAGATGCTTTTGGTTTCAACAAATAATTAAGTCCCATTGTTCCGGCGATGAGATTTTGGCCCAAAATTCATTGTTTTAAATGGGATTTCGCGTAGTGACGTCACTACGCACGCTCACGATTTTTTACAACTTTACACGTGTGTATCTCCAAAACTGGGACATTTATAAAAAAACCAAAGGCACCATTGTTCTCAGCTCAAGAAGTACTATCATTTTCTGTATAAAAACACACAATTTCAGACCCTTGCAAAGTTGCAACTGCCCCATTGGAGGTTGGAATCGACCGAATGTTATTGTTGTTAATTTGCACCCCAATCCGGTTCCTATGAGTTTGTCTATATACCAAAATCTTGCAAAGAGCACTTTTTATTACCAACTGCTAAAATTATTCGTGACTAGCGCCAATCTTTCCTACAATAAGCGGGAACTCGATGAGTCTTTGATGAAGTAATACGCGAGTCCGTGGCGTGCGTGGTGCATATCCGGCGATGATCGGGGTGCGCCAGAGTCATATTTCGCGAAACCCGCGATTTTCGCACGTATTGCACAATAATCGCATCAGTATTGGGACCACGTATTCTACATTGTGCACGTTCATTTTGAGCGGTGACGCGGTAGGACGACGGGCGACGGCCGTTCGAGACGAGCATTAATTACTGTCTACGATTGTCTTCATTTTTTTCAGCGAAATAGAACTAAAAGAAGAAGTCGTGCGGGCGCCAAGGATTTCTTCAAAATACGGCGAAGAGAGCGCGCCAAAATATAAACTGAGTCATTGCCGAGCGCATTGTGCGGGAACTCGGAACTGCAAGAGCGCCGTTCGTTCGGTTCGGTGCGGCCGGCATCGCACAGTGGGATCGAAATATGGGAGTTTCCCGGACATCACTCCATTCACAAAAATCAAGATCATAAACCATGAATTGCAGTAAAACTAGGGAATGAGTTATTAGTATTAATTTTGCAACCTACTTTGAGTCAGATTACATGAATTTTATACGAGAGAATATCACCACGGACAAAAATGTTGAGGAAAAATAAAAAAAAACTTTTCATGACCTGAAAAATCTATGAATCCATCCACTGTGCGCCTCATTGAGTCTAACTGAAGTGCTTTCCGGAAGAAAAGCCCATAAAACATAAAGTGCGCTGTTACGAGGAAACCGTAATTTCATCATATTGCTGATTCAGTGGAACAAGCACCTATTGATTGTTTTACGTGACTTTTTCCCCGGAAAAATGCATCATAGGGTACTGGGATATAAGAACTGATTCAAGGGAGGGGCCATGCCCCCAAAATCCGAAAAAGTACATTGTACAGGTACAAAACACCTATCGGATACAGATGAAAACAGCACATTTCTAAGATACCCTCCCATCCCACAAACTCAAATGGCCATACCCAAAAGTTTGTTCTGAGTCCAGCCCTTTAACCCTTTCAGACCTGAAAATCCTTTTTTTCAGGAACGTAGTTTTGACTAACATTGTTGATCTCAGCGCTGTTTCCTCATCTGAATTGATGCGCTTATTGTAATTTTTTGTTTTCCATAAGACTACATGTTATTCAAATGTCCATTGGCATTGACTGCAGGTATGACCGGGTTAATGGGAATGTTCCAAATTTTTGCTGCGGGCCAGGCGTACCATCAACAGATTTGATTTCTGACGGTTATTGCTTCTTGTGTAAACCTCCGAGAAAATCATTATGAGCGCAAATACGGGATATGGTTAATATTTCTTGTTTTGTGTCGATTTGCCTAAATTTTATGACAGAAAAACCGGGCAAGTGCTGACTTTGTTGAATGCCGTCGTCGGTCATCTCCGCTTTTCGTGGTACGTGCATGCAGGGTTGATTCGCCTGTTCGACCGACATATTAGGATTTCCTTAAAACTTCTTTTGAGGGTTTGTGAGAGGGTTTTGAGATTTTGTGATGCGCTCAGTGTGATTTTCTCATGATTTTACACCAGACTCATCCCTCCATAGTGATGTGGCAAAAATATGCAACAACAGACCCATTCATAAAATTATTTTCAACAGGACAAACGACGCGACTCCGAGTTCAAGGCGCGTGTCACGTCGCATCACATCGCGCGTCGTGTCAACATCGTGCCTCAAAGCATGTCACGTGTCCTCAACATAATAAATGCGTTATCAACACTTTTGTGTAATAGTGGACACTTTGTTTATTTTTATTTCCTTTAACGCGACAGACTTGCATATGTTTACGCAGGTGTTTTCATCGTTTTCTGTTTCCGTCGCCTAATTGGTGCAAACTCAATTTTTAATTTAGTCGGCACGATGACAATACTTCCTCCGCCGCAGCAGAGCAAGAAACTAAGAATTAGTCAGCCGTTAGAAATGGCAACAGTTGGAAGGGATCAAATACTGAAATCATTGACGATAGTTTTTGTGATAGAAACGATTTTTTTGATTTTGGAATTTTATCGGCAGGTAAGTTGGTGAAGTCCGCAGCTCATTTTTTCCAATAACCATTAGCGTGTGGCAGAGTTTGACAAACGGGACTTAAGCACCAATGTTGAACTGCCCGGTACATGTATTATTCAATTTGACACTCAGTGTACACTTTGTACCAGAAAAAGAGGGCAGTTCTCAAACTCCAATTTAAGGTTAATCTACGCTGATTTTCAGAAATCAAACACTATTTTCGGTTAAACCCTTATGGGCCAAGCCCGAGTATAGTCATTATTTCCCTCTAAGTCTATTTCACATGGTTTCATTCATTATTTAGGACAAACGCGATTACAGATGAAAACACTTGCATAATAAGGTCCCGTCAGCGCGCCTTCAATCCGTCGTATAGGCAATTCTAACTCCCTCGAGTACGAACAGTTAACTACCTTCCCTGTACAAACGGAGTACGTTTCCTGTAGATCTGCCGACTGACTGGCCTGATTCAAAGATTAACGATCAATTCAGGTACAGGGACAAATTCGTTTGGTTGGAAAATCCATGCCAGTGGTATCACGTGACTGGGGACCACGAGTCGCAACCTAACAAACGACGGGTCCAAGGATGCGTCAACGCTGAAGAGCGGATCCAATAACTCCTACAAATGCAATCGGAGCCGTCGGCAAAATGTAGTGATATTTTGGAAAGTATTTGGCAACAATGTGTTCTTTCCATTTAAACTCATGTGAAAGATCGAATGCACAGTGCTCAAGGAAAATTCGATGTATTTAATGAGTTTTAATGGAGCAGTTGCATTGTTGTCAGATGGCACGCGATGCCACTGCGTGTTGGTGACATTTGACGAGAACCCGAAGCAACACTGGGAGTTTTTAACTAATTGCTAACCCTTACAATTCAATACGCAGAAAGGTGATGAAAAAAAAGGATGAAGAAAATTTAGCAAGCATCGATTTAGAAATATCAATGTCCGAAAATGCACCAATCTTGATATCTTCTTCTTTACAATTAGTGAATTTTAAGTTTAACTTTGATTTATCCATTTTCGGAATATTTAGTCAGTATTTTTTGAGTTGCTGATTCTGATGAGAGCTTTAATTAAAATTTCCTTGAAACGTTATAATTTTAATGCAGGCTCTAATTCTAATTTTGCGGCAACTTCCACAAAAATTGGTATAAATGAGAAAATGCACAGAGAAAAATACTTCCATAAAATTTGATCACCGAAATTTTCGGTCAGAGGAACCGAAATGTTCGATGCTGATACCGAATGCTTCATTAGTAGTACTGAGTATTAGGTAGGGGTGGAATTTGGGTTATACTTACCGATTTCTTCGGTACTTGCGATCGAACATTTTGGTTTATTCAACCGAAAATTTCGGTGATCAAAATAAGTCGAATCTTCAGTTCTAATAACCGAAGCATTTTTCTCTGTGTGGTTAATTGCGTGTCAGTTAAAGTTGAGTTTCGAAGTGAATTCAGCTATTTAAAATACGCATGATGGTGAATTTCAAATTAATAAATGTGGTATTTAAATCCTCGTGACTCGATTTGCAGTTTATTTTGCGGGCTCAACCATATCATTGCTATGTCTTAAAGGCGTACAATTTTACAACATTTTCAATACTCGTGGTTGATTTTAACCTCAACTCAAAGGTTTGCTACGTTTTATTAGTCATCCGATTAACGTCATCAGATAATCGAGTAAATTTGACTGAAGCCTTTAGCTAGATGTCTGGAAAAATTTACCATACTTCTTAATAGTCAAGGCCAAAACCAACCTAAAGTATGGTTATCATCAATCATTTTTTTCCGTGTGTAAGTAAAGGAAAAATCTAGTAAGCAATAATCGAAGACCAAGGTTTCTTACTGAACTGAAATACTATTGCAGGTCCCAATTTTTTTTAACACACGCAATTGAGATATTGTTGCAGATTGCAACTTTTTTATGCATGTCTACAAATGTGTCGATTTCGGATTATTGAGCGCCGGCCGGCGCTGTATACAGTTTTGGCTGAATCCGCGAAAAAGAGGCTGAAAAATAAAAACTTAGTCAGTCTTGACATCGAAAGCAAAATACAGCGACCGCGACCGCGACACGGACTCTCTTGCAAGCTGAGTAACAATGACCGTCATCAACTTCTTGTCGCACAGTGGTATAAAAACCGTATACAGGGTGACTACTAAAAATGAGTCCATTAAGAATATCTCAAACTCGAAAAGTACACGATTCGTGGCAAACAATAGAGAGTAAAACATGGCTAATTTTTTTCTTAAATTTTTTTCTCTTAAAAATTGGTTAATTCAAAACTTTTAGAGTAGCCATCTTAAGAGAGTCCGATTACAAAATGGTGCATTTTTGAAAATATTTCATCAAATTTTTTGCGTGGGTCTTTTTTTTATTGTCACTCTGTATATCATTGAACGCATGTATTACCTAAAACCAGCGAAAATCATCCTAAGTCACACTAAAAACGTCTAAAATTCAGTAATAAATTTAAAAAACAGCTTTGACGGCAATATCTTAATGGCATAGCTACGGAGGTATCATGGGAAATTCCTGTCTAATTTAACACTTTCTTTACGGAAACACAGAGATCTGTCTCAAATTAGATAGGAATCTCCAATGATCCATGCGTAGCTTCGCAATTATATAAGCCCGATTCTGAGAGTGAATTTTGTGATTTTTCAGTGCGTCATTTTTATAAGTTTTTATGCAACTCTTCAATCCCTGTAGCAAAAGTTTGCAAGAATCCCTTTCTTAAGCGGTCCTTTTTTAATAGTCGCCCTGTATACCACTTAACGCATGTAATAGGTGTGTTGCGTATTGCATATCTGGACCAGTTGAATCTTCGACCCCGTTAGAGACGACTCCTTGATTTTTTCGTAGGTATAGGTTGCCTGCAATACAAAACTCGAGCACGGACAAGGGCCCAAACATTTTTAAGATGAAAGGAGAAAGGGTCTAAAGATTTGAGGTTAAGTCATACTCAAGTTGCATCTCGACCAATCAGAATGTCAAATTCGCAACTTTTACATTAGTTCTTGCGGACCGCCCGATGTCCTTCCCATATACTTTTTTCGGGCCCTTGTCTGTAATCAAGTTTTGTATTGCGGGCAACCTACCCACGAAATGAATCAAGGAGTCGTCTGACGTACTAGCGGGGACAAAGATACCTAGCCAGAGTATGCAATTTGCAATACACAATATACCATTCAACACATGTTTTACGTGCGTTGCATATTGTATACTATGGGTAGGCATCTTTGTCCCCGCTCGTGCATTCTTCAATTTACCGTCTGCTCTTTTTCAGTAGTTTTTATGCTAAATCAGTTTTGATCCAAGCTGAAAAGAAAGACAGATAAAAAACCATCACTGGCAAAATGTATACCGTTGCCTATTCTTAAATTTTAAACGTGTTGCCAATAAAACTGAAAATTTTATTTAAGAACGGAAACTAAAATTTTTCTTGCGAAACTGAAAGAATTTGAGTAAAAAAAAAGCTTTCCTAGTCTGCAGATGAAGGACTGTGAAATTATTTATTTGTAACATTGCAACTTATTGTTTTGATGCGCACCATAGTACAGCGTTGGCTTTATGTTTTTGTTTTCATAGTAAAATAAATAAATATCGATCGGCTAATAGAGATATCGAGGTCCATTTTTTCGAGAAAAAATTGGCGAGACTTTAAATATTTGAAATTATTAAACTTCGATCATAACTCGCAGAAACGCCTCGGGAAAAAAATATATTTGTTTAAAATCAACGTAGTTTTTCTCTTTTAGTGCAAATCACTTGCTCGCAGTGTTACCAATTGAATCACTGTGCTTTGATCGTCGGGTTCGCAGACTGATGAGCACCAGCACCTCTCTTTGCGCGACACCGGAGGGATTATTTTTAGCGACCGGCTTATTGCAGTATGTTGTCAGATTTCAGGATACAAGTGCACGGATAGTAATGGAAATTTTGAGGTAAAGCAGAATTCTTCGGTTAAGGCTCACACTCCCACAGATTCTCATAATTTGTTTCGCCAGTGGGACTATCGCACACTTTTGCTTTAAGTGATTTAATAGGCAATTCTAGTGTAAAAATCTCCAAAAATAACGATAACAGCACTAAAAACTTCCGAAATTCACTCCTAAACTCAACAAATGTTTTTATTTGGGAGAGCGTAATGGTAGCTGAGAGCAGTAATAATGGGAGATTCCCATCTAATAATACTGGAGCTCCACCAAGAAGTGACCGATAAGAGACAACTTTCATGTGACACCAGTGTCATAAGGTGTCACAGTACCATTCATCGGATGTAGATCACTACTCTGGCGACTAATTACTCTGTGAATCATCCTTTCAGCATAGAGAGAGTGACGAAATTAAGATAGGAATCTCCCATTATTACTGCCCTCAGCCGCCACCACGCTCTCGCAAATAAAAGCGTTTATTGAGTTCAGGAGCACATTTTGGAAGTTTTTGGTGCTGTGCTGGCGATATTTTTCGAGGGTTTTACACCGGAATCGAATATTAAATCGCTTATACCAAAAGTGTGCAAAAGCCCCATTTTCCAACCAATTTTAAACGTTTGTTTCTATGAGGTGACGGAAAAAAACGAGATGTTAACAAATTATTGTACTGAGCGCGCGACTTCTCTACTCACAAATAATTTTTGAGAGGGTGGCGGGGGGGGGGGGGTTACACAGTATCGGTATGCAGGCGCGTGCAACCTAGCAACGTTGCATTTCGTTCATTTAACCTGTGTATAATATCTTCGAGTCACATTTTCTAGAATTGTACATTTACCCTGATTTATATCCAATACTTGCATTTTGTAATAATTATTTTGATGCAAATGGCAGGGACGAAAAATGAAGAGTTAATATGGTTTTTCCGATTTAAGTAACGATTTGGGCTATCGCTCAATCAATGGGTCTGCTACATTAATTTTTGCTATAGCGTTATGGAGGGTCGACACCAAGGCAACATCACTTGCGAAAATAATATCAGAAATCTCCAAAATCCACTCACAAACTCAATGAAAGTGTTGAACAAAATTACAAGATGGTCACTTTCCTCAGCATAGAAAGTTGCGATTTAGACGGGACACCTCCATTTTCACTCGCTCATTCGACCGCCTTCTTGCAATTTTGTCAAACGCAATTATATTAGGTTTGTGATTGGATTATGGAACTTCATGATGCTGTTAACGTGTTTTCCAGGTGATTTTAAGCAGGAATCGGCCCTCTATAATAACTCTGTAGCAAAAATTTGCAACTGACCCCACACCACAGAATACAATACTATCAGAATGGAAACTGGGTTCATTTTTAAGCATTATTTTCTGGTCCGCCATCTTGAGAAGTTCGAAACAATCCTCATGCGAAAGCCAGAGACAGAAGTACGTCCGCCATCTTGAAAAAGCATCAAAATAGACCGAAAAAATGCTTCCATTGGCTCTCAAAGGAGTTTCTATTTTGATATTGTATTATTATGTACCATTACACCTGGCAACAGCGTGAAGCGCACGTTTGACGTTACGCTACGCCGTTACTTGCCCCTCGCAGCTCTCACCGTCGCGTAGCGCGGAGTACACCCCCCCCCCCCTTCCTCGAAGGGGCACTTTTTTCGAGAGCTGCAATGCATATCATTGAGGAACTCACGCGTGTTATTCATCATTCCATCATTCCATCACACACCATCATCGTGTAAACGTGTATATGTATGTGCGCGGCGGTGATACGCGGATACGGCAAATCTGGCTTTGTTCTTTTGCACCTTCCTCCCCACCTCTCCCCCTGCACCGTTCCCTCCCCCTCCCGCTAGAATCGAGGGAGGAGAGGAGCAAACGAAGCATCAGTGAGCAGTATGGGCACTCAGGTGCTAAATGCCTTTTTATGCTCAGGTGCTAAATCAAACCGCAAACTGCTCTCGTTGATGCCACATTCTGCACCGCGCACCGTTCCGCGTTGCTCATCGTACATCGGTACATCACACATCGCACATCGCACATCCATCGCTCATCGCGACTAATCGCGCTCGTTGAACTGTCGGCAATAAAAAAGAAAATAAAAAATAATAACAATAAAAAAAAAGAAAGAAAGAAAAAAAAAAAAAAACTTCACCACGCGACTCCTCCTCAATCAATGATTGATACTTCTGGTTATAGACTGTTTAGGGGGCGGACACATTTGCGATAAGTTCAACTTTTAGTCTGAACCTCCTTTTAAGTAATAAACACTTGTTCAACTTTGCTCTTAAGTTACGGGCGGGTGACTCTGCTCCTAATGTCAAGTTGTATAGCATAACCTACCAGACCCCGAGGAGTGAGTTTCAAACTTTTTTATAGACCTGTTTAGTGTGACGTCACAAAAAAAATTGGTTCCAAACAAATGCTCCATCTCACTCGCTCTCGTGGGTTTTTCCGTAAGAAACAAGATCCAAATTTTCAAATGCAAATTTGTGCTAGTAAACAACAAGTTCTCTCAGATTTTATTTCACCATCGGATTCCACGTACCCTAAAATACAAACTCGCTACATTAACATTTTCGAAACATTACGCATTAATTTACAATCACAGTTCTACCGAAGAAAGTCCTATGTTTCGTCCTTGTCCTACTCACAGTTTCTTATGGACACAGCATTCTAGAATATAGGCTCATCGGCACCATCACACCACGTGTTATACCTCGAACAAGCTTCAACACGAAGAGAGGTTAGGATGATTGAGTGTCATGACGGTGATACTCCCATAAGAGACCGTGAGTAAGACAAGGACGAAACATCGAACATCTTTCGGTATAACTGTAATTTTACTGTAAATTCGTTTGTGATCTTTTAGGAATTGTGTTAGAGTGAAAAGATACTTTAAGGTACGTGGAATCTAATGGTGCAATAAAATTTGATAAAACTGGTGGTGAACTAGCATGAATTTGCGTTCGAAATTTGGATCTGATTTCTATGGGTAAATCCCCGAGAGTGAGCGTCATAAAATTTTTTGTTTGGAACCAATTTTGATCATGACGTCATCACTAAACAGGTCTATTGGTATAGAGCTGAGGAAAGAAAAGAATAGACAGATGTCAAAGTCTGGTGAGTTCCGAATCATCATCACTTAACACTTTTCAGCCAGCATTTTAATGTTTAATGTTAATGTTTAATGGCTGTTGAGCTCACCAGACTTTGACATTATTTGTCTATTCTTTTCTTTCCGCATCTCTATCAACGTCATTTGCACAAAATTTTACATCAGAATTAATCGGCCATTTGCTTCCTGCGAAACCTTTGTAAGAGCCCACTGTTCATGAACTTTAGACTTACGTTATGAAACACCAACACGCACACGCAGATAAATGATGGGTGATTAAGCGTAATGTACTCACCTGAAACAAAAAGAAATGAGGATCGTGTGAAACTTAATGCAAAAATTTTAATTATTTGTAAAATATTTTTTTTTGCTTCCAGTAAACAAAAAAATAAGACAAACAAAAACCAAACACGCACATAGAGAAATGAAAAACAAAACGGTATAAAAAGAACTAAAGAGTATTACCAAGCTTAAAATGGTACCCTATTCAATGGGGCTCTTGCAAACTTTTGCTACAGGAGATTGAAGAGTTGATTCTTGCATAAAAAACTGTAAAAATGACAATGAGTACGCTAAAAAATCACGAAATTCACTCTCAGAATCGGGTTTAATGGCTGAAAGACGGAGGTAGCATGAGAGATTCCTATATAAATTGAGACATATTTTTGTGTTTCCTTAGAGAAAGTGACAAATTAGACAGGAATCTCCCATGATACCTGCGTTGAACCGCCATTACGAACTTGACGTTTTAGCAGTTACGTGAGTTTATTTCTGAATTTTAGACTTTCTCAGTGCGATTTTCGTGATTTTTGATGATTAGTATATCAGATTGGACTATTCATTTGCCCGCAGCAAAAGTCTGCAAGAGCCCCATTGGCCCGCAATAAATATGAAATTTTGAACTGTGACAAGCGGCGCACAGTGGAGAGAGTCTAAGGGAGAGGCTGGACTCAGCGCACTATGGTTTGAAATCATCAAAAATTGGCCAAAAGTCAGAAAGTAAATTTCTCATAAATTCGTCACTTATAAACTTTCAGCTTCAATTTTATGCTCAGAGAACACTTTGAACTTGTAATTTAAACTTAAAAATGACATAGACAGGTTTTAAGAGTAAGCGTAAAAACTAGAAAAAGATTATTTTTGATGCCTTTTTTTCACCAAGTTTTGGCCACTTTTTTCTGATCTCAGACCATAGTGCAGCGTAGAAACTTCAAATACGCGTATCTTTGTAAATACACAATACAGAAGTTTGAAAGTGATTTCATTGGTTGTATAGTAAAAAGCCCTTTAATAATCACTCATTACAGTTTATTTTTTAACTGCAGAAAAATTCAACTTTGCAATTTTAGTCATATATTCCATGTCCAACCCCTTCCGTTGACTTGTTCCACTGTGCGGCGCCATCTAGTAGACTGGACGATCCGCAGTGTTGCCCGATCGAGGGTAAAAAGCCGTATATCGTCTCCATTTAAATCAATGTAAAGCGTACGGCTTTTTCACTCCAATCTGGTAGCACTGGAACGATCCCCCAATTTCGCCTGGTATGGATGGAGAGCGGTAAATGGAGTTGAACGCAAGATTTATAGGTCAGTTGCACTGTCAACAGAATTGACTTTTGATGCTTGATTCTTATAGATTATGCCGAGAAAATAACAATGAGTTTCGTTCCATCGAAATCCGTTCAGAAATAAGCGAGATATATCCATTTGAAAATGACGACATTAATGCGTCATTTCGTCGTCAAGTTTGGACCGACTTGCATGTTTGCACTACAGCTACGCTGACCTGTGCAGTGCTGCCAACCACTTTGCTCACGAAAGCTCGGTGCCGTATATTTCATTTCATTGTTTATGTTCGTAGTTGTTGCTGTGTCCGTGGCTATGGCTATAGTGTTATCGGGGTGTGTTAAATTGACGGATTTTAAAGTTAAATAGTTTGAAATTTCTTTGGCAATCGTTGTTCTTTTTGAAATGACTCATTTTTGCATCACTGCGCGCTTGGTGGAAAGATACACGGGTGGCGGACAATGGCGGAAAACGACGAAATGACGCAATAATGTCATCATTTTCAAAAGGATATATCTCGCTTATTTCTGAACGGATTTCGATGGAACGAAACTCATTGTTATTTTTTCGGCATAGTCTATAAGAATCAAGCGACAAAAGTCGATTCTGTTGACAGTGCAACTGACCTATAGAGCTTTCGGTTTTCAGGATACAGAGTGAATTCTCTTGGAAGCATAAAATAAAATCATAAAACATAACATCTACCAGTTTTCTTAAGAAGGGCCGTGTCGAGGGCTTGGGGGCATGCCACCCTTGCCTCCGATGGCACTCTCCGGGGGTGGCAAAATCTGGGTGAATAAGCCGATAAAAAAAAGGAAATAAAGTTCATGAATTTGAAGGGAGTCAAAATTGCAACTTTGCCCCTCCTATCCGGAAGTGTCGGCACAGGCCTGTTCTTACGGTTGGCAACGTTGACTGAGAGCGCAAACAAGCCTCCAGACGACGCAAACAAACAAAGTGAACGGACTTTCCTTGACATAGGATTCATCTTTGGCTTCTCCAAAAGTTGGTTAAAAATAACTCCAGTCGGATCAAAAAGAGCGGATTCGCGCCGTGTCTTACGCATAGCTCTCCTATTCCGCTTTCCTCATTCTTTGCAAAGTTCTTTTCGCACTCAGCGAATACGTCCTTATGGGGGTTCGGAATTCCGCCTTAAAAAGGATAATTCGTTCGGCGAGCATTGCGCAAATAGGAAAAAAGACAGTCTCGAATTTTGACTAAGAAATAGCAATATTGCAGTTTAGCGCAAAGAGAAAGTTTCTATCTTCTCTTTTCTTCATGAATCACTCACGTTAAACAAGGAAAGACAAGGGGGTGAAACCACCTCTTTCCATCCTTTTTCTACTCATACCAGAGCTGCTGTTTTGCGTTCAATTAATTAATTTCTTCAACTCACCGGTATGATTTCACCTGTTGAGAAAAGATTACACGCTTCAGTTCAGTTTATGACTGAAATGCATGAAAATACTCTTATTTGTACCGGTGTACCATTCTCAACCGGTGGAGTCGTCGATGACTTAAAAAAAAAAAAAAAAAAAAAAAAAAAAAAAAAAAAAAAAAACTTGCGGAAATTTTAATAACTAAACGGCGATTGCACTGATTAAGAAAATATTACAGATCAGAGTATTTTCGTGTAGTACAGTGACACACTGACCGGAACTGTGTAATCTTTTTTCAACCGGTTGTATCATCAGTGAATAGAAAAATGTCATTGATTATGTACGCAAAACGGCAGCTCTGACTCATTAATGATTCAAAGGGATGACGAGAGCAGTGCGATGTTGCCAGATTGGGGTGAAAAAGCCGTACGTTTTACATTGATTTAAATGGGGACGATACGGCTTTTTACCCTCGATCTGGCAACACGGGATGAGAGATGCAGGAGATCCTGGTTGCGCCAATGATTGAATAACGCAAGTAGTAATGTTTGGTTTGAACCGCATTAAAAAAATAGTCGAAAAAAGTTAAAAACTGCTTCAGCACCAGCGGTTCAGTTCATGGAACAAGAAATTTTCAAGAAAGGGTTCGCACTCTTCGCAGTTTAGTTCAGTTAAATCTCTGATTTAAATTAATAAATAACGAATAAAATATTTACAAGAATGCACGATTTGACAATCCTCAGGCTGCTTCAATTTAAAATAGAATCCGCTCGTAGATTATATGTGATGGCTCCCTTAGAAGCTATAAATTTAACACCGTTCAATTATAATTGTTCAACACCAAGTAAGTCCATGTCGTTCAATCTAAGGGACTTCAAAGAGGTACTAGAAGATCAGGTATTGCTGATTCCGATTGTGGTCTAAGGAATGAGAAAAAATTAATGATTGGATTAAAGTTTTATATCTTCGATTAAAAGTGCAGCGATGGAAAAGTCGAACCATTAAACGGCTGGAATCGATAATCTAGCCGGAAGTGGCAGACGAGCACACCAAGGATTGCGGTTGAGGCGGTCTCCAGAAGATTAGCCCTTAAACTATTTTAGTGACGGGAATGAAATTTAGAAATCTAGGACTCTGATATGGCTTAGATACTTTTTTGAATTGTGGAATTGGAATCTGATTGGTAAATGAATTTTCCGCTTTTAACTAATGTGATAATTTATAGAACGTTAGATAAGCTCTTTCAAGATGCGCGCATTCATGCTTCTCCGGCCTATACGGAGGAACGCACCAGATGCCAAGGTATATGGAGAACAGGTATGGACAACACTCTGAGCTTGGCTCTGATTGGTTGTGAAAAAAGCGACTCCGCCGCCATTTTTCTGACCGCGCGATCCAAATTTAGATTTCACATCTTGAAAAGGAAAATGAACAACGTAATTGATGATGTCAATCCATTCTATAGTCACAAAATTAACATTTAAAGATAAAAATTACATTTCATTGTTCAAATAAATAAAGTATTGCTTCAGATAAACTTCCCCTTCAAACCTAACCACAAACAACAATGCAAGATAGACACGGTGTAAATAGGAGACAAGATGGCGGCGGAGTCGCTTTTTCCCAAGTGGCCACGCCCCCTGAGTCGAGTGTTGTCCATACCTGTTCTCCATATACCTTGACCAGATGCATTATGGGGCCTCACCAGTGGCGTCGCGTGCCATCTGGCAACAATGCAACTGCTCCATTTAAACTCATTAAATATATCGAATTTTCCTTGTGCACTGTGCACCCCCTGAATTCGATCTTTTATATGAGTTTAAATGGATAGAATACATTGTTGCCAACTTGCACGCGACGCCACTGGGCCTCACCCTATAAGAGTCCCTTGATGGAAGTTTTGTAATGCAGCTTCATTTTTGCTGTTTTGGGTGTCGTGTCTTTGGAGAGGTTATTTTCTCAGAATGATCATCTAACACCTGAATATTTGTTTTCCCTCAAAATAACTTAGTTTTACCGTTAGCGCTTAACTAACACAGTAACACTGGCCGAAATTGACACTGAACGCAGAGGATTCACCAAAATAGCTTTGCTTCTGATTTTATTGCAGTGCGAGCTGGATATACATCAGGCAATGAGGAAAGCAAGACGAGAGTTAGCGGTGCTTCCATCACGAGAGCGAGCCATTTGCAAACTATAGTGACTCAATTCAGCTAAAACCGGACCAAGTCCATTCGTTTTATTGACCATTACTCTTACATTTATCACTGCGTCATCGTCATCATGCTTCTGAGCACATGCAAAGTTCTTAGATTCGCAATATCGCGATTTGAATTATTAGTGATTTCATGTTGAATATGGCAACGTTGCATATAGTTCCTTTAAACCTACGAGAAAGATCGAATTAATGGGGGGTACCAAAACCAACCTCGAATTCGACCTTTTTTATGACATATCGGTGATTTCATACTAAAAGTGGCAAAGTTCCATTTTGTTCCTTTAAATCGGTGAAAAGATCGAACTAATGGGTGTACCTAGGCCTGTGAGATGTCCAGTTTTGGACATCGAAGTTCGATTTCCAATAAACATCGACATTTTATCGATACATCGAAGTATCATCAAAAAAAGTATCAAAAAAGTCATGATACTTCTGTATGCTTCTGAGATGGGTTAAGAGAAAAAAATTACGCTCAGGTCTGCGATTTTAGTCGAAATATCGATAAATAACGAGTTTCGATGCATCGATTGACATCAACACAAGCATCGAACTCATTCGATGGCAGGAAAACATCGAAACTTCGATCGATGCATCGAACATCGCACATGCCTTGGTACGTGTACCAAAAGCATTACCGTCGAATGCGACCTTCTTCATGAGTCTAAATAGACATCAGTTATTTCATGCTGAATCTGGCAACGTTGCATTCTCTTCCCTATAAATCCGTGAAAATGATCGAACTAGCGATTGTACCAAGAACGACCTCGTATTCGACCTTTTCCATGAGTCTAAATGGACACAAGGCAACGTTGCCAGATAGAACACAGCACCACTATAGTGATTCTGTTAAGGGTGCGTCATAAAACTTACTACAATCTTGGTTTAAAGTTACACTCAATTTTATGCACTAAACCAACAAAACAGTCGATGAAGCTGTTCATTGTTATTATTCGATCTAAGGAAACAAACAACCTATGCGAGTTGTTTTTACCGCGAGTATATTGTTGCCTTTCGGCGGAACGTTTTAAAAATTTACGACAGCTAAATCGTTCAAAAAGTTGACTCCCTCGAGGAGAAGAGGATTTCTTTAAACGTGGTTGACCAAAGCTCATCTCCGATTAGACCTTAGTAACATGTTCAATTATCTTAACTGTTCGCTCTACATCCTGGTTCATGTGCTACATGTATATGTGCATGAAAATGCGCGATTTTGCAACAACGTTCAAACGGGTCATGATGGCTTTTTGTCTGAGGAGCGTTGAATTGATGATATAATTGATATTGCGCGGATGGTAATAAATTGGAGGGAGGAGGGGAGGAAAGGAAATTACAAGGTAGGAATGAGAGGGTGCTCACATAACAGTGTTGCCGTTATTTACGCTTTCTACTTGAAAATATGTTTTAATTTTTTTTAAAGTTTTTTCGATGATTCGAGACGTTTAAAGTATTGATGTGGTTTAATCGGTTTCAATCGATTTTTTTTTTCTTGGCAGTTGAATTGAGTAGATGATAAGAATTGACTCAAAAGTTTCCCTCTGTAAAAGAGGGATTCTTGGAAAATTTGCGTAGCATTTTTCCATCCCTCTCACTCTCCTGTGACCCTCATGCATAGCCATCTCTTTCTAGTGTCGAAATTAGTATACAGGGTGTTTCACGTAACCTGCTCTTTATGGTTTTCATGAACGGGTGACAATAAAAAAATCTGGAAAAATCGGTTTTATAGTAACTCGGACCTGAAGTTTCATTTAAAAATACTACCACAACCCAAAATTTGGTTTTTGGGGGTTTTCAGGGGAGGCATCCCCCTAATCTCAAGATTTTCAAATAGCAGACCCTATCTTGTGATACCTCATTTGAAAGAGGGTAAAATTCTTAGCATTTTGGCTCAAACCAGAAGTCGATATCTTTTATCATTTTCGAGATATCGCAGGTCAAAGTTCGATATAGGACCGATTTTCGAAAATTCTGAACTCCTACAAAAATAGTCGTAAAACAAAAAACTGCACATGTAAAATGCTCTACTTGATGAGTGCTTTCAAAAAAAAAAATACGAATTCACAATCAAATAAACCGGAAGTCAACTTTTAGGCACCTTAACATTTTTGGCGGGAAAACCCCCATTTCTCAAAATTTTCAAATGGCAACCCTTATCTTGTAATACCTCATTCGAAAAGGCGTAAAAAGTTGTGCATTTTGGCGCCAAAGTCCGATGTCGTTTTTCTAATTCGATATATCGAAAATCGAAGTTCGATTAAGAGCATTTTTTGACCCTGTAAAAACCGGATCCTATCGTGTGATACATCTTTCAAAAGCACATAAAAAACGAAGAATTTTAGAACTGGAAATCAATACCTTTTTCCGCGGTCGAGATATCGCAAGTCAAAGTTTAGTCTCTCGTTAGGGCCTACCTTAAATTTTTGCTCCGCTAAGTTATTTTAAAATGCTGCTTTGGCTCTACTTAAACTTTGTTTATTCAGTGTTTGGAAACCCCAATAAACTTTTTTACCGGATGACTTCATTACTGAAAGCGTCTATAACCACGTAGAGGTGAAGCAAAGGACAGTCCAGCAAAATGAAAAAGAAAAAGAAAATTTCAAGGAGGAAGGTCCCATAAAGATTCTTGATCGACTCAAAACCACACTTTTGAAGCGAGCTTAACATTTACATTAAACACGTAAAACAAACTTAAAATGGCAACGGAGGGTAATCTCAAGGAAGGAGAAGAGAAAAAGGAAATGGTTATTATATACCTATGGCATACAGCAGGACAGAAAAAAGGATTGCTAAGTGGTCGCTGTTGCTAGCCGCGCCGCGTCGCGCAGTGTTGACGGTTGTTAATAAGTTTCCGTATAAACACGTTCTTATGGAGAACGCAGCACGATTTGACAACCCTGCATGCCTGCCAATGGATCAGCTTCAAATTAGCCTCAAGCGCTGATCGTGAAATAAGGCGCGAGGGGCGCATGCGCCAGCACTAGAGCGTGTAACGTCCAATGGAAGCACGGAAAGAAGCGTCTTACTCACTCACGCATATTTACTGACTCATCAACGGATTTATAACAATGAGTCAATTGCAAACTTTGCCTTTGAAAAACCGATGGATCAATTGGTCTGTTGCAAACTTTTGCTATAACGATTAAGAGAGTTAAATCCAAACGTAAAATCTCCTGAAAAGTCCATTGGTGGCATCAAAGAGACATAAAATGCAATAATAAACTCACATAAGGCGTTTAATGAAATCCGAGATGGCGAAGAAATATCGAGCAATTTGTATGCAAGCATCACGAACATCCAAGGATAGCTAACCTCACAATATCGATCACAACCAATCACAACGTAAACAAACACATAACCTCTACCTGCAGTGAGGTTGTCAAAGTTGGCCATCCTTGGATGTTCACGGTGCATGCGCACAGATTGCTCAATATTTATCCGCCATCTTGGATTTCATTAAACGCCTCTTGTGAGTTTTTTATTGCATTTTATGACTCTCTAATGCCACCAATGGACTTTTCAGGCGATTTTACAATAGATCAAACACTCTTAATCGCTGTAGCAAAAGTTTGCAACAGACCCATTACTGATGGCGATTTTTCAGGAAAACGTCGATGCAATTTTCTTATCAATTCATCTTTGCTACCTGGTTGTTCATTTCTTGATTTTATTTTTATTTACTTTCCCAATTTTGAGGTTATTGGGACTCACTCTCAATGCAAAATTTTGCTACAGGGGATTGAAGAGTTGATTTTTGCATAAAAACCTGTCAAAATGACGATAAGTACATTAAAAATCACGAAATTCACTCTCAGAATTGGGCTGAATGGCGGAGAGACGCAGGTATCGTGGGAGATTCTTATCTAAATAAATTGAGACATATCTCTGTGTTTTCGGAGAGAAAGTGACACAATTCCTATAGACAGGAATCTTCCATGATGCCTGCGTTGAACCGTCATTACGATCTTACCGTGTTACAGCAGTTTTGTGAGTTTATTAATGAATTTGACACTTTTTTACTAACATAATTTTCGTGATTTTCGCTGGTTTTTACATCATATTAGACTATTCATGAATAGTCTAACCAACAAATGCAAACAAATGCATTTGCTCAGAGCAAAAGTTTTTCAAGATCACCAGTATTTATTTGTTATTATTTCATTTCTTCAAGTAGACCCCTCTTCTGTGACGAAAATGTTTGCGACAAGCACCTGTTGAATTGAAAGTGGAGGTGTCACTATTGAATGGAGCCAACGCGGCACGCAGGCCTTACTTAAAAAAGGCTCATTTTGTGGATCCTCCTAATTTAGAGCAAACGGAGTTTCCCTGTCTTTATGATGAATCATTGGAGGTTCTTTACTCCTCTGGGTCAAGTCAGTCCAAGCCCCAGAGTAGATACTTGGTTTTTCGAAATTCAAAACTGTCTCTGAAATAACTTTAGTGGAACCTATTTTCTTTAACACGCTGTATAGTGAGAAATATAGGTCTGTTGCAAACTTTTGCTACCTCGTTATATGGAGCCAGAGCTGCCAAATTGCGTGGATTTAATACATTTTTCAAGTCACCGATGATTCCACCGGTTAAAGAAAAATTACATAGTTCTTTAGTGTATGACTGTAATGCACGAAAATACTCTGATCTGTAATCTTTTCTCAATCGGTGGAAACGAAGTTAATTAATTAAAATATGGCGGTAGAGAAAAGATAAAATACGCTAGTATTTTTGTGCATCACAGTCATACACTGAACTAAACTCTGTAATCTTTTCTCAACCGGTGGAATCCTCGGTGAATTTAAAAATGTCATTAAATCCACGCAAATGGCAGCTCTGTATGGAGGGTTGATTCTTATGTAAAATCACTTGAAAATTAGATTGTGAGTATCAGAAAGTTCCCAGATCCACTCACAAACTCAATAAATGCATTTAACAGTATTCAAAGATGGCGGTCAAAATATAGTAAAAGAGTGCGACGAGCCAATTCCATGCGGAAGAAGAGCACTCTTATTGTTTTAGGTGCTTCGATTTATTCAGTAACATTCAGTATATTGCAGCGCGCGTCAAAGAGAACAATTTAAGCGTTTTCGCGCATTCTTTCAATTTTCCCTGCTTTGAAAATTTATGCGCGAAAGAAAAGTCTCAACGTGCTCTGAAACAAATCCGTTTTAACGACGCCCCGCGATTGTTTGGGTATTTACAGTCCAAACCTTTGGGTCGGGGCCCGTCGGGGGTCCTCACCGTAAATTAACGATAATATTAGGCCAAAGTGGGGTGAGGTGCTGAAGAGGTATGGCGTGTGGTCTGCTATTCAAGGCCTGGGGGACTCTTGAAGGTTCAATTCGATTCCCAAGACGACCACAGGCGCAGTATTCTGTACTTATACAAACATTCAAGAGTTCAAGACGTCGCTTCGTTCGACACAACTCATATCAGCTCAGCGTTGCCAACGTCGGAAGGTTTTTCGATGGATCAGGGAGAAACTTACAGCTGCAGCCACAGAAAAAAAAAAAAAATCAAATTTCCGCATCTCCGAGCAGAAACACATAAAAAAGTGCATTAATAACATCAATTTCAATATCGCCCAATTAACCAATGGGGCATGCAGTTGCAAGGGTCTGAAATGTTGCGTTTTTTACATAGAAAATGAAAGTCATTCGTGAGCTGAGAACAAAAATGCATTTGGTTTCTAGTTAAGTCCCATTGTTCTGGAGATGAGATTTTGGCCCAAAATACATTGTTTTAAATGGGAATTCCGCGTAGTGACGTCACTACGCCCACGATTTTCTACAACTTTGAACGTGAGTATCTCCAAAACCGGGGCACTTACGAAAAAACCAAAGGCACCACTGTTCTCAGCTCAACTAGTACTATCATTTTCTTTATAAAAAACACAACATTTCAGACCCTTGCAACTGCCCCATTTCAGGTGTTTACGTACAATCAGACATTGATTTATTTAAAAGAATACGGTTTGAATTATTATTACAATCTAAGCTTAAGGCCTGACCAGTTCACAATAAGAGCGCTCCTGATAATAATCATAAGCATATAAATAAAGCTAAATTAGCAGTGTGACCGAAAAATCGGCCAAACATTTTTTTCACTGTTTTCTCGTGTAATTGACAACCTAGTGAACTGAAAAATCCATTTCTGATTTAAAAAAAAAAAAAAAAAAAAAAAAAATCCATGCAGTGTGAAGGATTTGTGTAATTACATGTAGTATGAAGCAAATTTTCTCAACGAATAAATCCAACAGAACTATACAAAATCATTGCAAAACCTACGCATTACAACAGTGGATGACACGAAACTGGATCGTGTTTTCCGAACTTTTTCGGTGTTTTCAGGCATCGATGGCAACAATTCGATTTAGAATGCAAGTCCGGAGGTGAATTCAAAATTGAATTGATGCAATCGATGCTCCGAAAACACCTAAAAACACAATTGAGTTTCCTCGAATATATAGATTAAGTTGGTATTGTCAATCATATTCGATCGCGAAAATTCGCATATAGTCTCGATGCTAATTAAACAGTTCAATATTTTTGTTCACCGTTGAATTAACCGATGAATTTTGAAATTTCATTAAATTCACTAAAATCGGCAACACTGTGTCCATGTCACATCGTCCGAGTCAAATCCAAACGACGCACAGTGTGTAATTTTGGCAATCTAGCGCCCGAAAACCTCCAAAAAGTATATTGGCAGATCATTAAAAGAATATCTGAGATTGACAAATTAGAAGTACAAGAAGCAAGAAAATAGCATCATATATATGACCATAAAGCACCTTTTAAAGGGTAGGGGGAGTCCTCAAATTCATCAAATTTAGTGAACACGAATCATACATCAGCCGGCGAATCTCAGAAACACAACGGAAAAAAACAATAAACATAGATAGATTCAAATGAAATTTTCGCATGATGTACTCAAAAATAATCGATTTTCCTTTAAATTAAAAGAAAGCTGAGAGTCTCAACTTTCTTTATCTGGAAAGACATCCTGCGAATTTTTGCGATTTTAAAAGTTGCGAACATAAACGTGAACGTCCTAATCGATCGGTTTTTTCTGCAAATCTGAGAAATGTAAAATAAACCGTAAACATGGATAGATTCAGATGAGAATTTCGCATGATGTACTCAAAAATACTCGATTTTCCTTTGTATTAAAAGAAAGCTGAGAATCTCTGCTTTCTTTATCTGGAAAGTCATCCTGCGAATTTTTGCGATTTTTAAAGTTGCGAGCATAAATAGAAGGCAAAGTTGATCTGTTAGTTCTGCGCTTCTCAGAAACGCACTATTAAAAAACAAGTAAACATCATTAGATTCAGATGAGAATTTCGCATGATGTACTCAAAAATACTCGATTTTCCTTTGTATTAAAAGAAAGCTGAGAGTCTCTACTTTCTTTATCTGGAAAGACATCCTGCGAATTTTTGCGATTTTAAAAGTTGCGAGCATAAACGTGAACGTCATAATCGATCGGTTTTTTCTGCAAATCTGAGAAATGTAAAATATACCGTAAACATGGATAGATTCAGATGAGAATTTCGCATGATGTACTCAAAAATACTCGATTTTCCTTGTATTAAAAGAAAGCTGAGAGTCTCTAGTTTCTTTATCTGGAAAGACATTTTGCGAATTTTTGCGATTTTAAAAGTTGCGAGCATAAACGTGAAGTTCCTAATCGATCGGTTTTTTCTGCAAATTTGAGAATTGTAAAATGAACCGAAAACATGGATAGATTATGAGATCACTTTTATGCTCGCAACTTTTAAAATCGCCAAAATTCGCAGGATGTCTTTTCAGGTAACGAAAGCAGAGACTCTCAGCTTTCTTTTAATACAAAGGAAAATCGAGTATTTTTGAGTACATCATGCAAAATTCTCATCTGAATCTAATGATGTTTACTTGTTTTTTAATAGTGCGTTTCTGAGAAGCACAGAACTAACCGATCAACTTTGCCTTTTATTTATGCTCGCAACTTTTAAAATCGCAAAAATTCGCAGGATGTCTTTCCAGGTGAAGAAACTAGAGACTCTCGGCTTTCTTTTAATACAAAGGAAAATCGAGTATTTTTGAGTATATCATGCGAAATTCTCATCTGAATCTATCCATGTTTACGGTTTATTTTACATTTCTCAGATTTGCAGAAAAAAACTGATCGATTAGGACGTTCACGTTTATGCTCGCAACTTTAAAAATCGCAAAAATTCGCAAAATGTCTTTCCAGATAAAGAAACCAGAGACTCTCAGCTTTCTTTTAATACAAAGGAAAATCGAGTATTTTTGAGTACATCATGCGAAATTCTCATCTGAATCTATCCATGTTTACGGTTTATTTTACGTTTCTCAGATTTGCAGAAAAAACCGATCGATTAGGAACTTTTTGTTTAAGTATGCTCGCAACTTTTAAAATCGCAAAAATTCGCAGAATGTTTTTCCAGATAAAGAAAGTAGAGACTCTCAGCTTTCTTTTGATACAAAGGAAAATCGAGTATTTTTGAGTACATCATGGGAAATTCTCATCTGAATCTAATGATGTTTACTTGTTTTTTAATAGTGCGTTTCTGAGAAGTGCAGAACTAACAGATCAACTTTGCCTTCTATTTATGCTCGCAACTTTAATAATCGCAAAATTCGCAGGATGTCTTTCCAGATAAAGAAAGCAGAGATTCTCAGCTTTCTTTTAATACAAAGGAAAATCGAGTATTTTTGAGTACATCATGCGAAATTCTCATCTGAATCTATCCATGTTTACGGTTTATTTTACATTTCTCAGATTTGCAGAAAAAACCGATCGATTAGGACGTTCACGTTTATGTTCGCAACTTTTAAAATCGCAAAAATTCGCAGGATGTCTTTCCAGATAAAGAAAGTTGAGACTCTCAGCTTTCTTTTAATTTAAAGGAAAATCGATTATTTTTGAGTACATCATGCGAAAATTTCATTTGAATCTATCTATGTTTATTGTTTTTTTCCGTTGTGTTTCTGAGATTCGCCGGCTGATGTATGATTCGTGTTCACTAAATTTGATGAATTTGAGGACTCCCCCTACCCTTTAAAAGGTGCTTTATGGTCATATATATGATGCTATTTTCTTGCTCCACGTACTTCTAATTTGTCAATATCAGATATTCTTTCAATGATCTGCCAATATACTTTTTGGAGGTTTTCGGGCGCTAGATTGCCGAACTTACACACTGTGCGACGAGGTGACTTGGTGCGATGCTTACTCATATTTTTTTTTTTTCAGAATCGTAGGCCTTATAAGATTTACAGTCCTAATTTATTAAGCCGTGTGCTTTCGCTCAGATTATATTCGGCGCAAGTCAGTCAAACTCGGTGCCTCATTTTTTAGTCTGCCACCAGAGCCCGCGATTTGTGTCGAAACGTACCCGAAAAAGTTGCTGAAACCATTACACTAGAATGGATTTTATCGATGTATCGAAAATAAGTCAATATTTTTGAAAAATTGATAACTCGGAGAAACAGGTGAACTGACAGAAGAAGATGTTGCTTTTAAAAATGCCAAATATCTGTGGTTCATTTATCACTTGAAGAAATATCCCGTTCCTCAATGTTTTCCGATAGTCAAACCTTCAAACGACCAACCTACATCCTTCCCCCTAGAAGCAGAAAAATATTTCGTCACAGCTCACTAGAAATGGAAAAAGATTATCAACATTTTTCATCTTTTTTCTTCTCTAAATTATGAGGTCGTTAAATGACCTTTTTTCAAACAATTTAAGGTAGCTGGTTAAAGAACACAAGATGGTAATTCAAAAGCACGCAAATAATTGTTATTACTATGTTTATTGTTCATTTCTAGGTCAGCCGAAACACACGAATTCAAGACCATGAAGATATAATTTTATTTAAAGAGCAGTTTTTATAGGGATAGTAGAATTTTTTCTAAACTTGAAAATAAATGGTGCCTCTAATTTTGCGAAATAAAGAGACCACGATGATTAGCATCGATAAAAATATCTATACATATATTTATTTATTTGAATTCATCGTATGAATTCAAACAGGATGGATTGGGATGAACCAATTAAAGGCTTCGTTGGGGGAATATTCCAAATTAATGACGCACGGAGGCCTTAATCCAAGTTAATCCCGTCGAAAATTTAAAATGAAATGTTTGAGAACCAAAGAGCGTGCTCAACATTTCTTCAATTTATATGATTAATCACGTTTATAAAAGGACATAGGAAGAACTCTGCGTATGAAAATACCTGGATTCTTGCCAAATTATACCTAGATATAGGATCGCAAGTTTTTTTTTTTTTTTTTTTTTTTTTTTTTTTTTTTTTTTTTTTTTTCAATATATAAAAAAATGGTTCTTCAAAAATGTTGAGGTTTTAGAATGACGGCTATGGAATTTAGTTTTAGTTCGATTCAAAAAACTTGAGCTGAATAGCCGAGAAGAAAATCAACGGAAACGATGACAGATTTATGGTCAAAACCATCTGAATTCTCGACGTTGAAGTGCCTAAAAGCGTTTTAGCTTCTTTTGCTAATCTTTTTCAACTACCAGCTTGAAAAATTCAAGGTTAAGGCTTTTAAGTTTTAGACTTTGATATTTTTTGAGAGTTTTCTATTCGGAATCATTCATGTAGTTTCATTAACGATGGCAAAGTCGGCCACTAGGCAAAAAAGGTGGAAGTGATTGGATTATATTAAACATAGGTTTAAATAGAGGAAAACCACGGTTGCCAAGTTGCTTTGCTAATGTTCATTAATGATGAAAATCAGAAAAACGGGTGGAATTCTAGAATTTTCATTGAAAATACAAGACCTTTCCGGATACGGTTCGATCATTACGATCAAAGTCGAGAGCGATCTTTCCACAATATTTGTGAACGTTTGAAAAAATACAATGCTTTGTCTACAAAAGCACGCTGAATAGCGAGCAATCCCTGTTAAAATGTCCATCAATTTCTGCAACTAAAATTTAGTGGGCATTATTTCTGTGTAATATTTTTTCCCCCTTGAAATTACAAGAATTTTTTTTGGAATCCTAATATCGGCCCATAGAAATCCACGAAATTTTATGTAAAATATTATTGCTCACGGAAATTTGGTCATGGAAATTCAATACCAGGTCAATACACTACACACCAAACAAACACACTTTTTGGTCAATAACACTTTGGTCTTCAATACACTTTTACCAGGATATTATAGCGTTGCATTTTATCTATACACGAACCTAAGCAAAATCAGAAGCAAGATAATTTATTTTAGAGCCATCATGAGGGAAAAAAATGTTTTTGCGAGAGAACGTCAACGATATATTATTTTAAGGCCAAAAATAGCCCCCAACTTTCATGTCCAAAAAATGCTTTGATCCATCTGCAAAACAATAAATAACATAAGTAAAAAATACAATGCTTTGTCTACCAAAAGCAGCGCTGAATAGCGAGCAATCCCTGGTAAAATGTTCCACCAATTTCCGCAACTAAAATTCCGTGGACATTATTTCTGTAAGTAATTATTTTTTCCCCCTTGAAATTACTAGAATTTTTTTTGGAATCCTAGTATCGGCCCATAGAAATCCACGAAATTTTATGTAAAAATAATTATTGCTCACGGAAATTTGGTCATGGAAATTCAATACCAGGTCAATACACTACACACCAAACAAACACACTTTTTGGTCAATACACACTTTGGTCATTCAATACACTTTTACCAGGGATATTATAGCTTTGCATTTTATCTATACACGAACCCAAGCAAAAGATCAGAAGCAAGATAATTTATTTTAGAGCCCATCATGAGGGAAAAAACATGGTTTTTGCGAGAGAACGTCAACGATATATTAATTTTAAGGCCCAAAAAATAGCCCCCAACTTTCATGTCCCAAAAAATCTGCTTTGATCCAGTCTGCAAAACAAATAAAAATAAACCATAAGTAAAAATGTCAATTTTACGGTCACTTATGTACCATTTCGCAACTTTCATATCTTCCAGCTTCCAGTGAAATGACGCATTGAAGAATTCGAAATTCTTGGAGTTGGTAAAAAAAAAAAAAAAATGTTACATACATCCCTTAGACATCAGCTAGATAATCTATAGTTTTTGTTTTTTCCTTCACATGTGTTCGGAAACAACGCTACGCTGCTCTCTCGCAGGAGTCACAGTAGGGGAGAGTGGGGGGGGGGGGGTCATCCAGCGGTAGTTAACTTCGTATCAAGTTTGCCGCAACTATAGTGCCTTGAGTTTGGACGCGTTACTTTTATTGACTCTTAATGAAGAAAAATGGAGCAGGCATTTTTTGATGATATCATCAGCATCGATATCACACCATCAAGACATCTATCTTTGTTCCACAGCTAGCTGACTGTAACAAAAATACTTGCCAGATGGAACGATAAATGACCGAGGAATCAATTGAGAATCGAATGAAAACAATCAAATGCTTATGCTATTTTTCATTTGCACACGAAGTTGCAAACACCATTGAATGCTATTATGAAGTGAGTTCATTAAAATTCCTCTAACAATTAAAGTGTCGCATCGGCAACACCTATCATCCAATTCATCAATGAACACTTAACAATAATAAAATCGGTGACCTGTCGGCTGTCATGTGGTATTATACGTTACTTACAAGGCGCCACTCTTCCAGGGCTGACGTTTTATGTATTATCACTATGCCGTTTCGCATACAATTATATGAACTTTTCCCATCTAACTCAATGTAATTTTTTTTAATTTCCCGCCAATTGTGACAACTCTGCACTCTTCATTTACGCTTACCTTTAATCGCACATGCGTCTCAACTTCCGTTATGGGCAACGCTTGCAAAACGCGCGCATCCGAATGTCTAGATTTGCAAAAAATACAATTCATATTTCGACTTCCATTCAAGCAAGCGTGCTTGAGGCCTTTATTTTGGCGATAATTAAATCGGTGGTTAAAACTGACCAAGGCAACCTTCAGATGACAATCTCGTGTCCTCCTCAACTGCATTGACTCACTGCATAAATTAAGCGGGTCGCGAATACAATATTCTGATGCTCGTTTGATCAGTGACATTGTTGCGCGGCGCCTTGACTTGTGCGAATCGTAAATTTGAATTTTGGTCTTTCACGCATCTGCGACAACCTTTTTCCGCAGTATAGAAGTCAACGAAAATGACAGGTCGTGCCTTTTAAGGTGCTCGATGACCAATGCCCAGATGTATATGTACTTTTTTAGTTTTAATTTTAAAATTCGGTTGTCGTTTTTCGTTCGTTAAAGCATCGATATGCATCGATAAGCATCAGATCTATTTATCAATTATCATGAATGAATCATCCGTTCATTTCAATGACGGACGACAAAATATTTTCCTTGTTTCAGGAGTTAGATGCTGCACCATAAAAAAAATATGTTGTTAAAATTGCAAGAAAAAATTGCTAAAAATCGGGAATGCACTTTACATTGCACAAATTACAATTCGCAAAATGCCTATTTATAAAAAAAAAGATTGCTTGAATTGCAAACAATATTGCTAGTTTCTTAAAAAAATTGCTAGTAAAACATGAAAGATTGCAAAATCAGTAATATTTATTGGCAAAGTAGCAACTCATAAACTGCAATTTTTGCAATATAAAATACACTGCCCCGCAAAAAAACCGGCGCACCTGGCGCGCTGGATCATTACGCTCGAAAATGCGAAAAAATTACAAAATTTAAAATCGTCATAACTTTTGAACTAAGAAAGCTAAAAATATTTCAAGGCCAGTGTCGGATTCCTCATACTCTCTTGTTTTTTATCCATAAGCTTAAATTTTCATTTGGTCATTTTTCCGCCCGTATGAAGAGTTTTTCCAAACCCTCGCGAAAACTGTTTTTTCGGAGCACATCTGTAAAAAGTTACTCAAACTTCTCACATCTCTTTGGGATAAAGTAGCATAGATAGAAAAAATCTGAGACATGCATCAGATTCCTCAGAGTCAGGACTATCGACCTGGTTACCTCAGTTTTGTCTACAAAATTTTTTTAAGGTCGAAAAATGCACTTTTCCGAGACCACGTACAGACCGCTCCTGAATACACAGTTTTCACATCCGCTCAAACATGCGAAAAGATGAAAAAAGTTTAAATCGTCATAACTTTTGAACTAAAAGAGTTAAAAATATTCCAAAGCCAGGGTCGGATTTCTCATACTCTTTGGTTTTTTATGCAGTAGCTCAAATTTTCTTTCGGTCATTTTTTCGCCCGTGCGAAGAGTTTTTCTAAACGCTCGCGAAAACTGTTTTTTTGCAGCACATGTCTAATAATGTTCAGAAGCGGTCTTTACATGGTCTCGGAAAAGTGCATTTTCCGACCGTAAAAAATTTTGAAGACAAAATTGAGGTAATTAGGTCAATAGCTCTGACTCTGAGAAATCTTATGCAGGTTTTAGATTCAGTCTATCTATGCTATTTTTGCCCAAAGAGATGTGAGAAGTTTGAGTAACTTTTTAGAAATGTTCTCCAAAAAAACAATGCTATTTTTGCCCAAAGAGATGTGAGAAGTTTGAGTAACTTTTTAGAAATGTTCTCCAAAAAAACAGTTTTCGTGAGCGTTTAGAAAAACTCTTTGCACGGGCGTAAAAATGACCGAAAGAAAATTTGAGCTACTGCATAAAAAACCAAAGAGTATGAGGAATCCGACCCTGGCTCTGGAATATTTTTAACTCTTTTAGTTCAAAAGTTATGACGATTTAAACTTTTTTCATCTTTTCTCAAGTTTGAGCGGATGTGAAAACTGTGTATTCAGGAGCGGTCTGTACGTGGTCTCGGAAAAGTGCATTTTCCGACCATAAAAAATTTTTGTAGACAAAATTGAGGTAACCAGGTCGATAGCCCTGACTCTGAGAAATCTGATGCATGTCTCTGATTTTGTCTATCTATGCTACTTTTTCCCGAAGAGATGTGGAAAGTTTGAGTACTTTTTAGAGATGTGCTCCAAAAAAACAGTTTTCGCGAGGGTTAGGAAAACTCATCATCCGGGCGTAAAAATGAGAGAAAGAAAATTTGAGCTTATGCATAAAAAACTAGAGAGTATGAGAAATCCGATTCTGGCCGTGAAATATTTGTAGCTTTTTTAGTTCAAAAGTTATGACGATTTGAACTTTTAACATCTTTTCGCATGTGCCAACTGTGTATTCAGAAGCGGTTTTTACATGGTCTCGGAAAAGTGCATTTTTCGACCTTAAAAAAATTTTGTAGACAAAACTGAGGTAACCAGGTCGATAGTCCTGACTCTGAGGAATCTGATGCATGTCTCAGATTTTTTCTATCTATGCTACTTTATCCCAAAGAGATGTGAGAAGTTTGAGTAACTTTTTACAGATGTGCTCCGAAAAAACAGTTTTCGCGAGGGTTTGGAAAAACTCTTCAACCGGGCGGAAAAATGACCAAATGAAAATTTAAGCTTATGGATAAAAAACAAGAGAGTATGAGGAATCCGACACTGGCCTTGAAATATTTTTAGCTTTCTTAGTTCAAAAGTTATGACGATTTTAAATTTTGTAATTTTTTCGCATTTTCGAGCGTAATGATCCAGCGCGCCAGGTGCGCCGGTTTTTTTGCGGGGCAGTGTATATTCCTGATTTTTAGCAATTTGTTTTGCCATTTTCACATTCATATTTTTTTCTGTGTGCAGTAAGGGAATGCACATGCACTCACGTTCAAAAGTTTCATTAAAGCCAGACAAAATTATTAATATGTGAACAGATTCTATGAATTTGGTTTTATTCTCGAAGGGCTGCTTTTTTTTTCAATTTCGATGGTGATTTTAAGGTTTTAAGGCTCCTATGGTTTGGTCGAGTCTGACAACAATTAACAGGGCAAAATTGTTGATTAGGATCGTTTCACATAAGAAAATTTCTAATTAGAAATGATCGAAAATTAAGAAAAACAAAAAAAAACAAAAAAAAAAAAAAAAAAAAAACAAAAAAAAAATGCGGGAATCCGAGAAAACCAAATATTAATTTTCGTGGACAGAAATTGTTATTTCTGAAAAGTACTCTTTTTGAAGAAGATTTTCGGTGAGTGGCTTATAAAATTCTGGTTTGAGTTGGATTTTCAAATCATCCTGTACGTAAAACAGTCGTTGGTCCAAAATACTACACCAGTTTGCAATACCGTCTCGTCGCGTCGGCGTTTTCAGTGGCTGGCGAAATAGGTACATAGGTAATACATTTCGTGGACTGAAATATAAAATTAAGTATCGAGGGAGTGCGAGCAAGCAGCATGGTTGTCAGGTTTGGTGAAAAATGAATTAGAATTTAAGTCGATTCAAATGCAGGATGTGACGATTCATCACTACCATTTGGCAGCACTGTCAGGCAGTTGGGAACCAAGCGTTGGTTTTTTTTAATGGGCGATTTTTACGATCTCAAAATCCTTGAGTTCCGCTCAGAACTGTCGAAAGAACACAGGAAAACATGACCGACTGATTAAGCGCGGGAACTTCAGTACCTACCTGATCCCTTTTTTGCAACTACATGATTTCAGAACGGTCGAGTGACCCGAGGAAATGAGAAAGTTACAGCGAAGAAAAAGAAAGGAAATTAATCAAATCAATATGGAGCTGTTGCAAACTTTTCTGTAAGCAATTTAAGGGTCGATTCAGATGTAAAAATCTCCAAAAATAACGAAAAAAAAAGAAATCCATCCCTAAACTCATGAAATACTTTCAAATGCACGAGCGTAAAGTAGATGTTGGGCACTAACAATGAGAGATTCCCATAATCCCCCCCCCTAATTTTTTCTCTCTCTTTCTGTGCTCGGAAGGAAGATTTACAGAGTAACTAATCACCAGATGAGTGGTTTATCCGATGAATGGTAACGTGATACAACAGTGCCAAAGAAGTTCGTCTCTTACTGGCCACTTCTTGATGAAAAGACAGGATTGACAGATAATAATCTCCCATTTTTAGTGAAAAAAGCCATACTATTATACGCTCGCGCATTTAAAAGCAACTTTTTTGTTTAGGAGTGAATTTCGCATTGTTTTTTT
Organism: Trialeurodes vaporariorum; assembly: GCA_011764245.1. Classification (NCBI taxonomy): domain Eukaryota; kingdom Metazoa; phylum Arthropoda; class Insecta; order Hemiptera; family Aleyrodidae; genus Trialeurodes; species Trialeurodes vaporariorum. Next base: position 33,461,672 of record VMOF01000379.1, on the reverse strand, counting down.
CTTTTTAATGCTCCCATCGTTTTTTTTTTTTTTTAGGTTTTTATCAAATAAATTTTCACTTAAATTGCTTACAGTAAAAGCTTGCAACAGCCTTATTTTTCAGAAGTTTAAAGGAATTACAGCCGCATAAAGAGCTTCGAGAAATGACACCCGAATTTAAGTCCCTCCTTGAGGACTAATCCGTCAAAAGAATGAATGCTCAAAATCCGTCCTTTCACCAGAAAATAGATTTTCAGATTCCGGGTTTCCTCTTTATCTACCAAATTTTGCAATGAGATCAGTGAGGTCACAGCAGATCAAATAGTACAACCAGAAGAAGGGAAACTGTTACAAGGTTACAATTTTAAAAGTAATTTTCTCAAAACGAATTTTGCTTTTTTATCGTCATTTTTAGCCTTTGTGCGTACATGTAGAAAAAATTGACAAAAACTAATGCGGTTCATCCTTTGTAAGACGAGATTGAGCCGGTTTCGAAAAAATATCCAAATATTTTTGAAACCACATTTTGATTTTATATAACTTCAAAACTCATCCATCAAATAGAGAGCACCGAAGACGATTGTTTTTTTTTTAACCTTTCGTAATTTTAACTTATCATGCTGCGATGAAAATAACTTTCGTGCGCTACTTCAGAATCAGCGTGTAATTGAGTCGACAGATACTTACAACAACAACACATCTCTCGTTTAAATTATGTTGAAGAAATGTCGTTGTTTCGCCCATCACCTCAACTGCGTATGACCTGTCGAATCAGCTCCAAAGGTACCACTGCCTCTATTTGGACTTTTATCCTTATTATAGATATCTGATTTTAAAACTGAATGACCAAGGCGAAGACCGATCTGCATAGGAATCTTGGAACACACTCAGTTCTCAAGAGACTTAAATTATGTGTGTTTGCGGCAACAGTTTATACATTTATACAATACCCACTCTAATTTTCTCTCCATTTTTAGGACTCTAGAAATTTGTGGCCAGCCCCCCCCCCCCTCCCTCTCTCTCTCTCTCTCTATCCTCAATGTACTACATGCTCTCTCTGCGTCGCGTCGCAAGATATCCTAATAAGGTTACTCGAGGCTCTCGGGCACAGCTTCTCAGAAAGATGGACTATTACGATAAACTCAAGCTTTCGGTCCTAGCAGCCTCGGCGCGCTGACCTGGTCTGGCTTGCACAGTGCATAGAGTATCTACATCTTTATGATAAGAGCACAAATTAAACGGAACGACCTATAGTGCCCGATGCAGCGGAATCGCGTACAACCTGGCAACGCTGCATTTCATCAATTTAAAATCAAAGTAACAGATCAATGGGTTTGCTGCATACTTTTGCTGCAGCAATCTGGAGGAGGTGAAAATCGCATTGAGAGTATCAAATAGTCTCAAAATCCACTCATAATTCCACAAAATGCGTTTTAATAAAGCATAATAAGATGACGCGACGGTTGAAAAAGCGAATCAACTCTGAATGCATGCATCACGACTCACGAGCACCAGAAGATGGGCGATGAAGGCTTTTTTTAATGTCGATTAGAGTGTAAAAAAGTCTTACTTCCTATAGTACTTACATTTGTGTCATTTTGCGTGTTTTTCCGGTAAATATTACTTTTTCGTTATTGTTTGTGATGCCTATGGTGAATATATTACGTTCTGGGTCGATTTTACTAGATTTTACAACCGAATCAACCCTCCATGAAGCTACAGCAAAAGTTTGCAACAGACCCATTATAGGGAATGCATACTGCACCCTCATACTTCGACTTATTTCACGGGTTTCAATGGATGAAATGCGATGTTGCCAAATTCAACGAAACTCCTTCTGGCTCGATTTATTCGATGAGCTTGTTCTTGTAGAAACCGTGGAACATAATCGATTGAAACTTCAAACAAACGATCGACACTTTTGCGTTGTTGCAAATTTGAGATTGAGGATGGTCGATTTGTTCGCGAGCAGCCTGATGCGAGCTCACTGGGAATTTTCGGTTAGGCATAAACCTTCATTTCATTTAGGAATGTATAACCACCGATTGGTGATCGTTGTCACGAGAATTCTCTTTAATACATTCCCAACCGGATTTCCGGTAATTTTAGTGAGTAGTGTGACCAGATTTTGATCAGCGTAACGAGCGATAGATATCGTTGACTTTAGGTAAATTTAGACCAACATTTGAGGAATTATTCGACAGCTTTGGAGTCTTATGTTACAGTCAGTTTTTACCTCCCCAAAATCGGTGAAATTTTCCCCAAAGTTGACAATATTTTCCTTATGCGATAAACACCCACCAATTCAACCTTTCGCCAGAGTTTAAATAGGAAAACTTCATGAAAAATATCGACATTTTGGAAAAGCACCGTGCACTTTTTGGAATCAATATTTTACACGGTTTTAAATGGACTAATTGAACCGTTGACGGATTGCACATGCTGCACTGGCCATTTTACAATAGGATTAAATACATTTTTATCACACGTGGGAAATTCACAAGACTTGACTCCGCCATGAAAGAATCTAGGCAATTTATTACTTTATACCCACTTTTGATCTTCCACTTATGGAAAAGGCAGTGCATGTCCGGCTCGAGCAGAGTGGCTCAGTTTTGCCAAATTTAAGAAAAAGTACAGATTTTTCTCCTGTTTAGTTAGGACAATGTCGGGAGTTTTTGCTAAATTTGGCATCGCTGCGGTGTGGCGCCTTCGTGGCTGCGTTAGTGGGCGCGCGCGCATTCGAGCTCGAGTCCGCGGTGCCTTGACCGTTCGTTCGTTGCGTTCCGTTGTCGTTGCTCATCACTCATCAATCATCAACTCGGCGAAACCAATCAATTAGTCGATAAACCGGTAACCATGCAACTATACCATCATCAAGTTTATAGACAAAAATGGAGGGGGATCTCTTCGAAATGATGCTGTTTCTAAACACACGAGAAACACGCTGTGAAAACCATAAACGAGCCTTCTTATCTTCTCAGTTATAACTTTATAAGTAAGAGCCAAACTTATTCAATAAAAGAGCTTAATTTCATTTTTACAAGAACAAGTGGTGGCGCGTGCAATTTGGCAACATTGCATTTCGTCCATTTAAACCAGTGCAAAACATCGATTCTAGGAAGTGAGCTGTGTATTGTGTACCCCCAATATTCTGACATTTTTAATGACGTTACGTGGATTAAAAAAGCAACGTTGCCATATTGCACGCGCTGCCACGACCAAGTCATCAGCGGCAAAGGGTGAAATCTGGCAACGTTGCTTCGCTCATGAAAAGTCACGAAAAATATTGGACTGTCAAGGAACCGGTGATGACCATCGAATTCCACCTTTTCCATAGGTTCAAAAGGACAAAATGCCACGTTGCCTGATTGCACGCTATCAAGAGCCATATAAGTACATACAGAGTGTTCAAAAAGTCCGCCCCCCTCCTCTAACTTTTTATCGGTTGATGTTTTCAAAAATCGATGAAGCACATCTACACTAATTTTTTCCAAGGAATATTATGACCCCCATGAAAATTTCCGGGGGTCCCCCTTGGGGGGTATTTGGAGAGCAACTTCGTTATTTCGAATAGGAAGGGGTTTTTTTATTACACCATTTGATTCTCCTTAAAAAATGAAACTTTTTGACGCAAACCGCTCCCCAAAACTCTACCACAACAAAAGTTATGGGAGGTCAAAGTTTAAAGTAGGCCCTTGCCCCCCTAGCCAGATAAGTCATAGAGAAATGACCTTGCCGTCAAATGAAAGCTATTATCGAGGGCTAAAATCTCACCAAATTTTACTGCCTTGCAATCCCCCTTCAATTGCAAAAGGGGGCTCAACTGAGGCAAAAGTTTCGTGCCCCCTTTATTTTTTTCTTGAGATAGAAGAATCGTAGGAGAGCTGTCTTGACGTTGAAAACGGTTACAGATACGACAAAATGAATAAAATTCCGGATCAAACAGACCGTAACTCGGTCGTTTTTTCCATGTTGCCATATCTGTAAACGTTTCTAATTTGACTTTTGCAGAGATGAAATTATATCATCGTCGCACGGTTAACGCCAAGAGAGTATAAGCACTAAGCAGATGAAATTGGACGACGACGCGGATTCAAAAACGATATTTCGCGTTGTCAGCTGTCAACAGAAGGCGTGAAAGAGTTACGCAGCGTGCTTCAGAGAGAGAGAAAGAGAAGAAAAAAGTAAAAAGAGATGAGGGATGAAGAAAGAGCGGAAAAAGCAATGAAAAAGGAAACTGAGAAAACGGGAGCCGCACGCGCTAAACAGTGTTTAAATACATTCGCGTCGCTCTTGTTCTGAACTTGTGTGAATATTCCAGTCTCACTTCTGGAATTCCAATGTTGTCAATTTGACTATGAAAGAAATTGACTCTTTTTCTGAAACACTGCCCTAACTGTCCCATCATACTACGAGCACTCTGCAATGGGTCTGTTGCGTACTTTTGCTACAGCAATATAGAACATTGGTTTCAACGCAAAATTCCGCCAAAATTACCACGAGCATAGTAAGGAGCTCCCAAATTCACAAAATGACTCCAAAAAGTTTATTCTCCTGAATTTTGATCGGGAAATCATGTCTTACTTTTATGGGTGCGCGCCTTCATTTTTTAAGTTAGACTAAAACGGTACAGGCGCGTACGAATAGTTAACAACTTTCCAAATCACAACGCTGCGCTGTCCGATTCTGTCCTGAGATCGAGGGACCAAATAATGTTGCGGTTTGACGGCCCCTTGAAATTCGTTGGATGGTCAATTATTAAAGGTCGGTTTATCAAACTTCCAAAAAAGCTAAAGTTAGACTAGCCCACGACTTCAGGCCCTTTAAGGCACGAGCTTTTTTTTGTTTTTGTCAGAATCATTGGAATTGGTGTCACTGTTCCCCCGAACTACAAAGTAAATTTTAAGCGATGCAACTCTTCAAATGTCACAGTTTTATAAAATAAGCTCCTCCCTAACAACGACCCCCCCCCCCCCCCCCAATCAAGGGCATATATACGCGAAACACCTGCCAAAACAATGGTATTATGTTGGGAGACAATACTGAAGAAGAAGAAGAAGAAGAAGAAGAAGAAGAAGAAGAAGAAGAAGAAGAAGAAGAAGAAGGAAGAAGAAGAGAAGAAGAAGAAGGAGAAGGAGAAGGAGAAGGAGAAGGAGAAGGAGAAGGAGAAGGAGAAGGAGAAGGAGAAGGAGAAGGAGAAGGAGAAGGAGAAGGAGAAGGAGAAGGAGAAGGAGAAGGAGAAGGAGAAGGAGAAGGAGAAGGAGAAGGAGAAGGAGAAGGAGAAGGAGAAGGAGAAGGAGAAGGAGAAGGAGAAGGAGAAGGAGAAGGAGAAGGAGAAGGAGAAGGAGAAGGAGAAGGAGAAGGAGAAGGAGAAGGAGAAGAAGAAGAAGAAGAAGGAGAAGAAGAAGAAGAAGAAGAAGAAGAAGAGGAAGAAGAAGAACTAAACATACTATCTGCTTTGTAACAAACAGTACAGAATCAGGAGTGTCGGATGCACAACTCCGGTGACTTTGTGACACCATGACACTCTCGGCCTTTTTCTCTCTCTCTCCCTCTCCCTCTCTCCCTCCCCCTCTCTCTCTCTCTCTTTCTCTCTCTCTGCCCCTCTCTCTCTTCCAGTACATCTATGTCTGTGTTATTGCATACCACAGCTAAAGTCAAGGCAGCGGTCCAGAGAAAACTATGCGATGTGTAGTGTGAATCGTGAGTGTGTGAGTGTGTTTGTGCCTATTCATTTATGAAATTAATACCTTGAACTAGGCCTCGCACTCGCTCACTCACTCACACACTCACACACTCTCTTTCTGGGTCCCGCGAAGTCGCGCGGATTCGAACGGGGCGGCCGCGGCGCGGCGGCGAAGACACACGGCTTCTGTCTGTTGCTGTGTTCGCGTTCGCGAAACCGGCCCGCGGCCTCGTGGCCGTGGCCCCTGCCCCTCGCGCACCATGTGCCATCATCGCTGCTCGTTGCGTCCCGTCGAGTGAAATGATTTAAGGTCATAAGTGGAGTAAAGGCTCATTAAATGTCAGGTTCGCTCTGCATTAGAAATCTCCATGATATTCTGATTTAATCATTGAGGAAGAGCACATATTTGGTCGCGTTAAATGCAGTTTCGCGGCAAAAATTTGAGGAATGGGGCTCTTGCAAACTTTTTCTGTGGGCAAATGAATAGACCATCTACTGTAAAAACCAGCGAAAAGCCACAAAAAGCGCACTTAGCAAGTCTAAAATTTAGTAATAAACTCACATAACTGAAAAAACGTCCAGTTTGCAATGGCGGCTCAACGCAGGTATCATGGGAGATTCCTGTCTAATCTGTCACTTTCTCTAAGGAAACACAGAGATATTTATGTCTCAATTTAGATAGGAATATCCCATGATGCCTGCGTCTTTTCGACACTAAGCCCGATTCTGAAAGTAAATTTTTTTGATATTTTAGTGTACTCATCGTCATTTTTACAGGTTTCTATGCAAGAATCAACTCTTCAATCCCCTGTGGCAAAAGTTTGCAAGAGCCCCATTACTGATTACTGATTTCAGAATTTCTGTGAGCCGCTGTTATACTTCTCAATTGCGGTTTTTGTATTCTAAGTTACAAATAGTAGAATCGAAGATTACTGGTTTAGGTCTAAAAATTTGCTACTGGCTTCATTTTCTAAAAAGCGTTGAATTTTCGAAATTTTATTAGTGGAAATTTTGCAAAAAAAAAAAAAGAAATGCGAAGAGGTAGAATCAAAGATTACTGATCTCAGTTATCCTGCGTGGTCCGTTGTTACACTTACCAACTGATATTTTTGATCTTTATTGTTAGTTTCAACTGATAGAATCACCCATGGATTGTAGAGTGCTATTAAATATTATAGTGGTGGCTCGTGCTATTTGGCAACAATGTTGTTTCTCCATTTGAGTCCATGTAAAATAATCGAGTTAATAGTGAAGTATGCTTCACCAACAATCATTTACTGTACATGGATTCAAATTAAAGAAAAATAATGTCGCTAAATTTACACGAGCCGCCACTATTTAATTACATTTCTGAAACCCATAGGTGATTCAACCAGTTGAAACATCACACATATCAGTTGAGAAATAACCAACGAATCAGGCAGGAATACTAAAATCAGTAATCTTTGATTCTACCAGTTGATTTTTTTTTTTATTTTTTCATTTTTTTGTTTGCAAAATTTTTTTTTAAAAAAAAAAGCGATAGTTCAACACATTTTAGAAAATGAGGCCAGTAGCAAAATTTGAGACCTAAGCCGAAATAATTACTCAAATATTCTTGCTGCTTCGTCCAAGTTCAGAACCAGTGGCGCGGCGTAGCGTGCAAATCGGAAACGTTGTAATGTGTTTATTTAAACCCGAGTAAAAGGTAGAATGTGAAGGTGTTCACTGAACACTCAATTGCTCGATCTTTTTCATGGGTTTAAGTAGACGTACTGCAACGTTGCCAAATAGCACGGTACGCCACTGTTCAGAACAAAATATTCAAAACAATACTAGTAAACTACCCAAGTTAAAGTGCTTGCCAAAGTGAGTTTTCGTAACAATAACGTAATGACTTTCGCTGTCGATTAGAGAGCTGAAAAAAAGGAATTGCATGTCTGCAAGTGAGCTCACCATGAAGTACTGCGTTGGTGGTGCACCAAGCCTACGAGAGTAACATAGTGTTACAGTGTTTGCATACCTCAGACTCGTTGACTCAGCGGTGTGTTGACAGCGATACTTGGAAATTAGAACCGCAGAATGACACGCGATTGTTTTTTTATGTTCTGCAGACATGCAGTTTTTTGGGGCTGACGCTGACATGAATTAAGCAAGTTGATTGGAAATAAGCTCTCACTCAAAAAAAAAAAAAAAAAAAAAAAAAAAAAAAAAAAAAAAACACGACCTGACTCAACGTTTTGGAAATTCTAGAACTTCTATCGTTATAGTATGGTATTCTCGTCGTGAACTAAGCGGGGGAAATTTTCAGTCCCTTCCCTCACCCTGACAGTTACTTCACTGTACTTTAAACGAGGGGCAAATTTTAACATTATGCCTCTGAAGGAATCTCAAAAACATTCGAGGGGAAAAAAATTGTCCATAGTATTTACAAGTCATAAACATTCGAAAAGTAGTGTCGGTTCGCGCAGGATGGTAACTGTTGTTTCCCTACATGCAAAAAAATTTAAAACAATCGATTGTCCAGGGGGTGAATAGATTTCTAAAAAGTCGATTGTTTTACCCAATTTAAAGGGAAAAAATTTGATGGTTGCCAATCCCCAAAAGCCGACACTGTTGAAAAATACATAGATAAAGAAGCTTTGACTTACTTGTTAAACAAATCAAATAATGATCAAAATGCACTCACCTAAAACAAAATTAAAAAAAAATCGTAAGAAACTCATAAAAAAAAAAAAAAAAACGAAAAAAAAAAACCAAAACAATAGGGTTTCAAAACTATCGATCTGGGAGTCCATTCAATTTCCCGCTACAAAAAAAAATTTTCATAATTTAAATGAATCGATTCTTTCCATAAAATTGAAGTATCAACACGATTGTAGTCGAGTACCGATACTTTTCGAATGAAAAGATAAATGGTAACTGCCTAATTGGCGGAGCGTGAATTTTGGTAATTTTTCATTTTTTCCCCTTTTAAAACCCCATGTAAATATCGATTCGAAGCAGTAAACTGTGCCCCCGTAATAATTATTAGTCTTCCTTTTTTTTAAACTTTCAAGGGGCTGAACGCGATGTTGCCTCATTGAACTCGCTGCCAATGATCGATCTTATAAGGTAATCGATTCTTAATAAATCCACTAATGCTTTCAAAGAGACTTCAACAATGGGCACAACGACAACCCGAAACCGTGCCCATATCACAGTCTTTTAGAGGAATAATCCCAAATTTTTAGTGGTAAAGCTTGCCACATGACATTGTTGCTTTTGGCACTTTAAAAACAAACAAAAAGTATCGAACTATCCGGGGGCTATGACCATCGAATTCGATCCTTTTCTTTGGGTTCAAATGGGCAAAATGCCACGTTCTCAGATAGCACGCTTCGCCACTACCAATTTGCGAGGCAGCTGCTGTTTATGAATAATTATCGGTGATTTTTTTTTTTTCTTCCCCAAATTTGAACCTACCTTAAGTATCAAAAATTGGAGATATTAGACAGATCAATTCTTAACGTATTTATACGGACTATATTCCGATACATCGCTACTAACAAAAAATGAAATGCACCACCAAGCAATGCGCATCTACCACGACGGTAAATTTGCACCCGCTTAAAACTATATTTAAAAATTTAAATTAAAATATGACTCGCAGTAATTACTTAAAATAAGCACGGCTGCATGAATTTCAAGGTCCTTTGACCAAAAAAGAAAGAAAGAAATATTCAGTTGGCACAAATACTTCCGCTTTGAACGTGCGGGGGTCTTTTGAGGATTGTGCCGAAAAAAACTTCACACCGAAGATCGTTAGTTTAATTAATCAATCTAAAATCCCTAATTAACTTATTCGAGTCGAAGATATTCACATTCAACTTTCTCGCGTAGGTAAGTACATACATACCTCTCTTTCCCTCCCATCTCCTGCATAATTTATAGGGTGTGATCATACATACATATATTCAAGTATCAAGTGTAAAATGCAATTAAATGGATGGGGATTGCGTGTTAAGTAAGTTAATAACTTTCATAGCAGAATCTGTCGGCTGCAGTTGAATGTATGCTAATAATAAATCTTGCACATTGTTAATGCAAGTGTGACGATACAATGCGGGTGTCTATAAGTAATACGGAATGCACTTCTTTGCACTTTCTTGAATACAATGTGAGCATTAGACATGATCAAAGATTCAAGAGTGATTTAAAATACCGCGTTGGTATCTATCCCGGGTAAAATTTGAGGCCCAAAAAACAACGGATGTGCTCTTTCCGAGAAATTAACTTTGTGATTGAATAGAGACTTTTGACTGAAGAGCACACATTTTGTTTTGTAGGCCTTTTTTCCGGAAATAGCCTAAATTTAAAAAAAAAAAAAGAAAAAAAATCTGCACAATTTTCAATATTCCCGTGTTTTAGATGACCTATCTTTTTGGAGGCGATTGTGTCTTCAAATTTTGTCAGTTCTGTAAATTGTCTTTAGACTTGTCTTTAGGGAGGAAGCGTCAACAATTAATGTTTTTTTTCCCAAGTTTAGGAGTGAAATTAGTTAGTGCTTATTAAAGCTCATTTTGTAATCTTGGTTTGCCTTTAGGTATTTTCTTTCCACAAACTTTCACTAAAAAAGGAAGAGCAAATTTTACCCTTAAATGATTCCAATATTGTGTAGCAATTTGGATGGTTGAAAATACCATACTATCGCAAAAAATTTAAAAAATTTAAACCCTATTGCTCGTGCGCATATTAAACTCATGACTGTTACTTGGAATACCACAAACACCCTGAATATGAACAAATACCTAACCACCATGTTTTTACAGTGGCGGTCGGTTCTTGCTACATGGGATCAGTGGCGGCTCGTGAGGTGCGATATATCGATGTCCACTCCATTTTAAAAATATAGAAAAGTATCGATTTCTTGGGGGTTCAATTGCACCCCCTGGCGATCGATACTTTTCTATAGTTTTCAATGGAGTGGACATCGATATATCGCATCTCACGAGCCGCTACTGCATGGGATCCATGATTTTTGCCATTTGAACCTACACAAAAATATCGATTTCTCTAAGATTCATTGAATCCTCTGAAGATCGATTATTTTACATAGACTTTAAATAGAGCGAATCCGTTGTTGCCACACTGCACGAGCCACCACTATGCGATGCTGTAAGTCTTGTATTATGACCGTAAAAATCATTGAACTTATTTTAATTTATATTTGGGGCCAAACTTGGCAACATATGACTCGACTCGCCAGCAACGCACACACCCTTGCACCGACGGACATCTCACCAGTCACCGAATCGGGCACCGCGCACGAGTCATGGACTGTTTAGCATGTTGAGCAAGGTTTTACTATTGTGTTGGGTACGTGCTCGAATCTCGAAAATATACGGTATTAATTTACAAGCGTCCCATGCCTACGCAGTGGTATAGCACACCCGGCACACAAAGGGACAAAATGTGTATTTAGATGACCATAATGACCATATTCGACGTATTCGTAGCTAGGAATGGAGCAGTTTGCAAGGGTCAAAAATTGTGTGTTCTTTTTTTGTAAGAAAATGATAGTACTTGATGAGCTGAGAACAATGATGACTTTGGTTTTTTTTTTTTTTTTCTAACAAAGTGTCCCGATTTTGGAGATACACACGTGTAAAGTTGTAAAAAATCGTGTGCGTACTGACGTCATTTCGCGGAATGGAGCTCTTGCACGGGTTTGCTGTAGGCAAATGAAGTAACGATTCCAATGTAAAATGCTGCGAAAATAACGATGAGACCATTGGAAAAGTCAAAAACTCACGCCTCGCAGAGAAAACTTAACTTGGAATTTCGAATGACTCCCCTTGCATGTATGCACCAACCTCGGATTCGGACCCGAAACAAAAGAATAGGACATGAAATTAAGTGCCGTCTTTTTCAGTTACTACGCAACGTAGAACTTTTCTGTAGTTATCATCGTGCTCCTAGTGACAAAATGTGTAAAAGTGTACCTTTAATTCCTTCAAATTTACTTTTTGAAAGCAAATTCATTAATTTCATTGTTCAAATTTGTAGGTTATGTTCTTTTGTTTTGGGTCCGAATCCGAGGTTATAGTGCATACATGAAAGGGTGCGGTCACCCAAAATTTCAAGTTAAGTTTTCTCTGCGAGGAGTGAGTTTGATTGTGAGACTTTTTTAATGGTCTCATCGTTATTTTCGCAGCATTTTACATTGGAATTATTACTCCATTTGCCTTCAGCAAAACCGTGTAAGAGTTCCATTCCCATTTAAAACAATGTATTTTGGGCCAAAATCTTATCTCCGGAATAATGGGGCTTATAATTAGAAACCAAAGGCATCTTTGTTCTCAGCTCGTATCTCGTATACTTTTATTTTCTTTATAAAAAACACAAAAGTTTAGACTCTTACAACTGCCCTATTTGTATTTTTCTCTCTTTGACAATAATTTGAATGCGTGTGTTAGAAAAGGATGGATATGCATGAGCATCCAGAAAAGTTGCCCACGGAACTTCGAGGAGCACTATTATATCTACTGCCCGGCCGCTGATTTAACATTCACAGAAATGAATATGAATGTTAGAATAGCGAAACATTGCCAAAAATCGGGAATACAATTTACATTGCAAAAACTGCAGTTTATGAGTTGCTGTTCCAACTAACAGAGTCAATTTTTCAATATTTCTTGTTTTACTAGCATTTTTTTTTTTTTTTTTTTTTTTTTTTTTTTTTTTTTTTTTTTTTTTTTTTTTTTTTATAAAATATAGCAATATTTTTTCTGAATATTAGTATTTTCCGAATTGTAATTTTCGCAACCCGGCAAAAAATGAATCGCCCAGTTTGGTTCATTTTTTGCCAGGGAATGCAAAGTGCGTATACCCCGGTGTTTCAAACTTCCTTGCAATTTTCAAATATAATATGTTTTTCTGTGTTGATCACGGGGTCAGATTTAAGGCGTTCCTCGGAAAAGGGGCTCACAAAACCCAGGGTGCGCTACTTCGAGTTAGTGAATAAAATACTTATATAAGAATAAATATTATTCTACAAAAAATTGAACGTTCTGTGTTTAAAAACTATTCAGAACCGTCCTACGGTGCGTGCAGCTTGTTTCACTTCCCCTCCCACAGAAGCTGCCGTAAAAGTCGTACTCAGCGCATTGGGCTACATCCTTACACAGGATGTCCTGAACAGATTTTTTTTAATGACGAAGCACAAAATTGGAGGATTTGAACCTGGGTTTGTGGCTCATGTTGCCTCTCTTCCCTCCACACAGTCCACACACACTAGGTAGAAGCCTGAGGGAAGGCGAGAGGTTATCAAAACATTTCCTTCGAGTACAGGGCGAGGAAAGGAGTCCTCGCTGTCGCGAAGATTCGTAGGGGTGATTTTACAAAATGTCGTTGATATTGCCTCTTTAGTTTACTTTTCGCTCCAGAAAAGACCGCATCTCCAGATGGATCAAAGCCAGGTATACGGATAAGATTCCTGAATCATGGGTCGGGCCGGTCGGCTCTGATTCGTTGCTTACTAGGCGATGTTGACTTAAACAAGAACTCGGCCAATCACGACTCGTCACCTCACGTGGAGGGTGCGCGGTCTGACTTCTCGACAACAATTGAAAATAAGGCAAAGCAGAAGAAAATCTCCGAAAATAATGACTTTAAATAATTAACTTTAAAAATGTATAAGACGGAAACAACACATTTAAACTCGCAAGAAAGCAAGCTACATTACGAACTTTGCGGGTCAATGCTATGACCTTCAAAAGAAGAAAATCCTGGTAGACATTTTTACTCTCTTAAATCTTTGCCAGTGGCGTCGCGTGCCATCTGGCAACAATGTGCCTCCTCCATTTAAAAGCATTCAATTTATCGAATTTACCGTGTGCACTGTGCACCCCCTGAATTCGACCTTTTACACCAGTTTAAATGGGTAGAATACATTGTTGCCAAATTGCACGCGACGCCACTGATCTTTGCAATTTTTAGACAATTTTGCGGTTTTCAAGTGTTTGAGGACTAATCAGAACGCCCCTTTTTAAGTACGTCATGAAAAGTCCAAAGTTTTATTGAAAATAAAGGACAAATCTAACAGTAATAATTTCGACCAGGGTATATACTTTCTTTTGAAAGTTATATAGTACAACGGAAATGTCGCGGTTAGGGGTATAATAATTTGAAAAAAAAACCCCAATTTCGTGCCTAGGGATTCTAGTTTTATGCTCTTTGGGGGCAGAAAACTATATGTCGCTTCGGCGTAAAAATCTTCGAGGTCGTGCAAGGTTCAAATTTACCCTTCCATTTTTTTTTCAGCGTGCGGGGGCGTTATGGGAGAAGAAGTCTTGCAACTGTCAAAACGAGGACTACCCCCCCCCCCCCCCCCCCCCCACCCCTTTCAAGATCCTCAGCAAAAGCAACTCTGTCTCTACCCGGTTTTCATATTCCTTTGCTACACCTCCAGTAAAATGTGATATAGCTCTTTGAGACGAACAACTCATTTCAGAGCAGTTCGTTCCATAACGTCCCGTTTGATCCCATTCTGTCCCGTTCCGGTTTTCAGTCCAACCGGACCGGACCGGATCGAGGATGCTGAGGCTACAGTGAATGTAAGTACAGAGAGCGAGACACGAACGATGCAAAGGGGAGGGAGAGGGAGAGAGAGAGAGAGAGGGTGGAAGAGGGGGGGGCGTCACTGTGCACGATTTACGGGACTGAGAGAGGAGCTAGCATCAGCTAGCAGCTAGTCAGCGAGAAGCGCCCGGCTCATTATGCAAATTCCGAGCGCGGATCAGACAACGCCGCGCATGGGCTTGCGCTCAGGCAATTGATCGTTAACCTCTTTCCGATCACAGAGAGAAATGTAATCCACTGAACTGAACTTAACTGAACGAGTGAACACGAGGAGTGAACTGGCCACAACCGCGGTTTCTCGCGGTGCCAACGCGAGAGGTTGCTGTCTTGAGTCATTCAAACAAACACAGTTGGCGGCTCGCGTGGACAATCGATTATATATATTTTTTTCTCTAATTTAATTCTTACGAGCCTAAGGTAAATTTGACCAATGTATGGGATCAACGGTGGCGGTCAAATAATATCATAAACGGGGTTCAGTAAAGGCTTATATTTATTTAAAAAACAAAACAAAAACAAAAAACAAAAAAAAAAAAAAATTACAGTAATTGCTTCAAATAATTGAAGAATCCGAGGGGGAAAATCGACAAAAGTCACAAAAATCAAAATTAAAGTTTTCATGGTCATCTACATCGAGTCTTCTGAGGAAATTACGTCAATTTTCCACGATGTTGCATAAAATTCTTTATTACAACCTTTTCAAGTGAATTTTTATAATTGTCAAATAAGCATTTTGAAATGAACACTGAAGGTGGATAAAATTAGTCGAGGGTTTTATAATTTGTGGCTCAAATGACTTTGGCCTGTAATCTTGCCCAGGACACAAGCAATTTGGTAACCATGCCTCCCAAACTCGCGTAAAAAATCGATAAAAGCAGAAGCAAAGATTGCCTCGATCCTCAAAAAATGTACTTGATGAGCTAAGACCAATGGTGCCTTTGGTTTTTTCCTTAACAATAAGTGTCCCAGTTTTGGAAATACACACGTGTAAAGTTGCGAGAAATCGTGTGCGTAGTGACTTCAGTACGCGAAATTTCCATTTAAAACAATGTATTTTGGGCGAAAATCTTATCTCCGGAACAACGTAAATTAATTAGAAACCGAAGAAAACTGTAACTCTCAGTTCATCGAGTACTTTCATTTTCTTTATAAAAAACATAACATTTCAGACCCTTGAAACTGACCCATCAACAAACGCAAATGGGACACTGCAGAAAACTTGATGCAGTCCAGAACAGACCCATAACATTAATGAGGATTCATTCATCCGCGTGCTTTTCCCCCCCGTACAATTTGGCAACAACCACAATACACGGATGCAAAGCTCGCTTTTGAACCGGAGCCGATGAAGGGGTCAATCATCGAAAGTAAATACCGATCCGATGCTTCATCGAGAAGAGGGCTTCGGCCCTCGGCGGGGTGGGGGTGTTGAGGAGTGGGGGGGGGTATTCGAATTGGTACCGTTAAATAAAGCTGATGTGCAGCGGCAGGAGAGAGGGAGAGTGCAGGTGCCAGAAATAACAGTTATGAATGGGAGTCGATTAAAGAACTAACGACTACAAAATCAAACAACTATCTATGATAAATCCGTATCACTATCAAAATACCTGTGATATAGGTAATGCTAGTGAAGCTGCAGGCGAGGACTTATCAAACTTGAAGCAGACGGCCGGCGCGGCGCATTAATTGATTGATGCATAATCGATCAAAATCGATGCAGCCACAATGTCTAGTAGACACAGAATAGCATAAAAAGAAACGCTTTAGCATCAAACATATTTTTTACATCGGCTTAGAATCCCTTCATTTGATTGTATGTAAAACAATCGATTTGAAAGTGAAGCAGCGCTTCACCAGCAATCGGTTTTTAAACATAGATTCAAATGGAGCAAAGAGGAGAGCTGCCGCTGAGTCCTTGTACTGATGTGTAACTGTAAGTACTACCAGAGTTAAGCAAAGAAAATCTATGACGTTTACTGTTTCTCTATCGAATCGATTGTCTCGAGTAGGACCATGGGCAGATCTTTGGATCTAGCAGTTTGGCAACCACGAATTCATCCCATTCGAACTCATTAGGAACAATCGATTCTTGAGGGGGCCATAGCCCTTTTACATGTCGATTGTTTCTCATGCATTCAAATGGGAATAACACACAGTTGCCAGATTGCTGCATCCACCTTTGGTAAAATCAAATGGAGGAAAAACATTGTTTCCTAAATTGCACGAGTCATCAATTGACTGATTGTGCGTCACCAAAGGCGTAACCAGAAAATGTTTTAAGGGAGGCAAAATCATTCAAGAAAGGGACCCATATTTTGACCCTTTTAGGTGTTTTTCTTTCTTGTACCTTATACTATTTTAGAATTTTTCAGAGACTATATGGGGGGCAATTGCTGCTCCCTTTGTATATACGCGTCTTTCGAGGGAGCACTGTGATGTGATGAAAATAGACGGGTTGAATGCGAAGTCAATGGTTAGCCAACAACACAGTAATGCACTCATCGGTCACAAGCACCGGTGATAAAATTCGCGAAGCGTTCCAAACAATTTACTAACGAAATTGCATTAAAGCGACTCGAGGAAGGAATTCATTTCTGCCAATATTTATCACAACAAATGTCTTAGAATACGAGTTTATTGAGTGAGACTGTGAGAGTAGTACATGTGGATCACGTCAGAGAGAGAGAGAGAGAGAGAGGAGAGAGAGAGAGAGAGAGAGAGAGAGAGAGAGAGAGAGAGAGAGAGAGAGAGAGAGAGAGAGAGAGAGAGAGAGAGAGAGAGAGAGAGAGAGAGAGAGAGAGAGAGAGAGAGAGAGAGAGAGAGAGAGAGAGAGAGAGAGAGAGAGAGAGAGAGAGAGAGAGAGAGAGAGAGAGAGAGAGAGAGAGAGAGAGAGAGAGAGAGAGAGATCACGATTTTTTATTTCACGTAAGAACAAATATTACAAAGAAATAAACTTACACAAGATTGGAATACAAAAGAAAAAAATTACGAAATTGAGATAAAACAAAAGATTAATAAGAGAAATAAATAAATTAATAATAAATGATTATGAAAAGAAAAGTGTAATAATGAATGAAAGAAAATAAAGTTCTTACGCGAGAGAGAGAGAGAGAGAGAGAGAGAGAGAGAGAGAGAGAGAGAGAGAGAGAGAGAGAGAGAGAGAGAGAGAGAGAGAGAGAGAGAGAGAGAGAGAGAGAGAGAGAGAGAGAGAGAGAGAGAGAGAGAGAGAGAGACAGAGAGACAGAGAGAGAGAGAGAGAGATGGTTTGGAATGTTCGACGAACTTTTGGATTGAACTTTGGATGACATCATTACTCAAATCGTCTATACAAAATCAAACGGTCCAAATTTGCCCGACTCATTTCAATCCCAGAATTCGGAGCCGACGTTTTCACCTCTTTTTAGAACTCTTTGTGGCAACATATTGTTTGCAATTGCCGAGGTAACTCTCCAGTGGTCCACGCTTTGCTTTAATTTCAGTTGTAACTTGTAACCGTCCAAAGTCACGCTCATAATCCCTGGTGTTGGTTGGTACCTCGCAGTCTTCGTTGTTGCTGTTGTTTCTGTTCCTGGTCGCTAGTTTTCACCGAGCGAATAATTTTCACGACTTCAGATAGTGAGAGGCATTTTGTTCTAATTTTGGCCTTCCGCATTAATTGCAAGTTCCTCGTCGTCGTTCGGCAATAAAAGTTATGCTTAGCTTGTTCATATTGGTTATTTCTGCGCTTGATGTGCAACGCGCTCGTTAAGTTTAAACAAAAGAAAGAAAAAAATAAAATAAAATAAAATTGCACTGGGTTGTGATGGCGCACTGTGGGCAAAAAATTTCAAATAGGAGGCCGAAAATGAGCAAAATAAAATAATCTAAAATAATTATAATTTTGAAACTGAACTGATTTTATAATCTCTGTGTTCATTATCTGGCTGGAAGCGTATGGGTAAAATTTAGATCTGGAAGCTTTTAAACAATCAATTAAAGCAATTTTGATTTTCTGATTTTTTACTGCCTTATCAGTCTTTTTCACCCACTGTGTGACGCGCCGCGCGGTTGCTACAATTCTAGACGGCAGTCAACTTGATTAATTTTTCCAACGCGAAAACTCTATATAAAGCAAACGGTAACACATAATGGCTATCACAGTATACTTATCTTACACAGTACCGAAACTCAATATGTTAGGAAAACGGCAAATGCCCCCTGGTGGTGGGTGGTTAACACTAACATCTTCATTTGATTTGCATTAGACGCACGGTGGCGCCCCCTGGTGGTGGATGGTAAACAAATCAATTTTCCCATTTGATTACATTGAAAAACGACATTCGCCAAAGCGCTCCTATAGAGTTTCGCTACTGTGTAGATGAGTATACTGTGATGGATATACACGGATAAATTGAAATGGGCTTTATTAGTTGAATGTTATATATCGTATGACGTATAGATCGGCGTCCCAGGATCTCATGGTTTAGTGTTGTAATTTATGGTAGAAATTATCTAAATTCCTCATTCAAGTCGATGTAAAATTGGGATAATTAAATTTGTGCCAGGAATGGCAACACTACTTCGGTTCCAAATTAACTCCGGTGCAATGTCATTTTCCCATTAGCGGAATTTTTAAATTAAAACAAGATATCAATGAGACCATATTCTTCGATAGTGGATTTAACCCTCTGGTATTAGCATGGCTCAACGACTCTTGCCGAAATTAACAAGGTATTATCAATGAGCTATAACTTTAGAGTGGCAGCGGGCTGGTCCACTTTGTGCCACACTGGGTAGAAGGAATCCCGGGAAAAAGCGGAATTTGGACGGCAGATTCCGAGTTTTGAGGTTAAATTTTGTAGGTCGTTAGGAATTTGGCGGGAATTTGGACGGCAGATTCGTAGGTCGTTTCCGGCGATGCCCGAGTTTGTTTACGAAACGACCGGAAACAACCTACAAAACCTAACCTCAAAATCGATTTTTACGGCAAGATGGCGGCGCCCTAGGTGACAACAATGAACCAGCGGAACGTTCCTTGATGTTCCACTCTAAAGTTATAGCTCATTGGGTATTATAAATTTGACGACTGTATTTGTTGGTTAGAATCCCCAACAATTTTTTGTTCTTGTGGAATTCGTGGGAGTTCATAGGCGATATTCTAATGAAGAAATGCATGAGGGAATCTGAAATAAATATAGTTGCGCTTCCGACAGTTTTTGCTGTGTAACCACGCATCATTGGGCATTCTTGAGGACGCATGGGTGCACAATGCACATCATTGCAAGAAGGTCGTCTTAATTTCATGTTTTAAAAGCGGGAACTTCTGTTCAAAAATGCGCTCAAAGAAAAATGACATTATAAGTAACCTGCATTTGTTTAGAACTATAAGGTCCCCAGACGCCACTCGATGCAATGGAATCATTTCACTAAAACCAGCCCATCTTCATGCTAGCCATCGACATTTTTTAAAGTTTGTAGACTTTAATAGACTTTTTGAATCGGCCCCTAAATCACCTGTGGCAAAAATTTGCAACAGCCCCATTCAGAAATCGCTTCTTATCAAGTGTTATTGGATCTGGATTCAAGAGGGGATCCGTAATGAAAAACCGCACCAACCTCGGGTATTGTCACAGTGCGTGCGTGAGTAATTTGCAGCATGTCGGAAACGGTAGCGCGGCGCACTATGGTTTGAGAGACCGTCAAAAACTGGCCAAAACTCAAAAAGTAAATTTCTCACCAATTTCTCATTTATAAACGTTCTTGAACCAAATTTAGTCACAGAAAAAAATCGTAACAAAACATTTAACTCTAGAAACGTCACCATTTTTTTTAAATTAAGCTCCAAAGGTCAAAATCAATTATTATTAACGAACTTTTTTCCAATGATTTTTGGCCAATTTTTTTTTCGATCCAAGACCATAGTGCGGTAGCGCTCCAGCTGCGACGGTAAACAATGTGCGCCGCGCCGAGCACGGAATCCGCCAGTTTTCGAGCCAATGTCAATGAGACTATGAAAAAGGTAAACACACACATACATACACACTCACACACACACAGACGTACTATACGACGTCAGACGGAACGCGGGAGGAGACAAGGCGGAGGGACCCAGGCCGGGAGCGAATGATCCCGGTGGATGGTGAAGATGCAGCTGCGGCGCCCAGTGGATTGCAGTAAGATATTTTCCGGACATAATTTCACGAATAAAAATCAAGATTATCAACTACACATGAAGAGCAAGAAAACTTAGAAATTTGTAAAATCATCCACGCTAGAGCTTTTAATGAATCAAAGATCACGGTTTTTGAAAGAATATATCAATCGAGCTATATACATGTATCTAGAGTCGCAGCCTCATGGGTAACCTGCCTATAACCACCATGAAGAAACTTTTAGGTTAGGTCACAGAATAATAAAATCAGAACGGAAACTCTGTCGGATTTTGAAGCAAATTCATTCCGCGTCCACTATGATAGGATATAGGATATTTACATCTGGATTCGCGCGCGAAAAAAAAAATATGGGACATGATCCGCGAAATTTACATTCTGAAATGGTAGTAGAATAAAAGAGAGGCCGGAAAATAAGATTTCTTTCCAGAATTTACAGAAATAAATGAGTTTCAACACTAATCAATCACGTCCGCCATGTCGGGATATTGGACCACAGCGTTGCCTGTTGGTACCGTTAAATTCCAAACTTGCTTCCATTGGCTCTTATGGGAGTTTCCGATTTGATTGTATTATTCTGTGGTTCGGTTTCAGTGACGTAGCGTGCAATGGGGCTATTGCACACTTTTGCTATAAGCGATTTAATAGTCGATTATGGCGTAAAAATCTCCAAAAATAACGATGGCGGCACTAAAAACTTCCAAAATCCACTCCTAAACTCTATAAACGCAGTTATTTGCGCGAGCGTAATGGTGGCCGAAGGCACTAACAATGGAAGATTCCTATCTTAATTTCGTCACTCTTTCTATGCTGACAAGGATGATTCACAGAGTAATTAGTCATCAGAGTGATGATCCACATCCGATGAATGGTGCCGCAACACCAAGTGATACCGGTGTCAAATGAAAGTAGTCTCTTATTGGTCACTTCTTGATGGAGTTTCAGAATTGTTAGATGGGAATCTCCCATTGTTAGTGCCTTCGGCCACCATTACGCTCCCGCAAATAACTGCGTTTATAGAGTTTAGGAGTGGATTTTGGAAGTTTTTAGTGCCGCCATCGTTATTTTTTGAGGTTTTTACGCAATAATTGACTATTAAATCACTTATAGCAAAAGTGTGCAATAGCCCCATTTCGCAAAGTTGTATTTTGTCCTTTTAAACACATGTAAAAAGTCAAATTCAAAGGGATTCACGAAACACCCAAGTAAATCGATATTTGTCATGGGTTGATTCGACGTTGCCAAATTGCATGCCACTGTTAAGTTTAAGGCGAAATGTTGTCAAATTATTCCCATGTATTTCGGTGCAACGCACAGTGGGGCCAAAGCCTGCTCCGATTCACTGTGCGCCGAACTAATATACATTGGAATATATGGACATAATTACACCTGAAACCTAACCTAAAAAACCCTTCAAGCTGGTTACGCAGGTTACCAATTAGATTGTCACTCTAGATAAATGAATAGCTCGTTGGAAAATATCAACACTAAAATGTTTTTAAGGCAAAAACAAAAAAAAACAAAAACAAAAGCTTGCCGTCTCCTAAAAAATTGAATTTTTTGACTCAATGTGCGACGTGGCGGCCGGCATGACATAGCATAGCACTAGCACAGCATATAAGCACGGCAACGTCAATTGTTGGTGGAATGCCAGCTGAACCTCCCACTACTGCCGCCGAGCAGAGTCGAGCCGCGCCGCGCGCCGGTACACAAACCGCGGATCGCGGACCGGCGGGAGCGTCGCGCGTCGCGTCGCGTCGGCGGCATCAACGCAACGCGCCACGGTCTGATCTCGACGCAGCAGCCGCAGCATGGCATGGCATGGCACCGCGCACTCCAATGCTCCTTCCCGGCACTCACTCGGACAGGCAACGAAATACACGTGGATGACATGGCGCGACGAGCGATCACTCTTCATGTCATCAGGGAGGCTCAAAATCACAACAAGTGCAATTCAATCGCGATCCACTCAAACTTTAACTAGCCAAGTTTGGTGTCCGCCGTCTGGTCGAGGAAGAGAAATAAAAGAATAGAGAAAAGTAAAAAAAAAGAAAGAAAGTGAGGCAGGAAGAAGGAAAGAGAGGAGAGAGAGAGAGAGAGAGAGAGAGAGAGAGAGAGAGAGAGAGAGGGAGGGAGGGAGGGAGGGAGAGAGAGAGAGAGAGAGAGAGAGAGAGAGGATTGGGTGATAGTGAATAGAGACAAGTGTAGAGCATCCGCCATCCACCCCTCCCGCCTGGGTATCACATGAAGGCTTTAAAGTTTACATCCAATTTATTACAAAATGGTGAGTCGTAAAACAAAAGAAAAAACCTTACAGATCACATTGTAGGAGCTAAAAGTTACAAAAAACTGTCTGGCCACCTTAAGCGATATTTCATTGAGGGCGGAGGGGGGGGGGGGTTGGAATCGTAAAGAACAAAACAAATATTATGTAAAGTTAAACTCATTATTATAAGACCGCAGTCAATTCATTATTGTATAATGCTGAGATAAATGCAATCAAGATATGCCTACATTCACATTGTTTTGAAAAACAGGTCAACAACTCTTCATCGCGAAGAGCCACAAATTATGAGTAAACAAGAAGAATCGACCAGCGGACGAGTGGACACTCAAATTCTTATCGACAAACGGTAATAGTTAAATTGTCAAGGGTGACAAATAAGGATTTTGTTTTTCCCCCAACGTTGCATACAATCGAATGGCATCTGATGATGTGCGTGAAGAACTAATATCAACTCTAGATCAAGTGGCGTCGCGTGAAATCTGGCAACGGTGCATTCCATCCATTGAAGACTATGTAAAATATCGATTTGAGGGAGTGCACTGTTTAAGTGTTTATACTAATGGTTCGACTTTTTTAATGGGTTTATGAATAAGTGGAATCCGATGTTGCAAAATTGCACACGACGCACTGTCAAGATCTTTGTTGAGTAAAAGAGAGAATTTTTTGGCTGAGATGAAATGTCAAAATATCGAGAAAAATATGACAGCCAAGGCTCTGTCAACACCAAAAGACTTTATTTCGACACTATTTCCTCCGTTTTTAACTAGCCTTGTAATCATTCACGTGAATGAAACTTATAAACAAACAATCTGTAGCGTATATCGT
The DNA here is from genome assembly GCA_011764245.1 of Trialeurodes vaporariorum. Lineage (NCBI taxonomy): Eukaryota > Metazoa > Arthropoda > Insecta > Hemiptera > Aleyrodidae > Trialeurodes > Trialeurodes vaporariorum. The sequence goes on along the minus strand of VMOF01000379.1, from coordinate 33,438,142 downwards.
GCAAATTGGCAACGATGCAGCTTGCCCATTTAAACCCTCGTGAAAGGTCGAATTTGAGTGTGTTCACTGTGCACATACCAGTTCGATATTTTTTATGAGTTGAAATGTACAAACAGCGACGTTACCAGATTGCACACGGCGCGGCGCGGCGCCGCGGCGCGTCAGGTCAATGCGTTTGGAAATAAAAATGCCACCAGATACTCAGTACCTAATAAGCACATTGATTGATGTTTTGCTACCCTGTTTCACTATCAAGTAATAAGAGCTAAAATATCAACAGGTATTTGTATTCCGATCTTCGTTTCAATGCGTGCTTACGCTAGTGGAAGTCACGACAAAATTAGCTCTCTTTCAAATGACGCAAGAGTATAAATTTGAGTATTTTTGAGGTAGAAAGTTCAAGTTCCTGTACGAGAGATGTCTAACTAAAGTCTTGCAAAAGTAAAGAGCATCATAATTTAGAAAATCAAAACAAGTTTTCCGAAACACTATCAACGTTTTTTATTGTTACCACGAATAGGTAAAAGTGACGCGTGTAGGAGCAACAAGTTGTTTTCATTCTAATTGTAAACACGCGTGGCTACTTATCATCATCTTGTTCGTTATCAGCAGGAATGTATGTATAAGTATCCTTTAATATAAGTTTTTCTTTTCTTTTGTCACCATTTTTATTTTAATATCGCGAATTCAAAGGAGTCATCACTAAATGATAGGTAACTTTGAGGTCGCATCATGATAATTATCCATACTAAAAGTTTTCAAGTTAAAATCGCCACTTGTTACTCTCTCGTGAAGTGTTTGTTATATATTTGTCAATTATCACCAATCACCAATCTATCACCAATGCACCATGCATCGTTAACAAAAGTGTTTAATACTTGGAGAATAGGCGATTTTGTTTCGATAGATTTTCATGCATTAGTCCTTTTTAGAGCGAAAAATCGATTTTTTTTTCACTTAAAAATATTTGACTCTCTCAATCTGATAAACAATTTTTTTTTTTTTTAAAAAGAAAGAAACAATGGGGCAGTTCCAAGGGTCTGAATGTTGGTGTTACTTTGTAAGCAAATGAAAGTAAACAGAAAACATGGATGCCTTCCCAGTTTCTGATTAGGTTTTATTTTATAAAGAGATGTGCGTTCGGCCCAAAATACATTGTTTTAAAATAAAAAGAAAGTTTGCTTTTTGAAGTCACAACACACATGATTGCAACTTTACATGAGTGTTTCTCCGAAGCCGGGATACTAAAGAAAAAACCAAAGACACTTGTTCTCAAAGCATCAAGTACTTTCATTTCCTTCATAAAATACCCAAAATTCTGGACCCAGACCCTTGCGCAACTGCCCTATTGGGGGACAAAAGGTCGGTAAAAATGTCGAATTTAAAAAAAAAAAAAAAAAAAAAAAAAAAAAAAAAAAAAAAAAAAAAAAAAAAATTAAATAGGATCTTCATGCTTTGAGAATAATCGATTTTCCGCTGACCCTCTGAAGAGGTCAAAATCTGGACAACTCTCATGAGTTCCTATTATAACCTAACCTTAAAATCGCCTTGACTCTGGTATGTTTTCAGATGGTATATGTAATTGCTGAAAATAAAAATATCAACATAAAATCTGTCATGAATCATGATAATACAAAGATTTTACACATCTTCATATTTTCAAATCAAAATCAAAATTTTTGGCGAGAGATGACAATTATTTCGTGACAGGCATTTAAAGAATTTGTTTTGTTTTACTAAACATCGGCGTCCCAGGTGATGAAATAAAGGACGACTCTTATCACTAGGATATACGGCTGAAAAAACATAATCATATAGACAACTGCATGCAGGGTTTCTTTTCAGCCGACAGGCATGAGCCAAACTTTAAAACTCGCCGTTCTTGCTTTTGTGTCGTTTTTCCGGGTAGGTCCTCCACTATATACTATACTAGCAAACGCAAAAGTTTTGGCAGTCGAGAATTTAAGGTATGCGGCTAATCCTCGTGTAATCAAAACAACCTTCAGCGTGCCATACGCATTCCGGACGATCAACACTTTTGAGTTCCGTAGCAAAACTGGTCAACGAAGATCACCTAAAATTGTTCCAAAAGTCACCTGAAGTAGGTGATATCACCAAGAATTGATGGTGTTATCATCTAATTTAAGTGGCAATGGGGATGTTGCGTACGTTCGCTACAGCAGCATGCCACATTAATTCTCACTTCCATTTCAAACAACCCTCGCTACACTAGATACTATTATCATATACAACTGCATGGACGGAACTGCCACATTTATGTAAACATCAACATATACCTTCCAAACATAACATTCGAATGTTTCAATTCCATCATTTTGTTGTTACGATGTTGTTTACTTATACATCAATGTATTAGTATTTCGGTGATAATAGTGTCTAGAGTAGCGCAGGTTGCTTGAAATTGAAGTTATTTCTTGAATTATAATGAGTGGTTTTTGTACGTTTTTAAATGTGCGCATCTTTATGCCAAATTTTACATAAGAATCAAGTTCTACACACTGAAAAAAGCGATAGTCATAATACCAGATTCTAGTCATATTACTAGAAGCATACCGATATGTGAACGACAGAAAGTCTAGTACTCTGACCAGAAAATCCTGGGGTTAGTACCAGAAAATGGTCATAGAACTAGAATTTCCTAAAAAAAATTTAAAAACTATGATACACACTGTAGAATTCTGGTGACAGTACTATATCCTTTCCATATCATATTCACATATTGCCATGCTTCTGGTAATATTTTTTTTTCCAGTGTATGTATATTGATGTAGCCAAAGTACGCAACAGACCCATTGGAACAATTGCAAATGCTCTTTCGTGACCAGTTTTGCCAAGAGTTCCAATTAAACTAAATAGATAGAAAGTATGACTCACCGATATATACAATTTTGATCCGAAAAACTTTTGAATTCCGTGGCAAAATTTGTCACAGAAGATCACATGAAATTGTTCTAAAAGTCATCTAAAGTAGGTGATATCACCAAAAATTGATGGTGATCTCACCTTTGTTTAGGTGACAGTTGGAACAGTTTCAGGTGAACTTAGGAGATCAGTTTTGCCAAGAGTATCAATTAAACTAAAGAGATAAAAAGTTTGACACACCGATGTTTACAATTTTGATCCGAAAAACTTTTGAATTCCGTGGCAAAACTTGTCACAGAAGATCATATGAAATTATTCTAAAACTCACCTAAAGTAGGTGATATCACCAAAAAATGATGGTGATCTCACCTTGTTTAGGTGACAATTGGAACAGTTTCAGGTGAACTTAGGGAACAAGTTTTGCCAAGAGTACCAATTAAACTAAAGAGATAGAAAGTATGACTTTTACAATTTTGATCCGAAAAACTTTTGCATTCCATGGTAAAACTTGTCACAGAAGATCACATGAAATTGTTCTAAAAGTAAACAAAAATTGATGGTGATCTCACCTTGTTTAGGTGACAATTGGAACAGTTTCAGGTGAACTTAGGCGACCAGTTTTGCCAAGAGTAAGAGTACCAATTAAACTAAAGAGATAGAAAGTATGACTCACCGATATTTACAATTTTGATCCCTTCGTCATCCAAAAACTTAAGAGCCACTGACACATTCTCGAGCTTTTGCGACCGAAACGTTGGCCGCTTGTTATGCTTCGGAAGCTTTTTACCGGAGAGCACTTCTATCAACGTTATCAATCTGAGACCGTCGCTCAGATCCGTTTCCAAATTACCGATATTCTTGCTGACCGTTTTCAGATGCTCGTTGGCCCATCGCGTGAACGTGTTCTGTTGGATCCGTTTCCACTGCGCGTCTTCCGCGAGCTCGCGCTCCGCCGCAGCCATGTCCTCGTCGAGGTTCGGAACCGCACTGCCGGTTACCGGCGGCAGAAGCATGATACCGTTATCAGCCATTGCGAGAGAGGAGTATTTTCTCGATGGGTGGAAAGAGAAAGAGAAATAAAGAGAAAGAGAGAGAATGTGCCTCACAGCAGCGCTACCTGGCGGCTGGCTTCCTCGAACCGGTTCGTTTTCACCTCTTCTCCTGTTGCACGTTTATTTTTCGAAGTTGAATTCGACGGCTCTCTCTAGCGGCAGTCGCCGCAAACTAAGTTAATCAGTTTCAAGTATCAAGTATCAAGTTCACGCACTTCCGATTACAACACTGCACTGCACTGAGGGTTGCGGACGCTCCGGCGTCATTAAGTTAATTAACTTTTTTGTTTGTTTTTTTACTGAATGAAAAATAAACCTAAAAAAGAAGCGACAGATATTAATTCAGTCACAAGTCGGAAGGGTGTTAGTGGATACAGGAATTTGTATTTTTCTCTCTCTCTCTCTCTCCTCCCATTTTGAAGGCGTCCGTTAGAAAAGGATGGAGACAGCGGCACTGAAAAAAACAAAGTTTAAGGAGAGGCGAAGCAGTCCTCATAAATATTTTCGCATGGAAAAGTTCTAGCTCTATCGGAACAAGTTGCGGTAGAACCAAAGCTTTTCTTCGGTAGAGTAAGAGCAAGATGAAGGATGTTACTTTACTGAAGTAGTGCTTTGGTACAGTTGCAACTTACTCTAGAGGAGCTAGAACTTTTGCTCCTCAAATTTTTCTTTCAAGGCTGCTCCGGGCTCTACTAAATCACGTGGTGGCCCTCTCTGCTATCTTTTTATAACACATGTGCTCAAATGACCCGAGAGAGAGGAAGACACATTTCTGTATCCGCCTACGCTCGAATAAGGGTAGCTTGGGCATCAGTCTGTCCCAGTTTGGGTATATAAGTAAGTTTGGGATGAAGGAAGCTTGTATTTAAGTTGGGTCATAGTACCTAGTCGAAATGGTTGAAGCTAGCATTTAATAAAGTTCTTCGAAGAAAAACTGAATGGAAGCGTTTTAAAATCCATCAGACCGGTGACCTAGTGAAACTGAGGTTGTATAAGTTGGAATGGAAGGCAAGTGTTTAAATCAATCGGTAGATTAATCGTTTCTACAAAAAAAAAAAAAAAATCTTTCTCATATATAAAATTATTGTAAGTCCTTTCTAGGCGAATAAAATGAAAGTACTATGATTTTCAAAGAAAGTCCTCTCATCAAAATAAGGGTCATTGATTATACTGATTGTCAGTGTTGCCAGATTGGGGTGAAAAAGCCGTACGCTTTACATTGATTTAAATGGGGACGATACAGCTTTTTACCCTCGATCTGGCAACACTGATTATGCTGTCCATAATTATTCAAAGAGTTTTAGATTTTTTAAGGCATACTTTCAATTGTTAATGCTGTCAGACTCTGAAATACCTGAAAACTGCAAACATGTTTAAGATTGGTCAAAAAATGGAAGAATTAAAATGTCGACCAGGATACTTTCTTTTGAAAGCCATAGTGCATTTCCGGAGACCCGCTGTACACTGATTCTATAAGCGAATTTAGTTATAAGGTTTCTGTAAAGATTTGCTGTTCGGAACTTTTCGAAGTACACCAAACGCTGGAAGACGTCTGATAATCGAAGTGATAGTAAAGGTGTGGTAGAGTGAAATAAAGTATAAGCGCAAAGAACAGCTGGAGTTAGATTGGGATGAAGTATAGGGTTAATGCTAACCAACGCGCGAAAGCTAAGAAAATAAACAAACTTTTAAAATTTGGTGACCGCTGCTATATACAAGATGGGTTGGTTTGTCTCAGATATTTTTACACTCACTAAATTAGGATCGGTCAAATTAGGTTTTGGTGAAAACTGCGTAAGCGGTGTTAGTATAATTAATTCTAATGATATTTATCCCAGTTTGGTTATAAAATGAAGCGACACGAGACTTAACTGGCATGAGAGATGTTATAATTACTAAGGTCGAGGGTTCATTTTTTTTTTCATTTCTACTGGTGAAGTTAAAATTGAGTCCGATGGAGCTTGAACAGATTACTGTTAACATTAGCAACTTGTTGAACCTGACAGGTATACCGTGAGCCGTGTATTCTTGAATTAAACAAAACTTATGATTACTACTGTGAGAGACTGGGCAATATGAGCTACTACGGAAAACCCAAGGATAGATCAAGAATTAGGTTAGGGTAGGTCACGTCAGGAAAACACATCCAGCTAATATGATGTCACCAGTCGTAAATACGGTTCAGTAAAATTTTGATTTTCTTCAAGCTATACGCAACAAATGTTAGGAATGAAGCTAGCATAGGTATGTTATGTCAGCAGCTGGTTAGACCTGGGCAAGTAATACGTGAACCCTTTTTCTCGAACAAAACAACAATTCTAAAGACTATAGCGAGACTGATGGAAAAAAAGCATTATAATAAACTAAGAATAGCCTGGTTATGTGTTTAGCTAAATTAGGATAGGGTAGGTCATGCCAGGATCATCATGAACCAGTTGTCATGATGTCATCAGTCGTAAACGGTCATGTGAGTTCCGTGCGGTTCCTCTAAAGCGACCCAACGGACGTGAGACAGTGGCGGCTCGTGCAATTCGGCAACGACGGATTCTCTCCATTTAAACCTATGTAAAATAATCGATCTTCAGGGAGTCATGGAATCCCTGAGAAATCGATACTTTTGCATTAAATTGAATGACAAAAAAACATGGTTGCCAAACTGCTCGAACCGTCATTGAGTTCAGAAAAACTCTCACCTTAAAAATTAACAAATTAAAACTATTAAATATTTTTTTGAAGGATAGCACATTCAATGTATTTAACCGGATAAGGTAAGGGGAAAGGTCACTTCAGGAATACCACAACTATGATTGCTTGTCCTAAACGGTAAAGTAAAGTTTCGCACAACTTTTCCTCGCAAGCGACCCAACGGACGTTAAGAAAAACTCTCCCCTTAAAAATGAACAATTTTTTTCAAGGACAGTTTGAGTGTGTTTATCCGGATTAGGTTAGAGTAGGGGTGAAGGTCACTTCAGGAAAAACACAACCGGTTGCTATGACGTCACTAGTCCTAAATGGTCAGGTAAAGTTCCGCACCTTTTTCTCCAAAAGCGACCCAACGGACGCTCAGAAAAACACTCACCTGAAAAGTAAACAATTTTTTTCAAGGTTAGCGTATATCTAGCCGGATTAGGTTAGGGTAAAGGTCACTCCCAGAAAAACACAACTGGTTGTTATGACGTCACTGTAGTCCTAAACGGTCAAGTAAAGTTCCGCACAATTTTCCTCGCGAGCGACCCAACAGACTTTCCGAAAAATACTCACCTAAAAAAAATTAAACGATTGAATTTTCTTTTCTTTTTTTCGAAATAAATAAAAGATAACTTATAAGTATAATAAATTAGGATAGTAAATAAATAAATAAATAAATAAATAAATTAATTAAATGAAAAGCGCGATGCTTGCACTACCGCGGATTGTATTAAACTGGCAGACGCCAAAGATTTGTGTTCACGATTCCCGCGCGGCGAGACCGAAAATAGATCCCAAACCACCCCGCCACCCCCCTCCGTCATTGATGACTCGCACTTCCATCCCAATGGCCCCGTTCCCTACCCCACTATGGAAGACAGAGGAGCGCAAAGGACCTTAAAGACGCCTGATAAGGTATCAAAACAACACTCAGTCAGACGTCGGGTACAGCGTTGTCAAATCTAAGGTTAAATCGCGTAAATATACATTTCGCATTTAGCATCGATTCAATAAAATTGTTCAGGTAAATGTACATGTGAACATATGGTGGAGCAGCAATCGCTTTACTCGTCGGGAGAGCCTCTGTGTGCTCTCTGTCAGGTCCGCAAATGAAAAACCTTTGCCTCTTTCCTTCCTCCCCCTCCCCATCCCCTCCCCGTCCCTCCCCCCTCCCACCGTCCCTCCCCTCCCCCTCCCCCTCCCCTCCCCCTTCGTTCCGCATCACGCATGTGAATTCCACTTTCTCCCCTTTCCCCCCTATTTACCCTGCCTCTTTCCCTCCCTGCTATACCAAAGTCATCACGACAGTGTCACAGCGCACAGTGGAGTGAGTCAATGGGAGGGGTCATGCAATTTGGCAACATTGTACTGTGTTCATTTAAACCCATGTAAAAGGTCGAATGCGAAGGTGTTCACCGAACACCCAATAATTCGATATTTATCACAGGTTTAAATGGACGCACTGCAACGTTGCCAAAGTGCACGCTACGCCACACGGTGGTTCGAAATGTGGAATTACCCGGACATAATTTTACGAATTAAATTCAAGATTATGAACATTAAATAGCAAGATAACTTGAAAATGTGTGAAATCATTCATTTCAGATCTTAAAATGAGTCAAACAACATGATTTTTTCAAGAAAATATCACATCTAAAATGTTTTTAAAGCAAAAAACCAACATTTTTCTTGTCCGGCAAAGTAATGTTTCGATCCACCGTGCGCCACTGCATGGAATATATTATAAAAATTGCAAATTTGAATGCTTTTACAGTAAAAAAACAAACTATAATGAGTGGTTCTTGTAAGAAATTTTGCGATAAAACCAATGAAATCGCTTTCAAACTTTAACGTTGCGTATTATCAAAGATATTCACATTCAAAGTTGCCACGCCGTGTCCAGCTTCTCTCATTGACTCGCTCCACTGTGCGTCGGCTAGGCTCCTCAATAATAAAGTCTCGATATGGAAGTTATCCTGGCTGATGCGATGGTTCCGATTTGAGATGCGGTGACTCCGCTGCGTCTCAAGGAGGTCCACTCACTCGTTCCGTTCCGCTCCACCCCTCGCCTGCTCGAGCTTTTGCCCGTGATGATAACTCAATGCTAAATCTGATTCACAGATGGTGCTTCACTCGCGATCTCGTCGCATCATGGCCTGAGACAGTCTGGTGCAATCTGGCAACGTTGCATTCTGTCCATTCAAACGCATGGTAAAGGTCGAACTATTGGAGGCTAACATTGCACTCCTTTAAACAGAATCGACATTTTTCATGGGTTTAAATGGACGAAATGGCAGTGCTGCCAAATTACACGTGACGCCACTGGTCTAATGTCATCGAAAAGTTGCAAAAACTCAAAGAGAAAATGGGACACATTTACAATTTACATGGGGGGGACTGGTAGAATTTACAAGCTGCATGGCTGATTTCGGAGTCTGCTATCAAGTATGGTAAATTTCACCAGATTATTGTAAAATGTACCAACATGTTACCTTAATTTACCACAAGGTACGTTTGCATTTAACATGTTATGGTGACTTTTACAATTTTCAATCATTCAATCCCTTTCAAGTTATGAAAAAGGTCAAAATATTGGGGATGCACTCCTTCGAATTGATATTTTTTATGGGTGCAAATGTGCGAAATGCAACGTTGCCCTACTGCACGCGCCGCCACTGCGATGTTGCACAATTTTAGGAGCCACCAATGCTGTGGCCGTTTTTGCAATGTGGCAACAAGGGATATGATTCTCTCCTTTCACACCTACGTAAAATAATCGATCTTCAAAGGAATCATGAGGAGTGAAGGACTGAAAAATTCGATAATTTTTCGTTGGTTCGAATGACCAAAAAAATGCATAGTTGCCTTATTGCACAAACCACCGCTGCACCTTTGAGTATACTTCCGATTTCGAATCAACCGCGAAACCCGAAGTCTATTGAGGACACAAACCCGAAATCTGGCAGCGCTGTTCATGAGCTTCACGCTCTTATCACGCACATCCTAGCTCTTGAGCGCGTATTATGAATTCTCCTCTGCGACAAATTATCCTTTACCGCGTCTTACTCGTGCGGTGTTGCCAGTAGTGGTGTAGCAGTTTTGGCCGCAAAACTTGTAACGGGGGGTGAGGGTCTGAGACTCATACAAAGACCCAGAAAGGCATCCGAAAGAAATTATCAAGCCTCATTAACTCTCGAATGAAAGTTTGGTTTTTGGGCCCTTTTAACTTTCGATTTTTTTCGTGTGTTACTTAATTAAATGTGTTTTATTTTTCATTTCCAGAATGAGGCAGTTGCAAGGGTCTGAATGTCCGGGTTTTTATAAAGAAAATGAAAGTATTTGTTGACCTGAGAACAGAGATACCTCAGGGACAGACGGTCCCTTGTTCTCGACCCCAAGTAGCGAATCGCCTTTGATTGGTTAGGGCTGCACCTAACGTTAAAGAGCAAGGACCGTGTGTACCGTACATTTATTGGTCCCTGGTTTCTATAATTAAGTCCAGTTGTTCGACGATGAGATTTTGGCCCAAAATACATTGTTTTGAACGGTAACTCTGCGTAGTGACGTCACTGCGCACACGATATTTTACAACTTTACACGTGTGTATCTACAAAACCGGGACACTTATGAAAAAATTATCATTCTCATTTTCTTTATAAAAAACAGAACATTTCAGACCCTTGGAACTGCCCCATTTGCACTTTCAACTAGAAATCGGTCGGAGCCAACAACCTTGCCCCTTTCCCACGGCTTTTTTTATGACTGATCTATGGATTTTTAGTTGACTTCTTTCCTCTCCTCTGTCTCATACTTAGTCAACTTATTGATAGTGTACATAATAACTCACAGCAGAGCTGCCGTCTTGCGTATAATTAATCGCATTTTTCAATTCATCGATGATTCCACCGGTTGAGAAAATAAGATTACGCAGTTCAATTTAATGTGTGAGTGAAATGCACGAAAAATCTTTGATCTGTAATTTTTTCTCAATCGGCGGAAAGTTAAACTATCAAAATATCCGAAAGTATTTTGAAAACATCGACGACTCCACTGGTTGAGGAAAGATTACAGATGAGAGCATTTTCGTGCGTTACAGTCATACACTGAACTGTGCCGTGTAATCTTTTCTCAACCGGTGGAATCATTGGTGAATTGAAAACTTCGATTAGTTATTCGCAAAACAGCAGCTCTGACTCTCAGTCAACTGCTACAAAAAGTCCCAATCAGTCGACACCCCCCCCCCCTCACCCCAAATTGACAAGTCAATATTTTTAGAGAATCCGGCGATTGAAATGACTCTACAGTGCATTCTAATGAAGTGATACGTTCAACTTTTTGTGGAGAAGACCTATATACCCCCCATCATGCTGGTGATGTACTGATGTCCCTCCGACCCCTCAGAAGATCATTACTTTATGAAGGGCCCTCAAATTTGTCGGTGCGCCGATGGTTATCATATATTCAAACAAACGTATTTATTCAAACAAAACCCCGCACAGGAAAATAATGAATAAATATAAATGAAAAAAAGAAAAAAAATATCAGGAAACCTTAACAGGAAGAGCCTAGAAATAGGGACATTTTAATCAGGCTGCCGTTTTGCGTATACTCAATGCTATTTTTCTATTCACCGATGATTTCACCGGCTGAGAAAAGATTACACAGTTCAGTTCAGCGTATGCGACTGTAATGCACGAAAATACTCTGATTTGTAATCTTTCCTTAATCGGTGGAAACTCCGTTGATTAATTAAATCCGCAAGTTTTTTAAAGTCATCGACGACTCCACCGCTTGAGAAAAGATTACAGATGCGAGTATTTTAGTTTATCACAGTCATGCACTGAACTGAACTGTGTAATCTTTTCTCAACCGGTGGAATCATCGGTGAATTGAAAAATAGCATTGATTATACGCAAAACGGCAGCCCTGATTTTAACTATAGTTATCCGAAGAATGGCAACAACGGACTATTCACTCGCAGTCGCAGACCCCGGAGATCCCAGACAGCGGGGTCGTACTCCTGTCTATATTGAATCGCGGGTTCCGAGAATGAGCTCCAAAGGAATGGAAGTAGTAAGAGGTAATTTTATATTTTTTTTTTTACAATTCCAAGAATTTTGGATACGTGATAGTGCCGATGAGTCTTAATATAAGCGAGATTTACCAAGAAGGAGTTATCACCATAAAAATCAGGGCCATTCATTCACTATGTACTACCTTTTGTGAAAGAGGAATATTTTTCTGAATCCGTTAAGGGTGCGTGATTTACGAAAAGGGGATGGATGAAGCTCAGGTTTAAATTTTGGGACTTTATGTTGTTATTATAAGTACTAACAAAGCAGAACTTATTGCCAATTTTCACGTGTTTTAGACAGTAATAATTGTAAATCTTTTCGGGACTTTTAGGATTTCCGGGCTTTTTTGTAACACATGGCGTATAGAAGCTGGTTCAAAACATAATTTTTCAGGAAATTCTAATTACTCTCAGAGTCAGTGGCTCAGTTCTTCGTAGTTAAACAACAGAAAACAGCGAAAACTAGACACTTTTTTTCTCTTTGCTGTATTTTTTAGATTTGCCATTTAAAAAACAAGCAGGGGATCTCCAATACAATTTATGTATTGGTAAAGCGTGCCATGATATGATTGTAATTTTGTTCATTACAACTTATTTTCTATTTAGTGTTTGAGGGCATGCGTTGTGGCACCCACGCAAAACAGAGAGAGGTTGATCCAACTCCCATCAGGAATGGGCTATCCTCAAAAAATCTCATAAATTCAGGGTCGATACTCGATAGACCTACGAAAAGGTGTCAACGAAGATATCAAATGACTCCAAATGAAAAATTTAAACGTGTCTGAGTGTTCGATTGTACTTATTAAAAAAATTCTCGAAAATACACAATATAACCCGATCATGTAAGTTTTGATTCATATCCTGAAAACGAAATCTCCAAAGCACACACGGCCATCAGAGGGCACCTCATCCACTGTATTATATTATTCATTGTATACCGGGTGAGCCAGAGCACCCGTACCAGACATTTTTCTCGAAAACTACTGAACCAAATGATTGAAACAAAAAAGTCAGATAGGGAACTGACCCCAAATTTTTCATTTTTGATATTTTCAAAAGCCTCCGATAGCCCCTTGGGCCGTATTTGGGGGGGTTCAAACACATTTTTCAAGTTTTCTCGAAAAAACCTCCAATAAAAGTATAAAATTTAGTTTAATATCTTAAAGTAGAAACAATTGCCGACATTTTTGCTCCGATCCATATTTTCCAAAAAACCCAAATTTTTTGAGTTATGGGGGATTTTTGGAAATTTTTTGAATCGGCCTTTTTGGCCACCCTGTTGAGAATTTTTCAAAAATTATTACAGATTCTGAAAGAACAAATCAAGACCTTTCGATTGATGTGCCAAATGTTACCTTAAAGTTGAAAAATAAGGTGTTTTTTGCCAAATCAAAATTTTGGGGCTTCAATTGCAGAATTGGCGCGATTCCATGGTTTGAGCCAATTGAAGCCCCAAAATTTTGATTTGGCAAAAAACACCTTATTTTTCAACTTTAAGGTAAAATTTGGCACATCAATCGAAAGGTCTTGATTTGTTCCTTCAGAATCTGTAATAATGTTTGAAAAATTCTCAACAGGGTGGCCAAAAGGGCCGATTCAAAAAATTTCCAAAAATCCCCCATAACTCAAAAAATTTGGGTTTTTTTTGGAAAATATGGATCGGAGCAAAAATGTCGGCAATTGTCTCTACTTTAAGATAATAAACTAAATTTTATAATTTTATTGGAGGTTTTTTTGAGAAAACTTGAAAAATGTGTTTGAACCCCCCCAAATACGCCTCAAGGGGCTATCGGGGGCTTTTGAAAATATCAAAAATGAAAAATTTGGGGTCAATTCCCTACTAACTTTCTTGTTTCAAATCATTTGGTTCAGTAGTTTTTGAGAAAAATGTATGGTACGGGTGCTATGGCTCACCCTGTATATAGCAAAACGAGAGTAAGAAGCTTGCCATATACTTCGTATGGCACGCTTACAAAACCCTTTTGCGGCGTGACGCTCAGCATGAATTTAACATTTTCATTAATTTCTAGAGTTCTTTGTCACCTCCTATGATGAGTTCCATGCACACAGTTTCTCGTCTCTGCTGAAAAATCTGCTTGTTTTCCGGGTTTTCGTATCGTCAAACACACATAGTAGGCGTTTTAATAAATCAAGACCTATGACAAGGATTGTGAAAATTTACTGCATTTTGCATGGTGAGTAAATAAATGGAAACCATGCGTAAAAAGTAAAAATAGTGCAGCTGGCAGATGATGGATCAGATAGAACAAATACTGAAAGAATCCATCAATTTCCGCTCTCGAGCTTTTAGGAATTTTTTCCGGCAAAGCTGATGATTCTGATATATTGATAACCAACATCCTCTATAGAATCTAGTTCAATCCTTCACTGTGACTACGACGCGACGCGAAGTTTCCAGGGAACAATGAGAATAATCGTTGCGTTGATGATTTTAGTCGGGTGTGCTATATTGACCGATGAATGGTTCATAGATTTATTCGAGCATGATAGCTTTAAAGGAGCTAGGGAGCCTTTGTGGGGAGAAGACAAACCACGTAGCTGTAAAAACTTGGTCAATGAGAAGGTGATAGGAAAGGTATCTTCGATCAGGCGGAATGAACCATGTAATTCGAAAACTACAATATTAGCGCTCTTTAGCGAACGCAATTGTCAGGGTTATTTGGATCGACTTAAATGTGGTACTTTAGCGCTGCCTGGCTTAGTTAACAATCAAATAAAATCTGTCGATTTCAGTGAAGCCCCTTAAGTTTCCAAGAACGAGAAAAAAAAGAAGAAAATACGCTCCAAGGAAGCCTCCGGAATATTTTGCCTCTCAACCACCTTGTGTATGTATAAGTTTGACATTTCACATTAAATTTTGAAAATACATGTTGTATCCAAGCTGGTTCTTTTCTTTTTCGTCTGCTGTTGGAAAAATAGCCTTGCAGAAAGATAGCGAGGCACCTGCAATAAGCTTTAGACAAGCAAGCGTTTGCAAGCTTGCTTGCTCAAATCATTTGTTGGTGAGCTTGCATCAATAAGCTTGCAATATGTCAGGCGTTTTTGGAATGATAGAATAAGCTTGCAATGGGTCTGTTGTACACTTCGGCTAGAGCGTTTTAAAGTATCAATTCCTATGTAAAAAGCCGAGAAAATAACAATGGCAGCATCAGAAAACACTAAAATTCAGTATTAAACTCAGTGCAGAATCAGATTCCTCGACCAAAAATACCTTCCATTACCAGTTTTCATGCAAATCAGACTTAAAGTAACCATATTCTCTTTTCACAAACTTATCTACCGGATTTTCGTCAGACATATGCATCTAATCGGGCTGGTGTAACGGTTAGGTCATCGGACTTGGAGTCGGGAGGTCTCGGGTTCGATTCCCGATAGTGACCGTAAAATTTGGAAGTCTCCGTCCGATCGGCGGACGTAGGTGTACACTCGTATGTGTCTGTGAGTGAAGATTTACTTTTATTTATCCCCAATATTATCCTTAAAGCCCTTTTAACCAGTTAAAACTTTTTGATGGTGATCAATAAAATTTTAATGGTGGACCAGCAGAATTCTGATGGTGGTCAACAAAAACACTGAGAAATGGAACGCTGACCGGTCAACAAATTTGTTGGTCGCCAACAAAAATTTTGATGGCAACCATCAAATTTGTTGACCGGTCAGTGTTCCATTTCTCAGTGTTTTTAATGACCGTCATCAAAAATTTTTTACTAGGGAAAACATTGTTAATGCGGGCAACAATGATTTCCCTCCATTTAAATCTATGTAAATTAGAATCGATTCTTTTGCGAAGCGAAACGTGCCTTATCTGAAATCGATCTTTTTGCATAGGTTTTAATGGCGAAATAGTTCGGTTGCCAAATTGGACGAGCAGCCACTGATTTACGGACACTTAACATGGATCGGATGTCTGTAAGATTAATAACAATTCGATGATCAAAATTTTAAATGATGCGTGTGGAAGTCGGACGGAAATCACCTACAGAAGCCGTTCACTTTGAAGACTTGAATTCGAGCCTTATTTGGTAGAACCGGAGTGCCGGCTAAAGAGCAATCAATTGGACTTGATGCGCGGTCAAGAGTAACCGTTGTTGCGTGATCCTTTTTTGAAGGCGCTCAACATTCTACATTGGTGAGGAAGCTATAATAAGCGGACTAGATTATGTCATATCAAGAGCACTACCTGATACGTCTGGGAAAACGAATCCTTAAATGGTCCAAGCAGACAAAATATTTTTAACATGACCGGCCTGGGAACAGCGCTCAGCTGATTGCAAACCCAGCATGGTCCTAAATCTGTTAATTTTGTGTAGTTCAGACATTTCAGGTCCGTGAACGGAAAAATCTTCTACTAGCTGTTTTTAGTCTTATTTTCCTCTTCATTTTATGATATGCGTTTGATCTTGTGATCAAACATGTAAAGCTGGTAATTAATGCGGCTGTTGCTTATTTTTGCTACATGCGATTTAAGGGTCGATAATAAGATGTAAGAACCTCCGAAAAATAACAATTTCACTGAAAGCTTACGAAATTCCCTCCTAAACGCATTAAATTCTATCAGAAGTGCGCGACCGTGAATTGGTGGCGTTGGGCACTAATAATATAACAGATTCCCATCTAATTATTGTCAACCCGTCAGAAAGAGGCCAATTAGAGACAACTTTCCTTTGGTACGGTGGGTGTTACCATGTGTCACGGTAGCGTTAATCGGCTGTCAATTACTACTCCAGTGACTTGTTACTCTTGGAATTTTCCTTCCTATACATAGCGTGATAAAATTAGGATCGAAATCTCGCATTATTAGTGCCCAACGCCGCCATTACGGCGTTACTAAAATAATTTTGTGTGTTTCTAAGTGGATTTTGTTAGTTTTTTTGTGCTTGTGTTTTTTTTTAGGTTTTTCCTTCCGAATTGACCCTTAAATCGCCTACAGAAAAAGTATGGAGCTGCCCTGTACTTTACGTAAACACATGATGTAATGAAAAGTGTGTATCTTTTTTGCCAAATTTGGTGGCACTGATGTGCATCATTAACATCACGTGCCAGAGTTGGATTGGAGTGTGGTACGGTGGCATTGTGTGGGATTTCACCACGTGGTGAAATATATTAGCAGCTTATCTTAATTTATCACAAAATATGTTGCATTGACCATATGACGGTATAATTTACCGTACTTGATAGCAGATTCCAAAATCAGATATGCAGTCTCTACCAGTCTTTTTTTCCGTGTATGTAGTAAACTTCAGGGTATTTCCGATTAGATATAATTCTTCTGTAATTAATATGATGGGTGGCCTGTAAAAAATTAGCCCTTACCATAAAATCATCCTCCGAAAAAACGACGATTACCATTAATCGGTAATCGATTATTTCCAACATTTGCCCAACTCTACCGCGTGCACCGCGGAGGTGTGTAAGGCAGGCGTAGACGCGTGGTTCATTGAGTCAAGCTTTTTCCTTCTTACTTACTATATTTTTTCTTACTCTCTGTTCATCGCAAATTTTAGTGTTTTTTTTTTTTTTTTTTTTTTTTTTTTTTTTTTTTTTTACAAAAATGTAAGAATGCGAGTGTAAGACGTAAGTACATTCCGTGTAGATTCCTCCGCCTTAATGATCGATCGTATGGCGTGCATTAATGTGACTCGAACCGTAATCATAGCGTGTTCCTTTTCTTTTTATCAGTTACGCAGCGAAAGTTTTAGATCCATAGCACAGCTTTAGGATTGTTCATTTTATTCACGTTAGTTCCTTTCATTTTTGTTTGTTTTTGTTTTTTTAAAAAACAAGAATCTGAATAATTTTTAAAACAAAGTATCAAAACAAGTAAGGTAAACACCCCAGTACCCGACACTCTTAAGGATTTTTTTTTTATCACAAAATCATATAAATTCAAGGCAGTGTCCCACGAAGTCAAGTTAGGGATATTCTGATAGAGAATTTCATTAGCTTTCGTTTGAATATCAAATGAATTTAAAATGATGGTTTTTTTTTAAAGTTATGAAAGAAAAACGGAAAAAAGTCAAAATCCCCAGTATCCGACACCCCGACTGCCGCAGGTTCTAGTATCCGAATTTTTGAATCTAGTATCCGACACCCCTGTGTTTACAACTAACATAACCTCAAAATTCGTTTTACAAAAAAGGTCTCTTTCTCGCACTCATTGCTTCTTATGGCAAGTTGCTCTCGTAGTGCGAGAGAGAGACCGTTTTACGAAAAAAGTCTCTCTCTCGCACTCATTGGCTCTTATGGCATGTCGCTCCCGTAAGCAACAACGCATGCGAGAGAGAGGCCGTGTTACGAAGAAGGTCTCTCTCTCGCACTCATTGCGTCTTATGGCGGATCAGTCCGTTTTCCACGTTGTTCCCGTAAGCGACAACGAGCGCGAGAGAGAGACCGTTTTGCGAAAAAGATCTCTCTCTCGCACTCATTGCTTCTAATGGGAAGTTGCTCCCGTAAGCGATAACGAGTGCGAGAGAGAGAGACCGTTTTACAAAAAAGGTCTCTCTCTCGTACTTATTGAATCTTATGGCAAGTTACATCCCGTAAGCAACAACGAGTGCGAGAGAGACCGCTTCATGAAAAAGGTCTCTCTCTCGCAGTCATTGCTTCTTATGGGAAGTTGCTCCCGTAAGCGACGACGAATGCGAGAGAGAGATCGTTTTACGAAAAAGGTCTCTCTCTCTCTCTCTCTCTCTCTCTCTCTCTCTCGCGCACATCGGCTCTTACGGCATGTGGCTCCCGTAAGCGACAAAGAGTGCGAGAGAGAAACCGTTTTACGAAAAAGGTCTCTCTCTCTCGCACTCATTGCTTCTTATGGGAAGTTGCTTCCGTAAGCGATAACGAGTGCGGGAGAGAGACCGTTTTACAAAAGAGGTCTCTCTCTCGTACTTATTGAATCTTATGGCAAGTTACTCCCGTAAGCAACAACGAGTGAGAGAGAGACCGCTTCATGAAAAAGGTCTCTCTCTCGCACTCATTGCTTCTTATGGGAAGTTTCTCCCGTAAGCGACAACGAGTGCGAGAGAGAGATCGTTTTACGAAAAAGGTCTCTCTCTCTCTCTCTCTCTCTCTCTCTCTCTCTCTCGCGCACATCGGCTCTTACGGCATGTGGCTCTCGTAAGCGACAAAGAGTGCGAGAGAGAAACCGTTTTACGGAAAAGGTCTCTCTCTCGCACTCATTGCTTCTTATGGCACTGTCATACTGTCTATTAATTCGTTAGTTGAAGATCAACGCAGCACTCCCATTTTGGACTCATACAAATATTACTAAAAAAATGCAAACAGGTCTAAAATAATTTCTGGAGATACCCTAAAGAATCACTAATATAAGTCAGTATGATAATTAGGGAAAATTTTCAGACATTCTCAATATTTTGGGTCGATAAGACTTCAAAATCGGGTATTGGGTGACATCATTCGCACCTAAATCCAATACCCGACACGCCGCGATTGGCAATGTCGGATACTGGCTTAAGGACGGAATTCCGACCCAATACCCGATTCGGCAATTCTGACGGCAAAAATAGACAAATAGTGAACAATTTACCGTGAATCGATTCCCAGAATCACTAAGAACTCATTTAATCCAACAAAAGTTAAATACAACGTTTAATAACTTCGTAAAACCTTAATTTCTCTTCCCCTTTTCTTAACGAAAGCCACAACAAACCGGCCGCTGTTGCGAAGTTTTGACACTTGACATTTTCGATGACATGAATATTTGCTCAAAAGGTAAATAAATAAAAACTCAAACACTGGATGGTGCTGCAATCTATGTCTAGTTTTGAGAAAAAAATCGGCGTGAATCAATCTTGCTTACTTTACTTATTTTTCCCCGAGTTGTAGGTACGGTTCGGATACTAGCGCGATTTTCGGGGGTGTCGGGTACTGGGGTGTTTACCTTAGATATTATGAAGGAAAATCGGGGGAAAAAAAAGATTTGCGCGTGAAAACCTAGGTGTGTAAGAATCTTTTAGTGATTGCAAATGTTGGTTCTGATGAGAGTGTAAAAGATACAGGAAAAACTGAGGTGCGGTTTTGCGAGTTAGAAAAATTGAAATAAAAAATAAAAACGAAAAAAGAAAAATTATGACGAATCACTTTTCTCAGCATAAAAAATTGCAACATCGGACTTTCGTAATTGTGTATCGTTCATTCAACCACCACCTTCGAATTTTGCTGAACGCGCATTTATTGAGTTTGTGAGTGGATTTTGAGATTTTTCGACGCTTGCCATGAGATTTCGATGGATGGGCGCTATCCGATGGATAGCGTAACTTTTGGGTAAAATCGTATTTTTGGAATTCTGAATTGATAAATATAGAAATATCAAAATCCAAGAACATCAGCACGTAATTTTTGTACACGGATTTTTGGAGTCCCAAACGACCAAACTTGGTTATGAATTAAAGCCGTATTTTAGGAAATTCATTTTGCCACAAGCTTAGTAAGTGCGAGCGAGTGTGAGTGATACTACGTATATCTGTCTCAGTCGCACTCATTGAGGCTTGTCGGAATTTTCGTATTTCATAAATCCCGACTTTATTTTTGAGTGTTTCAGCTTGAAACTTTCAGGATATCTTCTTGAAGTATGCTCGGCGCTCGCAAGCGCCGACACTCCTCAAATAAGTATACTTTTTGCGTAAATTCATCAATTTTAGCCAACGACTATTGACTTTTTGAGCAGCGCGATGACGTGGTATTCACGAATCGTAGTATTTGGTTCTGGAATCACTTTAACCCCTTATAGACTAAGCCCGAGTTAACTCGTTTTTCTCTTTCAGTCTTTTTAAAATGTTCCAGTCTCACGATTCCGAATAAACGCAATTTTCGATGTAGACCCTTTCAGGATAAGATTTCGTCGGGCGCCTTCAATTTATCGTGGAGGCAATTCCAACTCCTCAGAGTACGAATAGTTAACTACCTTCCCTATTTAAACGGATGAGTAGCGATTTTACGAACTAATCTGGTCTTTAAAGGGTTAAGATTGAATCAAAATTGTTGTTTTAGTTGATTGATCCATCTAACACATTCATTGATGACTGATTAAATAATCAATCGAGGGCATCAAGATGGTCATGGTGTCAAGTCTGTGTCAATTCGTAACTCCTCTCATTCCTATCTTTCAGCTTCCAAGTGTTATACTCCACGGAAGAATTTTCATTGATTTTCTTAGCGAGGGGACAGTTACGGCCAATGGGTAGATTATGTGGCGTCTACCATTTTCCGTAGGCCCAGCCGTAAGCAAAATAGTGGACGTAGTGTCTACAGTTACATCTCCATTTGCTGTAAGGGTTTATGTTACCACGCATCCTCAGAGCCACGACAATCCCTTTCATCCTGATATTTTTCTTTTTCGGGTTCCGAGGGATGTTTTGAGCTCCGAGGTTTGAATATTTGCTTCTCCTCTCAGGATACATGATCTCTATCGTTCCTTTGCCAGCATGATTTTCTATTTCTACGGCATGGGCGAGATTAGAATCCGACAACCAATGATACGGCGAAACAAATGGTAGGCTATGGTGGAGATATGCAGGGATTACCACGATATCCCCTGTCGAGAATTCTACTCTGTTGATGGTAGTTCTCCCACCAGGTACCTAATTTGTTTCTGTAATCACCGCCAATCCAATTACTGTTATCACTGTGGGGGAAAAAATGGAAAGTGTTGTTGATTTTATGAAAGAGAGAATTAAGTCAGCTTGGTCATTGATTTCACCTTCGATATATCGAAAGCTAAACACGACATTGACCTGCGGTTTGCGCTAAAAGTCTTAGAATTTTACGCTATTTCAAACAAGTATCACAAGATGGGGGTTGCCATTAGAATATTTTGAGTTGGGGGGGGCGAAACCCCCCTTTACGGGCGCCCCCGGAATTTTTGGGTACGCCAAAAAGTAGTTCCTATTAAGTTAGAAACATCCCGACAGTTTGGTTTTTTTATCTGCAGCCGTTCAAAAGTTATGAAGTCCCGGAACTTTCCAGACACCCTGTATACAACATAATGTGCAACAAGAACTATAGATATGAGTTAGTCAGTGAGTTCAATTATTAGTATATTTTCTTATTTTATCCTTGTAATCTTTAGTTAAATGTTATAATTCTTGTAATTTTTTTAACATTTCTATCATTGTTAAATAATTTTTAAGTCCTCATTATAACCTTCCACCGAGACGGGGAGTTTTCAACCATGGTCCATGGGATATGGCCCAAGTGAAAGTATAAAAATAATATAATTAACTGTATGAAATAAAAAGCTGTTTATCATAACACTCAAAATGCAACACATACCGTAAGGTTGTTGATTAATTACACTTATGTTATTTCTCAAATATGTTGTTGCAATTTTCATAGTGCCTTCTAACAAACTCGCAAGAAAGTAATATGTATAATTTTTGGTGGGTCAAAACTTAATCTACGGCGCTGGTGAGATTAAGAACGGAACGGTCCAGGTCCAAGCTCGTAATAACGTCCTTCCATGTCTTTCAGCCGGAAACTGTCATACTCAGCACGAGAATTTTTATAGATTTTTCTAGCGAGAGGACAGTTTTTGCCAATGGGTAGATTTTGCGGCGTCCACCAACTTCCGTAGGTCTCTCCATACGCCAAATAATCAATGTAGTGTCTACAGTTACATCTCCAGAAACTGTACGGGTACTTTATATCACGCATTCTCACAGCAATGATTGCACCTTTACGCCCAATATTTCTCATACCCGGTTTCCGCGGTATGTTTTCAGCCTTTAGTTTCTTAGTCTTCTCTCTCCGTTCCGGGGTGATGAACCTTATCTTTCCTTTTGTTGGATCATTCTTAATTTTCCAGAAGTGAGCGAGCATTACATCCGAGACTGCGAAGAACCAGTGGTACACAATTATGGAGGGATATCGCGTGAGCTCCAATGAACTAGGAGTAACTATGATATCTCCTCTCTTGAACTTCACCTCATCAAATGTAGTCAACTCACTAGGTTCTTGATTAGTTTTTGTTATCACCGCCAACCAAATTACTGCCGTCACTGGAAAATATTAGAAAGAGTTAAAATTTCCACGAAAAACAAAGATGAGTCAGCTGCCTCATTAACTGCACGCAGGGAAAATGGTGTTAAAATTAATCATATGTAAAAACATACAAGGTGTAACAAAGGTAACCTCTTCCCCCTTCTCCTCGCCCACTTAACTTTTGTATATGAGTTGAGGTAACAAAATGTGGTTTAGACCAACTTACATTATTTTGGATGAAGAATTTTTTAATGGAGGCCAGGCCTCGAGAGCTATCTCAACAATTTTTCAGAGATACTCGTATCTTGTGATAAATCGTTTGCAAGAACATGAAATTCCAAGACTTTCGGTGCAAACCGGAGGTCGATATTGTTCTTCGTTTTCGATAAATCGAAGGTTGAAGTTCGATTTTGACCCAATTTCAAAAATTCATTACTCCTGGATGAAAAGTCAAAATTTAAAAAACTTGGAATTTAATATACTCAAATAAGCAAGTACTTTTCAATAAAAATATGACTTTGACACAAATTCAGTCAAAAATAGGTTTTAAAGATAGCTTCTACAAACTGTCAACGCTTTTGCGTCTCTTGGAGAATTAAATTTCAGAAACTTTGTTGGACAACCCTTATCACATGATACATCGATCAAAAGAGCATTAAATTACTGAGCATTTTGGCAAAAAAATCGGAGGTCAATATTGTTCTTAGTGTATGAATTTCGGTGTTTCTTTTTTTGTTTTTGTTTTTTTTTGTTTTTTGTTTTGTTTTTTTTTTTGTTTTTTTTGTTGAGAAAATGAAAGTACACTGTTAGAAATGTTCACTTTGACTCCGGTTACATTAGAGCCATGATTTCTTTCGGATATACAGTTTTAGGAGTAGGACGTTTGCGGAGGAAAAAATGGTGCGAAGAGGCAGAAAGCGATAGTCAGAATTTGTACTTCTCCAGAGTTAACGAATGATAATACTCCACGGAGGAGGCGTACACACCATCCTTGATAGTATTTTCCGCTCTTTACTCCCTATACACCCTATTTTTACCACGCATACAAGGAAAATGTACCCTTATTTTTATGTTCGTTTCAATTTTCACTCCGGATTTTTTGGCAAATTTTTAACAGTGTACTTGATGAGTCAAGAACGAAAGTTCGTAGGGAGTTTTCTGCAGTGTCCCAGTTTTGGGGATATACACTCTCAAGTTAAATGCAAAAAATCGAGTTTTTGACATCACATCGCGGAATTCCGATTGAAAACAATGTTTTTTGGGCCAAAAATGCTCGAGAATTATAAAACCTAGTTAAAAAACAATGGAATCCTTACTTTCAGCTCACCGAGTACTCTCATTTATTTACTGAAGAAAACACAATTCAAACCATTGCAACTGCCCCATTACCTTTATTTTCCCCGAGTTTTTGTAACTAGGAATGAATTGTATATTTCGAGACATTTATATTCATTTAAACTACTTACACACATTCCTTTCCATTATTAAACTTTAGCTGTCTCGGAAACCCGTCGCCGTCGGACGACCTTCACTTCTTGCTGTCTAAGGGTTTTGGGCAATTAGTCCGGAGAAGTTATCTGTGATAGCCACGTTGGAGCAAACAGTAGTCACTGAGCAAACAGCAGCGACAAACTGCGCTGCTATAACAAAAGTCTCGGAGCATTTGCTACATTTCTCTCCTCTCCTCTTCTGCCGAGCATTCTCTAGCTACGCACATGTTTCAAGTTTGACTGCAGTCAAAATTTTTTATTTAAATCTTTTGTAAATAAAGAAAAGGTATGTTTTACAGCTGCACAGTATACATGTAGATGAAATTACAAAGAACAAGTTTTTTTTGTTGATAGCTGGGACTGAAGTTAAAAATAAATTCATTTCCCTGCGTATGAATGTAATACCTTGCAAAATTCTAGTAATTTCATCAAGGAAAATCTGAGCCCCAATTCTGACAATGGTTTTTTTATTTATTTATTTTTATGCTGTTTTGAAAAATCATGAAGTTCGATTGTTCAGGACTCTTTTTGGTTTATACACATTTGTCGAAGCAAATTGTATCACCCGGAGCGTGAGGCACTCCAGTAAAAATAGTGGACAGTCAGAAGTTTATAATCATTTCCATTGCAAAAATAATATGAAAAGAAGTATGAAAAAATTGAATGAATGCAATGGCAAATAGAAAGTAATTTTGTTACTTGAGGTCTCAAAGTTTCGAAAGGAAGTCACCCATTAACATAAAGCTTTTTTTTTGTTCCAAAAACAGATCGGCTCCGAAGTCAGGTACCGACCCATCACGGTGAAAGTTGAAAGAAAAGAACAAAGTAAACAAAACCAACTTACTTAATTTCATATTTCTTGTTTCCTCTGAGTCTCCTTCTTCTGCTTTACTTCGGTTGTTTGTCTTTCTTTCTAAACTCCCGACCTCATTGGCTTACCAAAAATTTTAGAAGCCTTCGGAAATTTTCAACAAAGCAACCTTTTTTGAGACGAACAAATGAGGACGCGCTTATTTTGAGAGTCACAATTTGGGGGTCTTGAAAATTATGATTTAGGGTGATCATTATTTATGATATTATTTATTGTTAGTTTTGATTTGTCAATCCTTTGCGTAGCTTGATTGAAACCAGTCGTGGATTCTTTCCTCCTCCCTTTTCTTTGTTTCTCCTCCCTCGCATTCTCTTCAGCTGAATACTCTTGAAACAGGCACATTTCCATACTAAATCAAACAGCCAATCAAATAATTTTCTATAAAGAGATACCGTTAAAAAAAAAAACAAATAAACAAATATTTCATAGTTTTGACAACCGATCAAACAATTTTCTCTGTAGAGATCTCGTAAAAAAATAAAGAATAATATTGTATTCCGATCCTGATGAAACTTCGTAAACAAGCCCCCACCTCGCTGTCAGGAGACCAATAAAGTGATTAAAATACTCATGCAGCTGACACTGAGATGCTGTGTAAAAGTAGGGTTGGTAACGCAATATGCTTCCTAACTTTTCGCTCAAAGATGCATTCGTCTATCAGCATTATAAAGTTTGAAGGAAGATTATTTTCAGACCATTTGGACTACTGGGATTGAAAATTTCTCCAAAGACTTTCATAATTCCCGGAGCTTAAAGTCGTTAAGCGCCTTGAAATAAAAATAAAAAATAAAAACAAAAAACAAAAAAAAAATATTGGCAAAATTCTACGATGAAAACCTGTTTGGAGTCTTTTCAGACCCCCTCTTGGCCTGTTGGTATTATGCATGGTCGAATATCTTAGACTCACAAGGGATACCCTCAATTGATAATCAGCGAATCGACCGCTTTGAAGATCTCTTGGAAGAAGGAAAAATAACAGAATTCTCATACTTCCTGCAAAAAAGTTGCTTTTAATAAATATTCGACATATAATATAAAATATATGATGAAGTAAAAAAAAAAGTTCTTATCTAATAAAAATGAAAAGTATAGTATAACTTAATTAGGCAAAAAATGTTGGCATAGTCATAGTTAATTATGGATTCAAACTATAGTGAAACCTTTCTAGTTTCTATCTCACTGAATACTTTCTAATTTATTATGGAATATCTCTAACATAGATAGCACACCAAAAATGGTTATTTTCTCTTTTTTTCTATCAGATGTATCCTTTCCAAGACTGGTATCCAGTAGCGGCTCGTGCAATCTGGCAACAGTGCTATTTTGCCATTTAAATCTGTGCTGAAAGATCGATTCTAGGTGAGGCACAGCGCACGGTGTTGCGTTTTACGCTCATTTTGGAAAAAACCCCGTAACTTTTTCAGGAGAGCAAATTAAACGTTGAAACTTTCAGGAATCGTATTTCTCATAGTAATACACCTATCAGGTGAATGGTATTGTTGTAAGTAGCTTTCAAGGGTGGTGGGAGGGGGGGGGTCAATTTTTATTTAGTCGAGTTCTTTATGGCAACACTGTCCAAATGACTTGAAATTTGGTTTCTGGGGGTATTTGTTAACGTTGAATTCCAATTTTGCATCAGTTTTTCAAAATTCTGAAATCCAAGATGGCCGCCGACCAAGTAGTGGAAAAAATTGTCTGCAGCCATCTTGGATTTCCGAATTTTGAAAAACGGGTGCAAAATTTGAATTCAACGCTAAAAAATACCCCCGGATACCAAATTTCAAGTCATTCAGACGGTAAAAACCGTCTCTTCCAACTTTTTGGGTAAAATACCGCTCGGCCCAGCCGCGGCCGGGAGTCAGTTTCATGCGTTTTCATGCGCTCACTTTTCAACTTAAAATGCGTGTATCTCAAAAAGGTGCAAATATGTGCAAGAGATTTTTTCAGGAGATGTTCTACATAGTATGAGCTTCCATTTAATTGAAGTTTCAAACTGGAGGCAAGCGGAGCTAACTTCCAAAAGTCTCAGGGAAACTCAAAATTTTGACATTTAGACCTCTCGCTTTTAAAGTTATGTAAAATAGGTGTCCTTCGTTATTTTTGAAAAAACAAGGCATCAAAAGATAGCTCAGAGTACGTAGTTTAATCACTGAAAATTTTGTTAAAAAAGATTCCTTCTACTTACTTCAAATTTTGCGTAGAGTTGACAGTTGAAAACGCTCTTTTTTCAAACCTTTCATAATGAGAAATTTTAAGAGCCCTTATTTGGCCTAAAATATATTTTTTTTAAAAAAACAGTTTCAGAGTGACATTCCACGTACTCTGAGGAGTGTTTTCATGTATTTGTTTCCTTAAAAGGGCGAATGTCAAGTTGGGGGGTTTTTTCCACAGGCGGACACACTGTGCAGCGCCTCACCAAAGAAACGATTATTTTACATAGGTTTAAATGGAGGGAGTCCATTGCTGCCACATTGCACGAGCCGCCACTGCTGGTATCATTTACTTTTTCGTATTTATACCGCCGCGTTTTCGTTTTTCTTTTCTTTGTTTAACATAACTGTCGACAGTCATGCCATTTTTCTCCGCTAATACTTCTGGTGAGAACATGTTTCATTATTCTAGAATTATAGAAAGTGAGCTTTTTTCCAATCTTAAATACTTAAAAAGGAAAACATTAAAATTAATCAATAACTTAAAACTTAAATAAATCACAGATAAAGGCAAGTTACTAAATTAACAGATCTGATCATTCAAATTAATTTTCAAACAGACAATAAATAAATAAATTAGATTAAGCACAAGAAAATATCCTAAAATGGGCAAGGCAAGTGTCAGAATAATCCCGTTTTGAGAGGAATAAGCTTTTAGGGCTCACCGGCTACCCCTCTTCAATGTATTTCAGTGATGGATCGTGCTATTGGAAACCATGTTTTTTGTCATTTTAACGCATGAAAAAGTATCGATTTATCAGGGATTCAGTGAATCCCCATAATATCGATTATTTGACATTGATTTAAATGGAGAGAATACGTTGTTGCCACATTGTACAAACCACCACTGACTCATTTGGAGTGTTTCATTTAAGAGAGAGTGATCATTTATGCGAGCATCGTGGTAAGATGGCAATGGTGAGAACGCCTCGGTGAAAGTTAGGAATTTTGGGGGCGTTCCCAGTTTCAAATTGTTCAAAGTCCATTTACAACTTTTCTTCAAGAGTTTAATTTTGACTCCAACGATGTTAAAATCCAAGCTCTTTTCTCATCATGATAAACGTCGCATAGTTATAATTTTAAAGTAGTTGATGATCCAATATAATCATAGTTATGATAGTTTTAACAAAGTTTTTTGAGAAAGGATAACCACGAAAGATGGATTTTCTAAATTACAATTAGAGAGTGAAATGATATTACATAGTAAATGAAAAAAGAATGGATCCAACATTTAGTACGTGGCTGTTATGTTAAATCTTCTTTCAAATGAGTATGAATGACAATGGCAGAACAAATTGATGATGGAAGCCAGACGGTCGGCCGCTGTGATGGAAAAAATGATACACTAAAGAAAGTCTAATAACCCTTATAAGAAGGTGAAAAAATAAAGCCGCAATGCTACAGAAAAGCACAGCACTTTGGCTCTATTCTTTTTCATTATTATTACAATCAATGCTAATACCAAAAAGTTTGAATAATCACCCGAAGGTTGTAGATTTTGGACACAAGCAGAGAAGCCTAGAAAACAAAGAGGCCTATTTAGTTTAATTTTTTTAATGTTTTGAACCATAAAAAAATATGTTGTACGATATGATAGTCTAAGAAGCATGTATGGCTACTGCAAAAGAGATCCGATAATTTGCTAATTATGTAAAGGAGCTGACGAATCATTCAAAACCGCTAACGAAGGCATAAGTAACTCAAGTGCGTAAAATATACGTTATCCAGAATGTTTCAGACAATCCAAACACTGTGTTGAAGCAAAAACGACGTCTCCAACGGAAATATCAAACGCTTGGCTAAAGATATATTTTCATTCCATTGATTGATTTACTGACTTATAAAAAAAATATCTTTAAAACGAGGGTAGGTAAATTAAAGAAGTTTCAAGTTTAGACATTTTCTAAACGAATTCGAATGTCTGTAAACTAAAAAATAAATGTATAGAAAATATTTTTTCTCGTTATTAGACTTGAGACAGAAAGTGCACATTTGATGGACAGAAAATATAGATATGGACGGAAAAATGATGAGTTGGACGCGTAGTTTTGAGATGTAACATGCATTTTTGTTTAGTTTTCTAAAATATCCGTAGACATTTTAACATTGACTCTTTTATTCTGACCAAAAGGATGCAGTTCATTCTTCTACGAACTTGGAAGTAAACGTAGCAAAAGTGCGATACAGTAGTTTCATTAATCAATACTGCCGATAGATACAAACATATGAACAGATATAGCAAATCAGTCTCTGAGTGCCTTCAAAAATCGACTGATGCAACAATACATGCTCAGAGTGTCGTGTCAGAATAATTGCAGATCCTTCACGGCGCCAATGCTGGTGTGATACCTTTAAAAAGTACTTGCCAGTGTGTTGCACAAGCACAGCACATTTTTCTCATATGCTGTCAAACGGAGCACCGTCAAACTATGGCTCGAGATTGGAAAAAAAAACGGGGGAAATTATCAATTTTGACCTTTTAAGCAAAGTTCATAACTTTTCAGCAATATTTCTAAGTTTAAATCACCCTTTCAAAGTGTTCGTAGCAATTCAATTTAGTCTTGAATGTTTATAAATGATAAATTTACTTTCTGATTTTTGGCCTCTTTTTGACGATTGCAGAGCATAGTGCGCCGCTCAAAGGGTCGAAAACCCCGCTTTAGAGGCAAAAAATTGGCTTATCATTATAGCATCATAATTCTTGTTTCAAAGCTTCAAAGATAAGCTTCACGCAAACCAAAATCACTTTCGTCTTAGTTGAAAATTTTAATTTATGTTTTTGGTTTTGGAAGTAGATTAGAATGATAGTATCCACTACTGCGCGCTGTGCATTTCAGCAACATCAAAGCGTTTTTTTCGCGTTTAAACTCATCTTGTAGGTTTGATGGGGGAAACTGATGGGATGTTATATTGTATTTTGATCTCAAACTTTTTGATTTTTGCTCTCTGGGAAAGTAGCGTATTGCGCCGTAATCTCCTCCGTTACACGGAGAAGAAAGGATTGTAAGGGGTAGTACTCCAGAACATTGGGTCGTTTCCGACATCTACATTTGATTAAAATCGTACGAAAATAATTACAGGCCAATACAATAAATTAAACCTAAGCTCCAGTGGTTGGCTGGTTGAGTTATTGACTCGTGACTGTAAGTCAATTAGAGTTAAGGCCTAATTTTAAGTCTACACATACGATTGAGGCCATTTCCGGAAACGGGGCCCATGAAACAAGAGGTGTGCTCTTCAGACAACAGTCATTATTGGATCACAATACCGATTTCTCAGAAAAGAGCACACCCGTTGTTTTATGAGCCATTTTTCCGGAGACGGCTTCAATTATTGTTGTTACAACCCAATTAGTTCGAGCCACTGAATGTTATGCAAAATACAGTCGTACTACCTCAGTTTTTATGTTTTTAATTTCGTGTGTTATTGTGTATCCTTCCAATGGCACTTGAGAACACTCTAAGCTCCTTCTTCTTCTTTACCAACGTTTTTAAAAGTCGCGATGGATTCAAATTTAAAATTTCGTAAATAATCCCAAGGCAAAGCAAGCCATTCATTTGAGCCGCTCCGTACACGAGACGTTTAACAGTTTAAGTACAGGTTTTGCGAAATTTCGTCAGTTCAAATATGATACATATTTTTAGACGTTTCTATGAATACAATTTCTATGAGATTTTTCTGTGTCAGCGAAAAATCCATTTACCATGGAATACAAGCGACATATAAAATAAATTATAAATTATTCTTGAACGAAGCGGCTCTTAACTCAACGCAGTGGCGGCTCGTGCACCGTGACAACAACGGATTCTCTCAATTTAAACCTAAGTAAAATAATCGATCTTCCGGGGACCTGATTGAAAACCTGAGAAATCGATACTTTTTCAAAGGTTTAAATGGCAAAAAACATGGTTGCTAAATAGCACGAGCCGACATTGACCCAACGTAATATAATGCGAGTAGGTTGATGCTTTTGTGAATCCCTCCTAGAAAGATACAGGAATTTGTCTTCCATCTCTTTCCTTCCATTTGAACTTGTGCGTTAGAAAAGGATGGAAATACGGGCTAAAGTCACGTGATGACCCTTCTGCCATCCTTTCCTATCTCATAAGTGGAAATTTCCGGAGAGAGAGAGAGAGAGAAACACACATTACTGTATCCACCCATGGAATCCCACCGGTTAAACAAAGCTCTTTACGTCACAACTGATCCTTTTTGAAACTCTGCAGGGTCCTGTTTGATCCTGAAAAGATACGTCGTAAACTTCCGTTGCGATGAATATTGATTTGAAGGAACGAGAGCATAAGGCGCAATGCACTTGACCATGAGAACAAGAGCAAAGACACATAATATTGCAACAACAGTGGAGAAAAATACGATAATCTTGATATCGGGTTCATTTTTTGGGGTTATCGTGATTTGGTTGAGTTGATCGAGTTGGTCATGCCAATTGGTCCACGTATTGTTCCATCTGGCAGGGTCAGCGATTGCTTCACTGGGTTTGTTCCGCGGGGGAAGGGCGCCTCGTCGTAGCTCGGAAATTCGTTGTTCGAGAAGATTAAGAAGATCTGGCTCCTGGTCAGCCAAGTTGATCCTCTCGCATGGATCCATGGCGATATTGAACAAGCAGGGAGCTTTGATGGCGTTGCACTCCCGATCCGGGACGGTGTTGTTGCATTTGACCTCGGCCCGAGATCGCAGGGTCACGATGGTTTTCTCCGTCAGCATTTTCCATTCTTCGTCTTCGGATTTCGGGAAGTCTGAAATCAAACAGAAGAAGTTATTAAAAAGTGAAAAGGAGTAGGCAGCATGGGTGCTCACTGAAGTTGATTTTTCCCAGATATGAAAGAAATATTTTAAAAACATTTTGAAAATCTTACCAAAAAGTTTTCGGTGACCTTTCGTAAATATTTTAAAAACATTTTAAAAAACATGATTTGTTTATGCCAATTGTTTTCAAAATATTTTCAAAAGGCAAAAATATTTTTAAAATGTTTTTAAAATATTTAAACTAAAATATTTTTGTTAAAATGTTTCAAAAACATTTTAAAAATATTTTTGCCTTTTGAAAATATTTTTAAAATCTTATTGTTAACTTTTTTTTTAAAAAAATATTGACAATGTTTTAAAATTATTTTTAAAATATTTCTTCATGTCTGGGTTTTGTTCTTAGCCCATTGACTAACCAAATTTTGCGAATTTTAATGATTCGAACGTTGTAAAGTTATTTTCAAGTGATTTTAATTTAAGTTTTATTTGTATTTTTAATTTCAAGCGTACCGTGAAAAAAATAATAATAGTAATAATCATAATAAATAATAAAGCTCACGATGTTTTCCATGGGTATTGGGTACTGACAGCAATTTATTGCCTCTTTTCCTGCATTTCATTGATTAGGCAACTTGCATGACACTTCTCTCAGAAAGATACGTATAATGTTTATTCGCAAATGAGTGTCATACGTGTTACCTATTGAGTATTATACAGGAGTAACTACTGTTTGTGAGTATTGTTTCAGGCAAATATCTCTCCCCCTCTCACTCCCTCTCCCTCTCCCCCTTTCTCTATCTCTCTCTCTCTCTCTCTCTCTCTCTCTCTCTCTCTCTCTCTCTCTCTCTCTCTCTCTCTCTCTCTCTCTCTCTCTCTCTCTCTCTCACTCTTATTTAATCATAGTATACTCTACGAAACGCGCTACTTTTGTTTACTCTGGGCAGAGGGAAATTTTAAAGACAACGAAATTGTGACTTGGATATTAGTTGTTACAGAATGATTTATCAGTAGAGATCTTGAATAAACCAACAAACAAACGGAGTATGCAATCATTTAAAAAAATAAAAGAGGAACAAACAACAAATATGTTTACAGTTATGAAGAGTTTCCCAGAGCTAAACCGACAAACTTTAAGATTTCATTTATTTAGCTTAAAACAATAATATTTCCCCTGAATATGGGTTAGAAAGTGTGTCTAATTTAAGCAGTAGCCCCCCCCCCCCCCCTAGATAAAGAAAATTAATGTTTTTTCTTTGGTTTTTGATTGTTTTTGTCTTTTTCTTTAGAACAGTGTCCATTGAACCAAATTTAATGAAAATTTGGCAACGGAGTTATTTTTGCGTGTAAAATTCATTGATGACTTTAACGATTCGGAGGTTGAGTCGAACCGTACCTTTTGAGTAATGTTCCTTTGACGTCAACAATTTCATGTTATATGAATAGAAAATTTGAAAACAATGCATGGTATTTGATTTATAATTGAGGACGCTAGTTTGTCGGTTTAACCCTGAAATACCCTGAAGCCATATTTCCCTGGAAATCAATGGATGATAATGATAACAAAGAGGACTAAGAATATTAATAAAAAAACTTGAGCTTTTGAGTGGACTGAACATTGGAAGGTGACACAAGGCGAATGATACAAGAAAGAGAGGGCAACAATGGATTCCTTCCATTTAAAAATATGTAAAATAATCGATTCTTTTGGGAGGCATCGTGCACGACCTGCGCGTGCCTTTCCTGATCTCAATCTCTTTACACAGGTTCAAATGGCAAAAAAGCGTATAGTAGTCAAAATGAACTCAGCTGATGGAACACAATCACAACTAAGCACGAAAGGAACTAAGCGAGAAACACGTATTACGGGTGCATATTTAATCACACAATCACGCAGCAATAACATTGGTGCAATGGTTGAAAACACATTATAGTTATCATGTTAGGGACTCACCCAAATTACACCTAAGCCAAAAAAAGTTTCGGGCCACATAACTGGTACTGTTCCCTGCAGACAAGTTAAATTTGTTTTTTTCAGAATACTTATCCGAGTCGAGGTTGAACCCGAAAATCAGTCGCGGAAGGTTAAACAAATTGTTTTTCCCCTTTTCCAAAATCGCACATTTGAATACTTTGTGCTGGAGCGTCATATACTCATTCGTTTTCAAAATAATTCATTCTTGTACAGCGGGTTGTGGGTATCCCGTTTGAAGGAGTTCCAATCGGTTGCTCGCATGAATAAATGGTCATACCTTATTGCACGTAACGAAGTAAACGAATCGTAGTAAACGAAATTTTTATTTTTATTTAACACCCAAAATTTCCGTTTAAAAATGCGCTTATTGGAAAATTACGTTGAACCAGCATGATGGAAGTATAAAGGTGGAGGCCATAGTCAAATTTTACCACCATTTTCCGCGCCAACAAAGGCACACGGCACCATGCTATGTACCGAGTAGTGGGGTTTTTACTTGATCGTTGATTGGTCGTTCGTAAGATACTGTTGCGTCATCAAGGTACAATAATCCGTGATTGCTTTTCACCTTTATCTTTACTTCCATCAGGTTGAACCAGCATGGGCAGAGCCAGCAATTTGGCAACTGTGGGTTCTTCCCATTTGAATGTATGAGAAACAATCGATTCTTGAGGGGACCATGGTCCAATTTCTAATCGATTGTCTCTCATACATTTAAATGGGAAGAATCCACAGTTGCCAAATTGCTGGTTCCGCCCATGTGAACCAGATATCTATGGACGTCAGTTGATACGATATATCTTTTCTAAAACAGTGTATAGGACTTATTTCATGGACCTTGAGTCGCAAAATTTTGACAACATAAACTTTGCGACTGTGAAAAAAAAGTCCCCCCTCAGATGTTGAATGATTGCCACCTAGTCTGTTCATTTTAACTTGAGACCTGAACGGGCGATAAACGAATTTCGCAAATGGAGAATGGCAACACTTCAATAGGTTGTCGTAGCCAGAGAGTCGGGCAGCAGCCCTGTCACCTCGGCCGACTGACAAGGGTTAGCACTCCTACGTTGCCACTGAAGGCAAATCTGCCTGAATCTCCAGGTCTCAAGTTAGAACGAACAGACTATAGAGAAATTGAAGGAGCTTCTTCCATTTACAGTACGATTTAAATTGTCAGCATAAGTCTCAAGATTAATGTTCCTGATTCCTACCTTATTAGCATGTTTTTATGCGTTCGAGTCGACTTTATCGCAGGTTTGCGTAGACATTGTCCCTCAAATGGTCAAAAGCCCCTCCATTTTCTTAAGCGGCCACCATCCAAACTTCTGAGTGAGGACTTTTTTTATAGTCACTCTGTATACTTGAGACCTCACAGGTTTGGGTATAGAAACTGCCCCTTAAATGATAAAAAGTCCCTTCAATTCTCAAGCGGCAACCATCCCAACCTCTGAGTGCCGGAACCTTTTTTTTACCGTCACCCTGTAAATGGAGGATGGGTGGGATGCTGGTATGTCGTGTCAAATCGCGTCAAATCCGATCGAGTACTTAAAATATGTTCTGAAAAGTGAATGAATCAGACAGTTAGAACTTACCGTAGTTAGCGTTGGCTGCGACCGAGTTGATGGCGTTGAGTCGATTTTCCTTGGCTTTGATCTGTTGCTTGGTGGCAAAACCGCCGAGAGCGATCCCGGCTCGCGAGCGGAGGACCGAGCTGACGCCATAGTCCCTGATTTCGAGCTCCGAGTACGAGCTGTTCTCAGCTCGCCCTGACTCTCCGTACCACGAGTCGGTCCTGCCTTTTGAGACGGATCCTGAAATCGGAACGAACCAAAAAGTGAGAAAAAAAATCAATTTGAGGGATTTACGTTAAGACGCTCAAAATCATTGGTATATCAAAGCATTTTTGTGAATGCAGAAAAGTTTTTCAGAAATAACAATTTGCCACCTTGACTCGAATTACAAATCTCAAATATTCCCTTTATTTCTTTTGTTCTTGTTTATGAGCGTTCAAATACGCAAAGAGTGAGAAGGAAAAATTCCAAGATTTGTCAATAGACTGTTTTAGAGCGATATATATATATCGTATCGATTGCAGTCCAAGGACCTCTGGTTCAATGCATGTTTTCCCCAAAAGCGCACTTTTGAGGGAATTTAGGCAATTAAATCAAACAATTTTTGCAACCTTTTTGATATTATGAATTTTAAGTCATTAAAAAGTCTTAATTATGCCTGGTCCCTTGACTAAAACGGCCAAAATCAACAAGATAGTATAGATTAAACGATGCATTTGGAAGATAGAATCGCCCGAATTCTCGCCAGATTTCCGCCCATTCCACAACAGCGCAACTATAACATTTGGGTGATTCAAACCTCCAAATGCATCGTTTAATCAGTACTATCTTGATGATCTTAGCAGCTTTATTACAAGAACCAGGCATAATTAACTATTTTCGAGGACTTAGAAATCATATAATCGCAAAAAGTTTGCATTAATTGTTTGATTTCATAAACTAAATTTCCGTTTAAAACTGCTCTTATATGGGGGAGATTACATTGAATTAAAGTTTGTTTGAAACCAGAGGTCCTCGGACGGCGATCGATACGATGTATCGATCTACTAAAACAGTTTATGGTCATATTTGCTACTGTAAAAATTAGAATCGGATCATTGTGGGCCGGACACAAACAGAGACCTAGCACTCCAGCAGTACCTACATGCCTCCCGTGTTAGGAAAGTGAGGTTGAAGTAAAATGGAATCATGTTTGATAGGATGCTTCTCAAAGAAAAATCCAACAGTCTCCTACTTTTGAAAGGTGAACATTGCTCCGATCGAAATCTACCAAATAATCTTTTGTTTTTGAGTCGAAACTTCAATAAAGCAGTTGCAAGGGTCTGAAATGTTGTGTTTTTTATAAAGAAAATGATAGTACTTGATGAGCTGAGAACAATGGTGCCTTTGGTTTTTTCATAAGTGGCCCGGTTTCGGAGATACAGACGTGTAAAGTTGTATAAAATCGTGTGTGTAGTGACGTCACTACGAGGAATTCCCATTTAAAACAATGTATTTCGAGCCAAAATCTCATATCCGGAATAATGCACGTTGAGGAGAAACCAAAGGCATCTCTGTTCTCAGCTCATCTAGTACTTTTATTTTCTTCATAAAAAATCAACATTTTAGACCCTTGCAACTGCCCCATTTAAGGAATCATTTTAGAATAATGAATCTAATTACAATTTGGTTAATCCTTTCAGACCTGGAGTCCATTCCAATGGACACTGGAATAACATTGAGTCTTCTGTTAAACATAAAAATGCAATATGCGCATCAATTTAGATGAGGTGACAGCGCTAAGATCAACCACGTTTGTCGAAAATCCGTTTCTGAACAAAAATAATTTCAGGTCTGAAAGGGTTAATGTATAGGTCTAAAGTAAAAATCTATAGGCCATCAGGTTAAAAAGTTATGAATTTTAAAAAAAATGAGATCTCTTTGGTTGGATATTTTTTTTTCTCGTCACCCTGTATAGGTATAATGAAACCACTGATGAACTCCATTAGATTGGGATGTTGAGTTGTTTAGTTCCCGAAGGCATCGGTTCAATGCAATCAAAGTCACAGTTTTGTTTCAATCAGAAAGATTTAAACGGAGTTTGCCTGAAACTGGGATTCTACAATCACCGCGATCTACTGGCCATTGGATTGTGATGTAACGTGGCATGGTTGCCAAGAAAGACGTAGGGAAAATCAGATCAGTTTTCATTGCGATTCTAGGAGAAGCCGGGGCAGGTTTTTTTTAATCAAAATCTTCGAGTGGTGGCTGGCTCGAAAAATGTACTTATCAAAGTTTTCTCTATAGAAACCTGAGGGAGAAACCTGATCCGTCAAAGGCTCCAACCGAGCCTACCATAGTTTATGAGTCGCAGGCATTTTATCGAATGCTTGAAGGCAAACGGTCAATTTCGAAATTTAATTTTTTTAATTGCTCGAAATTAAGTTCAACCCACTAACAAATTCAAATGAAGGAAACCAAGGACAGTAGGGACAAAAATCTATTTGAAAGCTTGAACTTTTGAACATTCATACTCAATAATTGATTGCGGACTCGATTTTTAATTAATTATTGAGTAATTATTGACTAAACCAGATATATATGTAAGTTATTTCTATCCAATGATAGAGCATTCAAAGAGCTTTATACTTCCTCATACTTTCTTTAGTGCCTCTTATTTGAATCCCTTTTTTTTTTTATTTAAACAATTGTCGAACTTCAAAGAACGTCGAAATGACTACTTGCCTATGCGTTCGGTACAATTTCGGGTTTGACTAAGAGCCTGCAAAAGGGACGCTGGGTAGAATGGATACAGTAAATTTGGGGTGAACATGAGAATTGGGTCAAACGTAACAAGTAATGAGTATGTAAAAATTAATTTTGATGTTCGAACATATTTTGAGTTTCATTTGACCCAGTTACCATAAGTCTCTGTCAAATGTAGACTGTAGTTTGCAGTAAACGCACTAAACAGACAGTTTTAGTCACGGGCGGGAAATTTAACCCTTTAATATCTAGTGTACATTTCAGTGTGCATCTGAATAACATAGAATCTTATGGAGAAAATGAAAATGTGATTTGCACATCTTTATATAGGAAAAAATTGTGACCAGATCAGCTATGATGGCCAAAAATCCGTCCCTGAACAAAAATTATTTTTAGGTTTGAAAGCGTAAAAATCCAGGAATCTGATTTGCGTAGCTATAGCTATGCTTTTTTCCGTGAAAGCAAAAACTGATCGGTCAATTTTTCATTTGAATTTATAGCTAAAACAGTCTATGAGCGTTGATTGGTTCCCGTTTATTTCATCACATGATTCCGCAAAAGATTTGATTTTGCGACTAATAAGCGCTCACTTACTGCAAACCACTTTGTACTCAAGTGCGGCAGTGAGGTGTGACAGGTAGTATATTCACCCCGAAACTGTGCATTAATGTGTGTTTTTACTTTCTCACTCCTCATAGGGTAGAGAAAGTATTTTAACAGTGTACTCCAAAGAGCAATACATTCATCTAGAATGGCAGTCTAATGGGTAACCTGCGTAACCATGCACCACGAGGGATTTTTAGGTTACGTTTAAGGTGCAACTGTGGTTACTTATTCCCATGTATTTTGGTGCGGCGCTACTTTTAAATGCATGAATATATGTTTAAATGAGTGAAAAACGATGGGTGGACGCAAGGTTGGATCATCTGGCAACCAAGGATGGTAGTTTCTGTGGCGGCTGCGACTCGCGGGGATCTCGGGCGTGTGTCCTTCGTGAGATACAGTCGTTGCACGAGAAGAAATAGCCACGCGTTAATTACTCCTTCAGGTTGCTTTTAATGCTTCGAAAATCGTGGCGCTATGCCGCTGGCCGCGGTAGGAGAGTTGGAGAGAGGTGGGGGGGGGGGGGGTTAACGCGAACTTACGGACTCGTTTGATATCTAAACGCAGTCAGACCGCAAATTCACGAAGAGCTTGTTTCATTCTTTGATTGCTCTAAATGGTCGGTATCTAAAGCTTCCCGGTAACCAAAGAGTAAACTAGAGTCGTAATGGGTCCGTTGCAAAATTTTGCTGCAGCGATATAGTTTTTTGATTTTAACGCAAAGTTTCGCAAAAATAAATATGAGCATATTAAAAACTTTCAAAATCCGCTCATTAACGAGGAAAATCAATCTCATTTTAAATAGCCCGCTCTATATTTAACATCATTTTCGCCGTCATACAAATATGTGTACTTATACATAGACGGAACCACCGCAAACCGCATTACGTAAACATCAATACAGCTTACAAGCGTTGCATATTTTGTTTAGATACAAACTCAAGTCCCTGATTTTGAAAGAGTCTGAGGGGCTGATTATGCTCATTTCACTCCGAGATGACTCCGAGTCGCCTTATCTATCTCTTTCTACGAGATAGAGTTAGTTATATTGTCTATCTCGTGTTGTTTCGTACGACATAGATATGGAGAATCAGCCTACTGGTAATGTGGACAGGATAAGAAGTAGAGGCGGCCTACTATAACGGCGCTTAAGGTATGTTGAGGAGTTCATCAAAATACTATATCCAATTTTTTGGTATTTTCAGCTTTATTTTGAAATCTATAGTGATAAGAAATTTTTTAACGACATTCTTCAGATGATTATCTACACGACAATAAAGACTGATACCATCTGCATAGCTGATTTTGGCGTATGAGCAAATATGGTTTTCATCATAATATGGTAAATGCAATGTACCTTGTGATAGATTAAGGTAACATTTTGGTACATTTTACAATAACCTAGTGAAATTTACCATACTTGCTAGCAGACTCCAAAATCAGCTATGCAGATGGTAAATTCGACTAGTCTCTTTTTTCCGTGTATGTATAGTATCTGATTTTTCAATTTCTCATTCACAAAATACTGATATACTTCAGCCTGTAATTTGATATTCATCAAACGGTACACTGGAAAAACAAATATTACCCAACGCATGGCAGTTTGTGAACCTACGTAAAGGATAGTAAAATTACCAGAATTCTGGTGCTAGTACCATAGTTCTTGACAATTTTTAGGAAATTCTAGTTCAATGACCATATTCTGGTATTAACTGTTTAACACCAGAATTTTCTGACCAAAGTACTAGACTTTCTGTCGTTCACATACCGTTTTGCTTTTGGTAATAGGACTAGCAATTGGTATTATGTAAGTCTATCCCTTTCTATAGTGTAGTGCTCTGGTGGCAGGAATCGGCACTGAAGACAGACGACTTGTGAGTTCAGAATAAAGGAGACACAATACAATCACGAGTGACTTGAAAAAGAGGGAAGTGATCACTGATCACCCTCTAATTGGCTGCGTCCATCCTATCCGCTTGAGTGCGATAAGCGGTGATCGGTCGCAGTGAAGATCAACGTGCTGCAGATCAAACACCGATCAGTCAGTCAATCAATCAATTGTGACTACATATTGCGGAACGGATCCGTCAGAATGATCGCTTGAACACAAGTGTCAGTTGGTGATCTCAAGGACAAAGGATTCAAGACTTGGACAAGGAACAGAAGTCTTGAGTTCTGTTGTTGAAGAGACAGTCGGGGTGGAGGGTGCACAGTGGATCGACAAATCGATTTTTTCGGACAAAAAAAATGTCGTTATTTTTTGTTTGAACACAGTTGTGTTGCTATTGTCTTAAGAAAAAAAACAAAAAACGAAAAAAAAAACAAAAACAAAACAAAAAAAAACAACAAAAAACATGTTATTTGAATTATTTTAGGATTTAGTAAGAATTATTTGTCATAGTTTTAGGTTATCTCGCTGTTTATTGATCATAATTTTATTTGTAAAATTATGTCCGGGATATTCCAAGTTTCAACCCACCGTGTGGTGCGACGCGTTTTCTGCAAGAACTCTTGCATCGCACTAATGAAATGCAAAAGTTTGATAAATGGATATATCCTCTTGCGTACTGTGTTTTTAAAATGTTTGACAAGTAAAACCACTTTACGTAAATCCAGTTACATGTCAAAATTTTGTGTTTGTTTTAATTTAAAGTGTGAGCGTTAATTTTGTAAAGGGGTCACTCCTTCAACTGAAATATCAGAGTCGGCTCGTGCACTCGTTCAGTGTGGCAATAATGCTTTTTCATTTACTCTATTTCAACCTATGCAAAGAAATCGATTCTTGAGGATGCAGTATAACCTTCTTAGACTCGATTTTTTACGCAGTTTTAAATGACAAACCATCGTTGCCAGATCGTGCGAGCCGCCATTATAAAAAGCAGATCCAACGGAAGGAATCCACTATTTTCTTCTGATAAAACGTATCGAAGTACCTTATGTGGGTACTAGGCTCTTTAGATTTTGGCAAAAGAGGGCTAACATCGATTATATAATCGAGGTACTTCGTTAATTTCCGTTTCATGATTGGACGCATGATCGGGCCTTAATTATCATAAAATATAGCATTGTTTTAAGTTGTGTAATTATGTGCAAGCACGCAATCATCCGAACTAAAATAGACTTTGTAACAAAATTTACCTGATAGGCGAAGTCAAAACTTTCATATTATACCGTTCAAAGGTTTGATAACTATACATTACACATACATACCCAACCCTCTTCTGTTGATGCAAGTAATCAATCATAAATTCGACTCATTTCAACCAATAAAACCTGTGATCATCAAAATTAATTTTCTGCGAATTCAATTGGTAACTGACAATGTGTAAATGTTTTGAATTGTGCTGGTCTTAATACGCCCAACAAAATCTGCATTTCAATCCGATATTTTCCTAAAAGTTTTTTTTTGTTTTTTTGTTTGTTTTTTTGTTTTATTTTGTTTGTTGGCAACCATACACTCCACTTCTGAAGCTTGATTTCAATACACTCCATTTTAAAAACATCGATTACTGACCTTTGACATATTTCCATGGACCAGATCGGATAGCAGCATAAACTTCTCCGGTGTCATCGATGTTATGCAAAAGCTCTTCTCGACGCGAAGGTAGATCTTCTGACAAAGCCTTCCACATATCAATGCCGTCAAGATCTGCTGGTAATGGGATATCTAGTCCTGCAAAATGTCAAAAACATTCAACTTATTTTCTTTCCGGAGCTTTATCAGCTTTTTTCGATGAAGGAAAGTCAAATGAAGTTATTATGGATCCCATCCCTTCCCACGTTTCGAAACGTTTCGAAAATTTAAGCTTTTGTAGAGCTACTTTTGACTTCCGAGATCATTTATTTCCGGGAATGCCTTACCTAGGAGCTATTGGAATTTCAATTTT
Source organism: Trialeurodes vaporariorum (assembly GCA_011764245.1). Taxonomy (NCBI): domain Eukaryota; kingdom Metazoa; phylum Arthropoda; class Insecta; order Hemiptera; family Aleyrodidae; genus Trialeurodes; species Trialeurodes vaporariorum. Next base: position 33,395,313 of record VMOF01000379.1, on the reverse strand, counting down.
GTCTGGAGATATTTTTATGTTCATCGTGGCTCTTGACTCTCCAGACAACTTTTTCCTTGGTTTTTTTTTCTCCTTTGAAAACTGAAGCTCTATCTTTAAGGTTATTGCAGGCAATAATATTGGGAATCTTTCAAAACACGGTAAATGGTGCTACAAGTAATTTTCTGAAATTTCGTTTTTTCGGGGGGTTTGAACAAAAATTTAGATGATCTGAGTGTCAAATATCATTCCCAGAAATGAACCCAGTACCATTGAATTAAGCAATTTTTCTTCTATTTCTGGAAATTGAATTCTAAGACAAACGGTAAGTAAGCACAAACTTTTAAAAGTAAGGTTTGCACGATTGAGGTCAAAAAGAATGGTACACGACTTTTGAGGGTAGACTACCCGCAACACTTATATCAGTAAATTTACGCTTTGCAGGTGGCCTACCAAAGGTTTTATCAAAAAAGTACTCTGACATTCTTCCTCCTCCCCTCCTCCAATCCTCCCTAGTTTGTGATTGTTTCAATGGGGCTCTTGCAAAGTTTTGCTTTAGGCAGGGGATTGAAGAGTTGATTCTTGCATAAAAACCTGTAAAAATGACGATGAGTACACTAAAAAATCACGAAATTCACTCTCAGACTCAGCATCGGGCTCACTGGCGGAGAGACGCACGTATAATGGGAGATTCCTATCTAAATTGATACATATCTCTGTGTTTGTTTCCGTAGGGAAAGTTACATAATAGACAGGAATCTCCCATGATACCTGCGTCGAACCGCCATTACCATCTTGCCGTTAAAGCAGTTATGTGAGTTTATTACTGTTTGGACTTTCTGAGTAAGATTTTCGTGATTTTTGCTGGTCTTTACATTAGATTGGACTATTTATTTGCTTATAGCAAAAGTTTGCAAGAGCCCCATTGTTTGTAATGTACATTCACCAAAAGCCAAAAGTATGGTTAGTTTACCATTTTCAAAACATGGGAAAAAATGGTACAAACCTGCAGCGGTGCGTAACGTGGGGAGCCAGTCTGTGATATACATCAATTGGTTAGCTACCCTGCTCCTTTTCTTGAGAAGTGGGCTCCAAATAGCTGCTACACCGCGAACACCACCCTCATACGGCGTTTCTTTGATCTGAAATCAAAGTTAGTGTCATGTAGTATTTACTCTTTTATTCAATTCAGATTTCAAAAATGTAGTTCTATTGGTCACTCCTTTAGCTGTAGCTGTCGATACCAGTATCAGTCTCTTCTCCTTTGAACTTTGCTAATGCACGTATTTTGTTCTTCTTCTTCTTAAAAGACTTTTTTTTTCTCAAAAATAAAAAATAAAAATAAAAATGGCCACGCCCTTGAAATCGGAGCAATTAACATATAGCTGCAGGCAGTTTGAAGAAGAATCAAACACAAGAGCAAGAATGTGGCGTTCACTCTTGACTTATTCTGAATAAACGACAAAAATCGAAATAACAACAGAACTACCGATTCACGTGTAAATTAATTACATCTTACAAGTCACCGATGATTCCACCGGTTGGAAAAAGATTACACAGTTCAGTTCAGTGTTTGACTGCACTGCACAAATATACTCTGATCTGTAATTTTTCTCAATCTGTGGAAACGCCGTCAGTTAATTAAAACATGCGCAAGGTTTTTAAAGTCATCGACGACTCCACCGGTTGAAAAAAGATTACAGATGAGAGTATATTCGTGAATTACAGTCGTACTCTGAACTGAACTGTGAAGTGTTTTCTCAACCAGTGGAATCATCAGTGAATTGAAAAAATACCATTAAACTATACGCAAATCGGTATCTCTGAATAATAATGTGTGTATGATGATCTGTTCAAAATTCCCTACTCGGTGTCATAGACAAAGTTAACAAATAAAGCTACTTTCTAGTGCTGACGGATCTGGAGTTAGCTCAAAATTGTCGTTTCCTGCGACACTTCAAATTTCAAATTTCGCAGGGGTGTTTCCTATAGCTCCAACAGAAAATCTTTCTGGATCCGCCGTAGCTTTTTGGCCTTAAACATCTCGCAGAAATTTAAATAAAAATAACTGTAATTCGATCTCGAGGCAAAAAAAAAAAAAAAAAAAAAAAAAAAAAAAAAAAAAAAAATAAAAATAAATAATAAATAAATAAATAAATAATAAATAAATAAAAATCTTAAAAAATTCTTAAAAATCTTAAAAGTCTTGATACTGAGCAATGTTTTCATTGTGAGAAGTGAATTATAGACTTATTTAATCATCATTCATAATTTTTTCTCACAGGATTTTAAAGAATACACTTTAATTATTTTGTATACAGCGAAACCTTTCCAAGGTCCCAGCTCAACTTTGTACATGCGGGGACAAAACTAATGTCGCAGACTGCTCCTTAGGTTTTTCCTCAGGTAGGTGATTTCCAATGCTTAAATTAATTGAGATAAGTAAATTTCAGGAGTCATCTGATCCCCCCCCCCCCCTCCCACAACTCCTCCCCAATCAACGAATGAAACGAGGCAGCCGACCTCTCAGCTTATGGTTCAGTTATAGGCAATCTGCAATACTTTATTAACACAATGAATTCGAATATTGCATGTGGTCTACCTGGGGAACATTTTATGGAGTTAACTGCAACTATTTAATTCGGTGACTGTGTGAATAATTAATAATGCTCACCCCTCTTAAAGGATAGTTCGATCCTCTATTTGAGTGAAGTCCATAGGTGGGTGCTCCGTTGTCAGACATAAAGATGATGATGGAATTATCTAACATGTCTCTGGATCGAAGGGCGGCAACGACTTCTCCAACTGACTGATCCAACTTCGATACCATCGCTGAAACAACAATTGAATACTTAACATTTGCTGACATTCATTTCTACAATCAAAAAATTACTTGGTGTATGACCTATGTAAGGGATAGTACAATTACCAGAGTTCTAGTGTTTGCACCCGTAGTTCTTGAAAATGTTTAGGGAATGCTAGTACTATGGCCATGTTCTGGCATTAACACCAGAATTTTCTGGTCAAAGTACTAGACTTTCTGTCGTTTTCTGGTAATATGACTAAAAGCTAGTATCATGACTTTAGCTTCTTTTCAGAGTACAGTTTGCTTAAAAGTTCTGCAGCTTGTTTAAATGCATTTTTTGAGAAAATGGTGCTAGAGGAAAATGCTTTTAAATTTATTTAAGTATGATCGAAAATGAGATCGTTTTAAGTCGAGAACATACCCGCATAGGTTCGCCTCTCCGGATCTTCGATGTGTGCGAACTTGACAATCTCCTCGTCAGGTGCTTGGAATGGTTCATAAGTGTTGCCAGTGTGAGGAGCAAGGTGAGCCATATAAAGGAACATCGGATCAGACCGGTCATGAGTATTGATTAAGTTGACCGCCTCCTCGGTGAAAAGGTCCGTTGAGTATTTTCCCTTTGTCGACCAATCTAAAGTCATGTTCCTCCTCATATCGAAACCGTGGTAAGAGTCAAACTGCAACAAATAATACCACGATATTTTTCACTTCACAAATGAAATTGAATTTTAGGAATGACTGTCTGTAAGTGACGCATCGGTCGAGTATTGTGAGATATGGCAGTTGCTACGCCGCTACGGTAATCATAGTTAAATTGCCCGTTTTTAAAAGCTACCCATGAGAAGCTTTTACAAAGCTATAGATAACGGGAAACTTAACGATGATTACCATACAGCAACGACGAGTCTTACAATCTTCGACCCTATTGGTTGAGTGGCCCTATTCGTCGCACTCATATAGACGCCAGCCTCATCTATTGGTTAAACATAAAAGTATAAATGATCGGTCTAGCGGAAATTTCAAAACTCAATGAATTTGCCCGTACTTTTTCTAAAGCAATGTGACAACATGATTTCAGCGGGTAGTTAAATATGCGTACTCCGCAATGTTGATTTTGCCTATCTTGATAATTGATGGCGCTAGATTAAACCTTATTTTGCAAGTGCTATAACAAGGTGGAGTGGCTGTTACTGTCAACGAGGGATAAAGATACGAAGTCAAATAACTCGGGCGTAGTATTGAAAGGGTTAAGCCTGCGCAAAAAGTTTAGTTTGAGGGACTGAGGGTGTCCAAAATACACTTATTAATCCGATCTTTTTTGGGCTAAACATTGTCAAATTTAACGATACATTACACAATGGTCTAAGACCGAGAAAAAAGGGTCTACAATTCTACAAATCAGCGAGAAAAGTCAACGAAAATCATCGTTTTCGACATTTTAAGTTGAATTTAAAACTTTTTAATGACATTTCTATGTTTGAATTACAATTGTCAAAAGTTTTTTCCTGTGATTAAAATTGGTCTTGAAAGTTGAAAATGAATAATTAATAAAGAATTTACACCCTGAGCTTTAGCCACGTTTAGGTCATCTCAGACCATAGTGCGTCGCGTTTCTGCTAATGAGTGAGGAAATACTATAGTGATCACAAAAAATGGGGATGGGGGTGAGCCAATGAAAGAACCAACATACATTTTTGAGTCAGTTTTGAACTGCCTGTCCGATTAAATTTCCTTGAGGCAAATTTTATTTTGTAATGACTCTCCTTCTCAACTCGGAATGGTAATCAAGTAATTTCCTCTCAGAGCTTCGTACAACTCCTTGCAAGCTCCTCGCAAAGGCGTAAGGATACTGAATTGTATACTAACGGATCTGAATGGTTTATCGTTCTCGCACTTTTCTAAGCATGGAAATTGAGAAAATGCGTTGATTAAGCGCAGTGATAAAAGAAATCATTCGAGAGTTACATCACTGATACTTCTTAGTGGTCACGAAATACAAGTATAGACATAGTAAAATAGCACGACTATTACTTAACAATGCCGGATCTTCAAGATAATAAATTTACTCGAGGTTTCTTTGAGAACCTATTCCTCCTCTTGTGGCAAACTTTGGCATTCATTTTAAATGTGCCCGAATTTCACTGCAGCAGAAGTGTCAAAATATTATTGAAGGAAGCTAAAAGGTACGTTACGTATTAACGTACACATCAGGTTTTGGAGGTATGCATTCACAATTTTTTTTTTTTTTTTTTTTTTTTTTTGCACCAATGCAAAAGTAAACGGGTTTTCTAGAAAAGTATATTCCGATAGAAAAAGAATTCGAATAGCAACTATTCAAGAATAGCAAATCAAGAATAGCAAACGACTTGAGTATATTGATTCATTAAACTTGATCACCAAAGTTCCAAATCTGTTTTTTTATTTTTTATTTTTATTTGTTCTTTGTTTTGTGAGGTGTAACTATGCTTTAAATTGCAGGGCTGCAAATTGTAGGAATCAAAGTTGCGAACTTAATGACAGTCATAATTACTATCCCGTCAGGGTTGAAGGCGCAAATTAGTGGTTACAATTTTAAATACTGTCCGGTGTGAACCACCTGTCGAACTATGTAAATACAAATTTCATCAAGATATTGAATTTCAATTTTGATGTAAGAAGTTTTTTGTGTTGATTTACTTATTTTTTTCGTCTTGTTCAATGTCAAAATGTGGTCGAGACTGATATGAGAAAAGAACGATAATTAAGAATAGTTTATTAGTCTGCCTCCTGTTTTTTCCCTCCTTTTATTTATTTTTTTAATTTATTTGTTTTTATGTATTTGTTTTTTCATTTTTATCCCTCTCTCTCTCTTTCGACCAAGATAATTTAAAAGCACTAATAAACCAAAGAGAATCTCTGACGGTTTCGTCGCGGTAACAGGTTGAACATTAAAACGGAGCTCGCGAGAAGAAGTTATAGCGTGCGAAACGGTCTGCAAAGAATGCGCCGAAATCGTGCTTAATGACACCGCTCGTTAATCAGTTTTAAGACAAAACCGAGGTTCACGAACTCTGCGCAGACATATGATTTCCTATAAAATTTTACACAGTTGTCAAACACAGCGCAATTTTCCATAATTTAAATTGTAGCCTAATCATTGCCACCAAACTAATACTTTTCACATTGTAAAAAATATATACTTAGTAAAAATAACTTACGGTGGCTTTGACAGTATGGTCGTAATAATCTTGGAGCCCTTGCCAATAACCGAAATGGGAATCAAATCCTCTGAAAGTTGGCGTGTATTCCTGCCGGTAAAATCCTAGATGCCATTTTCCGATGGCGTGCGTTGCGTATCCGCTCTCCTTCAAGTATTGCGGCAGTAGCTTCTCATGCAACCCGAGTCCCCAGGGCGATGCTTCGAGGATCACTAAATGTTGCATGCCTAAAAAAATTCAAGGTTTTATCATCGAAGGAACTTTACGGTAATATTTCTGACAAAAGACCACTAAAAGACTCGTTTTATACAGAAAAACAGAGATTACCAGAATCACGACAGTATGTCAACCGACCGAGGCAATTTCTGTTATACTTTTTCCAGAATTGGGCTCTTGCAAACTTTTGCAGTGAGAAAATGAATAGTCCAATCGTATGTTATAAGCAGCGCAAATCACAAAACCCACACTAAGAAAGTATAAAAGTCAGCAATATGCTCATATACTGTTTTATCGGCAAGATCGCAATGACGGTTCAATGCAGGTATTATGGAAGATTCCTGTCTACAAATGTTATGTCTCTTTCACTCTAGAAACATAGAGCTCAGTCTCAATTTAGATAGGAATCTCTTATTTTACCTGCGTATCTCCGCCAGTAAGCCCGATTCTAATTGTGACTTTTGTGATTTTTTTGTGTACTCGTCGTCATTTTTACGCAGGTTTTTATGTAAGAATCAACTCTTCAATCTCCTGTAGCAAAAGTTTGCAAAGAGCCCTATTCTGGTATATTTGTAGCATACTTATTGAGCATGTGGAGGACATTCCAGTATCATATCCAGATTTTGATTGATGTATCGTTGCACTTCTTCTGATAATATTATTAGAAATAATATGTTTCTCTACAGTGTGTGACACCAAGTATAACATATAGTATGATAATAATTCTGACCGAATATCACTATGATTTCATTGATAGCACTATTTAAACGCATGCCGAATCATCGATTACATCAGTGGGTTAGTTGCAATATCAATATTTTTTGGATAGTTACTTTTGTTGAAGTCCGAGAAAACTCCAAAATTCACAATTCCATCGCTGTCAATTTAGTATCAACCAAGATATAATCGTTTGAAAGTGGTGCCTTGTGATGTATTTTTTCATCAACATTTCGGATTGATTTGCATGCTTGCACAAAAGTTACGGAATTTAGTCTCACCACACATTGGAGTGAGTCAATGGGAGGAGTCGGACATGGACTTTATGACTAAAATTGCAAATTTGCCTGTTTTTACAGTTAAAAAAACAAACTATAAAGGGCAGTTCTTGAAGGAAATTTTACAACAAAAATCAATGAAATCACTTTCAAACATCTATACGTTGCGTATTAACAAAGGTATATGGATTTAAAGTCGCCATGCCATGCCCGCCCTCTTCCAATGACTAGCTTTACTGTGCACCAGCGCTGTCAAAACCAAGTGCATAACGGTGGCCAGTGCAATGGGTCTGTTGCACACTTCGGCTGAGCGTTTTAAAGTATCAATTCTTATGTAAAAAGCGGTAAAATGACAACGGCAGCATCAGAAAACACCAAAGTTTATTAATAAACTCACAAATTGCGAAAAACTCGAGACACAATTCACCCCTGTATCTTTCCACCACGTGCACGATATTTCGCGAAATTAGCGCGGCACATTCAAATAATCACGGCCGTCTTTCATCACAGCTGACTTCATAAACAAATAAATAGTAAACACTGACGGCGTCTGTTTGAATTTTTACGTCTCAATATCCTCAATTCCTCACAAAAGATTAAGAAAGGTACGGAAACCGACATTTGTGTTGAAAACTTATCAAAATGAAACAATAACACACAGAGTTTCAAGTATGATTCCAACTTCAATCATCATCTTTGGAACTCCTGTGGTGGAAAGATACAGGGGTGAATAGTGTCTAGCAGTGGCGTAAACTTGGGATTTTTATTGGGGGGGCCAACCAACTTTTGGGAGATGCACTATGGGGGGTCCGGGGGGACACCCCCCAATGAGAGGGAGGTCCGGAGGTCCTCCCCGGAAAAATTTGAAAATTCAGGCTCTCTCAGACGTCATTTTAAGCAATGTTATCGCATACAAATGCCACCAAATTTAAACAAATTAAAAATAGATTTTTACGTTTATTTTCTTAATTTTTTTAGGCAAAAAGGGAACTTTTCAGTGTAGACTTTCAGCTTATTGATGAAGCTGATATGTCTAGGCTTTGGGAAACTGTTCCTCGGGTAGCAAATAGTCCGATACTATGGGGAATCTGGGGGGGACACTTTCCGGTAATAGGGGGTCTGGGGGTATTCCCAGAAAAATTTGAACATTTGGGTTCTCTCAAACTATATTTTAAGCAATTGAATCTTTCCAAAATAACCACCGACTGAACAGAAGTTAGTAGACTCAATGTATATTTTCTTTACCTCATTGACAGCAGAGGAATTTTTCACTTTAGATTTACTTTAGGTGCAGTTTCAGGGTAAAATAGAGCCACTTATTTTTGCCATTTTTTGCTTCTCGGTTCCTGTAATTATTCCTTCCTTTCTTTATTTTTGTGTTTTCCGTCTTTTCTTTTCTCCCTCCTCTTTTTCCCTCCTCTTTTTCATCAAATTATTGGGGGGGGCAAAAAGGTCATGCCCCCCCTAAGATTACGCCACTGGTGTCTAGTGTTTTTCGCAATTTGTGAGTTTATTAATGAATTTTGGTGTTTTCTGATGCTGCCATTGTTATTTTTACAGCTTTTTACATATGAATTGATACTTTAAAACACTCTAGCCAAAGTGTGCAACAGACCCATTTGGCTACGATGTAATGTGTCCATTTAAATCCATTCAAAAGATCGAACAATTTGGTGTTCGGTGAACACCTTCGCATTCGACCTTTTACATGGGTTTAAATGAACACAATACAACGTTGCCAAATTGCACGCTACGCCACTGGCGGTGGTACATTACTGTATGCGTGGTGCTACAACGAGACAGAGTATATCAGCACGTCACAAAACAGCACTTTTCGACGGATATAATCTAGTTATTATAATTTCCTTCATGTTGAAGGTTTATAATTTTTATGAATTCAAAATATCCTTTTTTTTCCTTTTGTTTTTTCAACAAATTATGTTCTGAAACTTTTTCCGCGAGGAAAATGTACCACTTCAATGGTGTAGTCTAAATTGAACTAACCCATATGGATTGGATATTTTCCTGTCATGAGAGCTGCTCTGGACGGGGTGCAAAGGGCCGGAGTGTAGTGGCTGTTTAAAATCAGACCGTTGTAGGCTAAGGCGTCGATGTTAGGCGTTGGAATTTGATTTGAGCCGTGAAAGCCAACATCATTCCATCCCTGAAAAAACGTGAACGTGTGACGTTTGCAATGTAAAACTATAATATCAATATAAAAGAGATTACAATTCGATAATAATTCTTTATGACTCAAAAAAGAACAAAAACAAAAAACAAAACGTGAATTATTTATCCGTCACAAAACATTGCAACATCGTGGTTTGAGACGTCACAAACTCACAACTTTACATAATTTTTTCTAAACTTAAGTAATTAAGTATCTTTGCCGCAATAATATACCAATCAACGTGATTTCACACTGTCTCTGACGCGAACTTTCGAACGGCCGAAATTGGAGAGCCATTTTGCTGTAAAAAAATAAACTTACGCACGGTAATAGTTCTTAGACGCTAGTAAAACTAAGTGTGCCTTTTTAGCCACTTGCAGCAAATCTAAAGGGTCTTCCTTACAATATGTTTATGAAACGGAGTGCAAAGATTACAACGCCACCAAATTTGCCAAACTTTGAAACTTAGGTTTCTATAATTTAGGAGCAGAAGGAGGTTGCAACTATGTTTTCTCTACTGATCTTCTTGCCATTTCGATAATTTATCAGTGTGTAAGTGGTGGCTCGTGAAATTTGCCAACAATGTTTCCCCTCCATTGAGATTTATGAGTAACAATCGATTGTTGATGAAGCGCTGGTTCACTATATTGAATCGAATATTTTATATGAAATTAAACTGAAGAAAAACATTGCAGCCACATGTTACGAGTCGCTTCGTAATTTGTTCTAATAATTTTACTTTAGTGTATATCTTTCATTTGAAGCCAAGTACTTACCATATCATCGGCAAGTATTATAACAATATTCGGTTTGCGACTTGTTTTGAGTCGCGCCTCAACCATACAGCTGGCTGCTACAACGAAAGCCACTAAATATAACTCAAGCCCCTTCCTTTGGTGTCGTGTCATTCTCCTCAGTGAAAACTGGAATCAAAAAATTAATGGACAGAAATATTAACGACGGTCGAATTTTACAAACAACAAATATCGTATACATATTTTGAAAGTTTTTATGAATTAAAAACTTCAATTTTGGAAAGGTAATATCCCCATTCATACCGTAGTCATATAGCCAAAGTGATTTTTTTCATCGTTTAGTGCCAAGTAGTGCCACTAGAGCGCCACCGTTTGATAAATGTCAAATTACAGGCCAAAAGTAGTTTATCTTTAAGAAAACGGAGTGCCAATGCGATAAAATTATCTTAAGAATATCTGCAAAACATCAGTTTTGCCAACCGAAAATTAAGATTATAGAATGAGATACATGTTTTATGACTCGAGTCTTCAAAGTGCGTATTTCTGGAAGCATATTCGCTGTGTTGCCCTGTAAAACTATCTGATTACAATGAGAATAATTGCGTATCATCGACTATCAAGTGAAGTCTGGCATCATTGTTTGCATTTAAATTAAGTAATTGTTCCAATTTCACGTAATCTGAAGAGATTTTAATCCAAAAACAATTATTACTGCCACCTTTTAGATGCGAAATTGAATAAATTATTTGGAGAGGCGTTTTATGTCTTTGATAAATGTCTCATTACGGGTACTCATCGACCACTACTCAGTGTTGTCAATTTTACCGTTTCTGATATAAACAACGCATTTTACTAGCATGAAACTTTCGAATGAGGTTTTCATACATCTTAGGTGTATTTATAATCTTATAGATTATTCACCACGATAAAGTTGAGTAGTGCCAGTGTAGATTATGTTAAGAATGAGGAGAGATTCAGAGAATGAGCTTGTATTCAACAAAAATGTGTAGTTTGAGAAGGTTTGATTACCGGTGAGCATGCAGCTTGTGAAAGTCTCCACGGAATGCAATATTTGCTGGAAATACGTTTTGCTCAGGCATTACTCATTCTCACTTTCATTTACATTGACACTTTTACAATGAAACTTGACTTGACTTTTTACTTTTACAAAAAAATAAAAATAAGTGAGACTATATATCGAGTCCGTTGTAAAAGGGAAATTAAGACGGGGAAAAAATTAGAAGTCTCTGGCTGAATTTCCTAGAGCGGTTTGTCCCCAAATATGAGAACATTTCAAACTTAATAATATCATGAACGTGTTCTTTTTATTTTGTTTGCGCGGAGCGAGTCAAAAAACAACGGATTTATGATTGATATGATCATGTTGTGTTGTGAAGAATTATCGAAGAGAAAGTTTTAATTTGTGAGTCATCGATGTTAACTTATCTGATAATTTTTAACATAATTATTCCTGAGAAAAAAAAATATTATATCCAAAACTAGAGCTTTTAAATTAAACAGAATTTAAAATTTTTCATAATCTTTTGACACTATTGACCTCGGTGGGATCATTCAGAATTTAAAGATTCCAAAGAACCCACTAAGAGTTTTTTCTCCCCCAAATTTAAGAAGAATGCTATTTAAGGAAAAATTTTGAAAAAAGAGGAAATGGATCGAAAACATGCAAAAATCAACAGAAATAAAAGATTTGTCCCTTCGTAGATTTTCATTTGGTTGTGATCATTCACGCATTCCATCCATCACCTGGAGAATTCTCTATTGGTGCTTCTGTTTCTACAAGTATAACATAGAGGACAAGCTATGAGTAACTATTCGAAAGAATGTTAACAGAGTGCATGCCTTCAGGAAACTCTAAAAGTTACCCAGTTTCATAAATTCATTTTATTTTAACAGTAAAACGTTAAATATTTTCCGCAGTGTGAGAATCGCAGTCGAACCCATTCACCTAAACGACAACATTGCAAATGCCATTACAAACATCCTAACAATAAAAAGTCTATGTAACGTTCGGTTTTGATCGAATCTAAACGGATCTAAACGGCGTGTTGACGCCTGTTCATTGCCAAGAGAGAGAGAGGGAGAGAGAGAGAGAGAGAGAGAGAGAGAGAGAGAGAGAGAGAGAGAGAGATTACGGTTCTTATTATTACGAGCGTTTATGAATGAATCGGGAATCGGAAACCAGATGACCTCGATTTATGAACTCAAATGTCTCACTTCACTTGCGCGTCGCATAAGTCACATTAACGGCGTTCATTGAGCTATGCAAGAAGGTGTGTTTGCATTTCAACGGAAAGAGAGGGGGAGAGGATATTCCAATGCTTTGTCAACGTATTATGAGTCGTCTTTTGTCTGCAAGGTGTGAGAAGAAAAATAAAAGTTACGGTCAACCGCAGGTAGGTTGGTCATGGTGTCATGATGAATTTAAATCAATCATTAATCATTAATTTTAAGTTTTGATGAATTTATGCAAACTGAGCTCGTAAAACATCAGACGCGCTCTCGACCATAGAATTCTTCACTCTCAGTTCGTATCGATTTGCAACGAAGAGCACCCCTAATATTTTTGCCAGCTATTTTATTTTAGTGCTTTTCAGATGTATATAGAGTGTGCTCTGAAATTATATAGGTAAGGTCCCTAGAGAAATACAGGTAAATAATTCCCCTGTTCCTGTCGTTGGACGCGTTTGGCATGGGCCTGACACCGCCGGGCATAATCAGCAATTGATTATATCAGTGGCGTAGCGTGCAATTTGGCAGCGTTGTATTTTTCCATTTAAAACCATGTAAAAGATCGAATGCGAGGGTGTTCACCGAACACCCAATACTTCGATATTTTTCATGGGTTTAAATGGACGAACTGTAACGTTACCAAATTGTACGCTACGCTACTGGATTATATTACCCGTTCTTTTTCCGCCTCTTTCATTTTAATCTGACTATGGATCTTGTGTCGCTCTCCTTTTATTAATTTGTAGTAGATTGTTTTACTGTATTGTTTTACAGAGTGTGTATCAGTTTTCTTCCCCTAAAATCTATGGAAATACATGTTTGATATTTCCGTCGCAGAACTGTGTAAAACACCCTTTAATGAAGAGGATCTTATATACAGGCATCGTAATGTTATTATTATACGCTACATCTTTAGAAGATTGCATCAAGTCCATGATAACATCATATCGATTTGATACGATTGGTTAGGCATTTGAAACGGGATTCGTTCGAGGTCATCGATTTGCGCAAGTCTATTCTTAGTCTTTCACACTGGGTAAGGGAGGGAAATATTACTACACATCCTTTCTCTAATCGATCTAATTAGAAAAACCTGATGTAAATAAGGTGCTCACTTATAGGGCAATTCAAAAATCACGTGCTCTCGATTAACGCGCTAACTTGATAGTGTTGGCATGGAGACTTGAATGGTAGATCAAGAGAGAATGTACATCACGTGTCATTGCGCTAATTGATTTAACTGAGTGAAGATAAAGAGAATACTGCGGTTGATTAAAACTTAGAGCTTTGAACGCCCGAGTAGAAACAGTGATGTATAGGCTTCTCACTCTACAGTGGTTTACAGTTTCAATTTTGAATGATTTGATCAGACATATAAGTAGTTACTCGGTGTAAAGTGACTATAAACGCACCTCACGTTATCATAGTTTTGAATTTTGTTTTCATACTAATTTTCATAATTTTTTTTTTAAATTTCTGTCGTTATTTTATCCTTTTTCTGCATTTCGATTTTTCGTTTGTTCGTTTCTTTGCTAGTATATGTTTAATCTTAGCATGTGAACTTTGTTGGCCAATATTTTTCATCCTTTGGTTAAAACAATTGACATTCTCAGTGGAAATGAATAAATCGGTCACGAAAGAAAAGTTCAATGCAGGCACTTGCAGGAAAAATAGAGATACCTTTGATTTTTTTTTTTTTGGGGGGGGGGAGTTTCTTCCTTTGTTATTTAATTAATCATTTGTTTGGAAACTATCCTTCTTTTGATATCGAAACACTTTTTTTATTATTATTATTTTTTTTTTTGAGACATTTTTGGCTTTTTTTTCTTATTCTTTATTGGAGAATCTACAGCCACCTATGAACTTTCTGAGGAGATCAGAGGGTTTTTTTTTTAGTTTATTGTCAGAAAACACCAAAGACTTGTAATGAACGCATCATATGCTTTGAACACGCAGATTTCCGCTGTCATCTTTACCGACGAGTCGTCGGCGACGACCCACTATTAAGGAGTCCGAGCGACAATATCAGTGAAAAATTTAATCTGCTGCCTCTACCGGGATTCGAACTTAGGTCCTATGGATTGGCAGGCAGGTGTCTTGACCACCAATTACCGGCTGATCAAGCAATTTGACTTGTAGATGCCAACAGTGTTGCCCCGAAAAACCAAATCTTAAAAATTTATTTAAACGCAAAATACAATCTTGTACACTTTACTGTATTGAAATTCGGCAACGCTGGGATGCCTAAAATTGCTGAGTCATTCCCTTGAATGCAATAGATTCAGCGAGCAGCTTTTCCGCTTCCGAGAGGTGACTGCCTGCTTTAAATGTTTCCGCGGTCGATACAACTCATCGAAAGGTTCTTCGATACATTCAGTAATCCTAAACACCAACGCATTGGTTAAAACAATGGTATCATTGCTATACACATGGACGCATTGATGTATGTTCTAGTGTACGGATGTGTTCTGAAAGGACTTCATATGATACACAACGAAGTAAAACATGGGCAAATTCAAAAGCAGACACCACAAACAGCTCACATGATTGTAAGTACTTTAGCCTTTTACTTTCTTACTTATTAGACCTATGCGTAGTCATAGAGGTCGCCCAGAAAAGTTTACAGCTCTTTTTACACATGCGTGAGGAAGTGTATTTTCGTTTTGGGGTTTTTTCCCCCATTCTGATTGTGAGGTTTTTTCGAGGTATTTTACTCGTTATTAGAAAAAAAATCTACACCATCGTTAGACACTTAGAAGGGTTCGGAGGTGTTTTGTTTATAGTCAGAAGACACCAAAGAATTGTAGGTAAACATCCATGCTCTAAGCACTCATTGTCAGATTTCCACTGTAACTTTTACCGTGGAATCATTTTTAAGGAGTTCAAACGACAAGACCAGTGAAATATACATATGATGCCTCTACCGGAATTTGAACCCGGGACCTATGGATTGGCAGTCACGTGCCCTGATCACCAAGCCATCGAGGCTGGCAGCGTCCATGTTTTGAAGACAAGCATATTCTTACTGAGTGTCAGGCATACGCTGATCTAGGAGTGTATTTTTGTCTCTCTCTTTTTGCCCATTTGAACGGATGTGTTAAAGAAGAACTAAGATAAGAGCTAAATTAACTTGATCGGTCCTAGCTCTGCTATCTTTTTCCACCACACGTGTTCAAACGGCCAAATGGAGAGAGAAAGACAAATTCCTGTATCCACTGGTGGTGTCAGGTGCAAAAAAGCTGTACCCTCCCTGCATCTGACAAAACCTGGTTTTCTGCAATGGATGATCAGATACCTCATCTCATTGGTGGATCGCGGAATCTGCCGTTCTCTCTCTTTTCCTATTAGAATGCGTCTATTAGAAAAGGACAAATAATGGACAGTCACGTGACTTTCGCCACCCCTCTTCTTTCTTTTTCTAACGCATGCATTTAAATGGCGAGAGAGAGAGAGAGAGAGAGAGAGAGAGAGAGAGAGAGAGGGGAGGACAATGTCCTGGCTTGCGAATGCATCATCTAACATTTTCATCCAATCTTCGTCGACGGCCTTCATCAATTAATTACCCCTCACCATGCAGGCTCGAGATTTATTCCGATGGATTGAATATCAGGTGTGGGATAATCTTTATGTAGCGACGAAGGGTAGGTCCAATTCTATGGGGGGAAAGGAGGAGGGAATATCGATTAGCTGCTGATATTCATTATCTAATGAGCCGACTTGCTGTCTACCTGAGAAAATGAACGTAGCCAATATCATAACGGCTTGCGGCTGCTATTTCTTCAGAAAAAATATTTCCAATTTTAAATTTTGCTTCAAATGGGCAATCTAAAGATTTTCCTACAATATCTGGCAACTACAGAGCTGTCAAATATACAACTTTTGGTCGTATTTTCCCCACAAGAATCAATGTAAAATACAAGGCTTTTAACCTGAGAGCTGGCAACACTCCAAGCAACCAAATCACAGCTTGTAATTGATCGAGAGGCTTTCTTCTTCAGTCTAAAAATAAGGCACGACGGTCTTTAATCACTATTAAATATATTTTAAGGGTGTTGATAGTGATTTGTGCTACAAAGTGCAATCAATTTGGGCGGTGGCTGTACTTTTAAAATATGCTATATTTAGTGGTTCGCTATCTTTATTCCAAGGATTTGCTTCAAATTATCAATAAATATGTCTTATGGTAATGGCCGGATAGTAAATATAGCGTGTAGGTTATGGGTGGGGAAGTACAGAAATGTGTCTTTCTCCCTCTCCAGCCATTTGAGTACGCATGTGTTAGAAAAGGATAGCAGAGAGGCCCATCTCGTGACTTTTAGCCTCAATCTCCGTTTTTTCCTAGCGCACGTATTCAAATGGGATTTCATCCTTTATTAATTCCTCAGAATGTATCTTCTTAGATTTTCTAATTTTTCGAATTTTGCGAGAGTCAATTTGTTATTTAATGAATGCTGATATCGTCGGCAATTTTTCACACCAGGCTTTTCATTAAATGCTGAGGCGCACCTTACAATTTTGACATTTACTTTTCTAACCCTTTAAATTCAACGCCCGAGTATATTCGATTCTGTGCCTGTAGACGTGGCTCTCAATGTCAGTTTTCAAATCCCATCCAAGTTACGACGCATAGTATTATTAACATTTGTAATATGATACCTAAAGCGCCTTCAATCGAATGTGTATGCAAAATTAGCATCAGTATCGTGTGGCGTCGGAATTTTGAACTACCCACTTAATTTGAGCCACCGAACCAGAGCTGCCGTTTTGCGTAGAATTCATTGCATTTTTAAATTTAAGGATGATTCTACCGATTGAGAAAATATTACACAGTGCAGCTCACTGTATGACTATACTGCACGAAAATACTCTGCGATCTGTAATATTTTCTCATTAAATGCAATCCCTGTTAAATTATTAAAAAGTTCGCAAGTTTTGTTAAAGTCATCGACGACTCCATCGATTGAGAAAATGTTGCAGATTATTTTCGTGCAATACAATCATTTATTGAACTTAACTGTGTAATCTTTGCTCAACCAGTAAAACCTTCGGCTCATTGAAAAATTCCATTAATTATACGCAAAAGGGCAGCTCTGCAGGGAACAAATGCATTGTCATCCTAACCCGGTAGTATAAGGGTTAACAAATAAAATAACACGACGAATAACATTTAAACGAGTTGAACGAGGGGAACACGAATGAAATGCTTCCTGAAAACTCTTTTATTTGATAAGCACGACTCTTTAGACCATAGCTGTTTCACTACAAGAAACCAAAGGAAACAAAACAGTTGACATCATCCTTTAAGTTCGCGGATTTTTTGACAAAGATTCTTTGAGCAATAGGTATGATGTCAGTCAATCGCTCACCGTATCATCCTTTTGAGCGACGTCTTAATCGATTATGATCATCAGATTATATTGAAGGAGCCTATTGTTATTTTTTCTCATAATTTGAAACGAAAAATATTTGTGAAGAAGTCTATTG
The DNA here is from genome assembly GCA_011764245.1 of Trialeurodes vaporariorum. NCBI lineage: Eukaryota > Metazoa > Arthropoda > Insecta > Hemiptera > Aleyrodidae > Trialeurodes > Trialeurodes vaporariorum. The sequence continues at coordinate 33,377,461 of VMOF01000379.1, read as the reverse complement.
TTTGCTTCTGGGTTTCCTCATTATATCAAATCGTGTTTGTCATTATAATACAGGAAAAACTTTTTCAATCAATCTCATTGTTGTTCTATATACTCTTAACCACCAAAACGACGCGTGTCCGACCCAGTTTACTCAATAATCACCCAAATGTTCTGAAAAATTCAAAACAACTAATCATAGGGTCAAAATGTGATTCTATACTATGGTGGAGCTTTCAAAAACTCTTTTTTCGTTTTATTCGAGTTTGTTGATTTTTTGAAATTTTGCTTTTCGAATTACTTATTCAATAATGAAATTCAAAAATCACTATTTTTCAACAGGCGTTTGTTCAAATGTGTGATTTAACAATTTGCCTGTGGCACTTATAATTCGTCGGTTCAATTCGATGCGCACTGCAAGTTTAATGCAGAATGCTCAAAATCGACAAATTTGTCATGGGATCAATAAAAAAGAGACCAAAATACGTATACCGATATCCTTTACATTCCTCAGATCCAAAACCACTGGCAAATTCACGAGATCAATAAGTTTCAAAATGAGTGATTGATTGATCGATTTAAGTCTGCGTTGATTCACAATCACAATATCATAAATGTCTCCTATAATAATTGATGAGGAACGTCAATTCGTCACAGATTGAACGCAGAAACGTGCTAATAAACTGATCCACGTGTGTCGTGTACTGTCGAGAGATTAAGAAAGTGTTTCAGAGTGCACCACAAGGGACTCATTGAAAAAAAAAAAAAAAACTGGCAGTGAAAATGCATCTTTATTTGCACGAATGAATCATCCTCGTAATTCGAAGTCGAAGCTCTCACGGATCCCTAGATACCTTTCGCGCCGTTTTTACCTATGAAGAACGAAGTCGACAAAAATGTGGATGAGAATTTACTAATTAACGTTTTAACTTAATGTTCAGTCAAACGCACTCGAACAATGGTGTTCGAGAAAAATAAGGACACTTCCGGAAAAAAAGTACATCAAACGACAGGCGCACTCTTCATCTAAAAATCTCCATTTGCTCACAATATGTACGATTCCCTGGAAGAGCAGTCCCATTGTTTTATGGGCCCTTCTTCCAGAAATGTCCTAATTTATGTGAAAAAATAATTTAATTTTCATTGATCTCAGCAAAATTCCGTGGCTTAGTAGCGATATTTCGGATCGCTAAATCGTGTAAAGCGATACTTTTAATTTTTAGAGTTACGACAATCGTTTCGAGCGATAAAATAATCAAATAACTACATCGATAAATATCGTAAACTACATCTCAGTAACTACGGCTCAGTAATGTAACTATAGGCAAGGATTTCTCTTACAAATTCTAGCGTTTCTTCTCTTCTTTTCTCAGAGTACTTATATTACATGCAGCCCTCGCGTATCAAAGCGCTCGTCTTATATAGTGTCAATCTCTTTATCATTCAAGTTTTTTTTTAGGGGGAGGGGTAGTTATTATGGATGGTTTTACGAGACATTTGGCCTGAAAAATCACCTTGCGACGACTAAATTCAAACTTTTAGAAAAACCCACAATAATCGCAAAACACGTACTGTGTATATTAACCTGCACTATAATCGATTATAATATAGTATTGATAAGTATTTTGCGGGAAACTTGGTTTGCCACTGCCGATCGATCGAAGACGGACGCCAAGTATGAAGATGATCACAAATTAAAGAAGAATGACAAGAGGTACCCTTTTGTAAAAGGCGTACGAATAAAATCCTTTAATTAAAATGCTGGGGTATTGTATAGTTAATTGCTGATCGTAAAAAAGATAACGTCTTCACGAACATAGAAGTCGTGATATGTTTAAACATTAAATTAAATCCTCCCTATTATCTTTGATTTTATTTATTCTTCTCATTTTTTCTTCTTCCATATCCGAAGTATAAATAGACGTTTTATCACCGATCGTTTCTAAGGCGGTGAGTATATCCTAATAGGAGGGAGGAGGGATGCATTAATATACCTTCTCAGTCCTCAGCCTCCATTTTTGAGGAAAGTTTCATTCGGGTGTATTTTCTAGAAGTTTGCTCATCTCTCATCTTTTTTTCACAGGCATAGTTTTTATTTCACATGTTTACATTGAAACGATGCAACCAACCTGGGTTGTTGGTATAGGGCAACCCTTCTTTCATATCTTGTATTCTTATTACGATTGAATGAATGTCTATGCTCGCCTCGTGATTTAAGTTTTATTATATGTATTAGATTCAAGTTTTTCCGGACTTGATTTCGTTTCTTTTTACACATTCCAAATCAACAAATTTCATTCCAAGCCCAAGTTTGAGGGGCACTCATTCCGAAACCAATTAAATTGAAATACGAATGTAATAGGGCTCTTGCTAACTTTTGCTGTAAGCGTCATTTAAGAGCAAAGATGGAGGAACTATACATGCAGGTATCATTGAAGATTTCTGTCTAACTCTATCACTCAACAGAAACACTCAATTCTGGGAAGCCTTAAATCAAGTAGGAATCTCTCATGGTACCTCTGTAGATCCGTCACTACCCCTGAAACTTTAAAGTCATTATGTGAGTCTGTGAGTGAATTTTATAATTTATAGTGTAGTTAATCGCCATTAATGCCTGTTTCCACACAGTTTAACTATGTTAAATCACGTATGAATGTGAGCATTCGGAAAAATGGCACATGTGAAATCCCGATTTTTCAGGAGAGACAAAAAATTATACCTTCTTTACATGATGAGGCATTACTCCTATGTAAAAAAATTCACTCAATTGGATAAAGAAAAATGCCTGAAAATACTTTTTGAGACATATCAATTTCCGTGGGGGGGGGGGGGGTGGCGAAAAGAGTGTGGTCGAAATCGAAGAAAAATACACTTTTGCCCTTTCTCCGGACACACATTCATATGGCACAAGTTAGCAAAAGCGTCAGTTTAAGTTAACTTTATTTAGTTTTCAAGATTAATGTATTCCTAAAAAAAAAACAAAAAACAAACAAAAACAAAATAAAAAAAAAAACAAAAACAAAAAAAAAAAAAAAAAAAAAAACAAAAAAAACTAGGCATTGCAGTACTGATAAAAGGAGATGAAACGCATTTGTTGATGAACGAGAGAGTGTGTCAAGTTCATTTTAATATCAAAGCGCACACGTATGTCGTATTTACGTATAGCAAGTGCAAAAATAAATTATTATTTCAAGGTCACCGCCCGTCCGGTGCGGAGCGATGGCCGGTCGTATATTCTATTGAAGATGAAGGTCCAAGCTATAGTATATATGAGAGTCTTGCTAAGTAAATACAAACTAACTCGCAGTGGCGTAGCGAGCTATTTGACAACGTGGCATTTTGTCCATGTAAACCCATAGGATAGGTTGAATGCGATGGTCATAGCCGATCTCTAGATATTTAGGTATGTTTCGTGGGTTTAAATGAGCCAAATTCAACATTGTCAGATTGCACACTCTTCGCCACTACAAACTCGAGAGAATTTTGACGATTTTTTTTCTACTCTGACGAAGGTTCCTGAATTAACTACGTCAGTAGCGTACTCTGTAATTTGGCAACATTGAGTTTTCTTCATTCGAACATTTGAAGAGTCAGATTTGACCTACAGAACACTTGTTCGACAACTGTTTTGTAATGTATTTTAAGCAAAAAGTGGGTTTGTCAGAGTGGTAACCTGGTCACTCAACGAAATTTACTTAAAGTGTCGCTCACGGGCAATTTTATCCATCCGTACACCGAGAAAGCAAACAACAGCCCGTTGCACCATCGTCTCAGATCGTCGGAAAGTGGCCAAAAATTAATCTCAAAAATGTCTCATCAATTTATCACAGATTAACTTTCAAGATAAATTTTAATAATGCCAGGAAACACTTTTAATAAGTATAATTTAAACGTGAATTGTCACCCGGGGAGTTTTGAATCAAGCTCAACACTTTTACTCCCAGGTCATGAAGAAAAATCTCCGCTGGCTCGCTCAAATTAAAGGGGTAGATAAATATTCCTACTTTGAGGTGTTGATTCTGCCTATCTCTCCAATTGAAGGCGCTCTGAGATAAAGATCTGCCGTTTTGTGTATAATTAATCACATTTTTCAATTCACCGATGATTCCACCGATTGAGAAAAGATTACGCAGTTCAGTTCAGTGTACGACTGAAATGCACAAAAATATTCTCTAATGTGTAATCTTTCCACAATCGGTGGATACTCAGTTAATTAATTAAAAAATCCGTAAGTTTTTTTAAGTCATCGACGACTCCATCGGTTGAGAAAATATTACTGATGTGAGCGATTTCGTGCATTACAGTCATTCACTGAACTGAACTGTAAAATGTTGTCTCAACCGGTGGAATCATCGGTGAATTGAAAAATGCAAAACGCAAAACGCAATTAATTTTACGCAAAACGACAGCTCTGCAACGAGACATGATTTTGCCAAAGTCAATAACCTTGGAGTAATGGAGTAGCTTCCGCCAGTAAAAATGTTAAATGTTGTAATACAGATCTACAATAACAAAAATGGGTATAGGTACTCTGGGGTGGTATTAAATGGGGTTGATAGGTCGAAGCCAATGATTTTTGATGACTTTTTTCAGTGATTTTTGCCCACTATTTTCAATGATAGACCATTGTGCGTCGTGTCAGTCGAACAAAGGCGCAGGTTTGGAAAATTTAAAAGAATAAATCTCAAGTGAAACCGCCTTTGGAAATGAAAGGGAAGGGGTCACATTAACCCAACCCGAGTTTTACTCCGACATTGCTTTCCCGACAAACAAACGAGCCTTTAAGAACATGGACGTGATTGATGCGAATGAGATCCAGAATAACATATTGACTCTGATTGTTTGATTTTTACATTTAACATTAATTAAAAAAAAAGGTCCATTTCAAAGAAGTCGTTTTTGTCCAAGACGAGTTGTCCTCGTAAATAAAAGCGTAGGGAAAACTAAACAAAAGTATGTTTAAGGTGGAAAAAGGCGCATTGCTCCACAGTACACTTTCGCGGCACTCTTTCTAAATTACTAATTTTCTATCCTTGTTTGAGGATTTGGGTGCAAAAAGGACATAACTGCGTTGCAATGTTTCATTATCTCATTTCTTATTTAACTTTCTTAAAAGGATGTGAGAGGACGTAATTTTTCTTGGAGATTTCAAAAAATACACCAAGAAATTATGATTAGTTCTAAGCAAAATTTTCAGCATGATAAAATTATTTATTTGATTTTCATGGAGATACAAAATATATTGAAGAGATGACGAAACACCTCAATACATTTTGTTGTATTTTGTAAATGACGAAACACTGTAATGAACGAGTGCCCTTTTTGCTCCCAAGTCCTCAGTTTCGCAGCAAGAATGGAATGACGTCTTTTCATCGATCCGCTTTTTGATTTTTCAGGTTATTTCCACTAATGTATGAGATCGCTTCAGGTTTGAATGTGACCTTGAAAGTATTTTATGTGTACTTTGCTCTTTTTTTTATATCAGCAAATTGTTCAATTACATTTTTTTGTTAAATGGATCGTCAATATAGGCACAATTGGTCGAACATTGAGAGACTTTACCGTTGATACGGCACCTATCATTAAGTTTCTCTTTAGCTGAAGGTTACTCAATACTCATTGGTAGCTTTTAAAGACAGACAATTTAATCTATGATTACCATAGAAACAGTCAAGTTTTATAATTCTCAACCAAAAGTGTCACTCGGCCGTCTAATGTACCGCCATAGAATTTTTGTCGTTGTTCGTTGGTATGGAAAGTATTGATTATTGTTTTTTTTTTTTTTTTTTTTTTTTTTTTTTTTTTTTGCGAATGCACATTAGTTTGCTCTCTGAAGAATTTGAAAAAAATTCTATCTCCCAAAGAGGCATCTGCCAAGTGAATTTCAAACTTATTTCATCTTTGTTTTCTTCCATTTAAACCAAATGCGCGCACTTGTTTCGATTAAATGCAGGTTTCATTCAAAACATCGATTTGTTAACCTATAGCTTCATTCACGAGGCGCAAAAATTGATTCAGAATAATGAGCCAGGCCAGCTGTAAACTTATGCTAGGGCATTATAAAGGGTCAATTCCAATGTCAAAATCGAATAAAGATATAACGTTGAGAGCATAAGCAAGTCCCTAAATTCACTGATAAGCTTAATAAATACGTTTGACAAAATTACAAGATTGCGGTCAAATGAGAGGGTGGCAATGGGGGAGCCCCATCTATTCGCAACTTTCTCTATGATGAAACACTTTTCTCAGCATAGAAAACAAACTGCAATTAGATGGGACTCCCGCTTTGTCATCTGCTCATTTGTCTGCCATCTTGTAATTTTGTTAAACGCTGTGATTGAGTTTGCGAGTGGCTTTTGGAACTTTCTGATGCCCTGAACGTTCTTTATAAGTGATTTAACACAGGAAACAAGCCTCCATGACGATGTAGCAAAGCTTTGCAACAGACCCTTTTGTGAGCCGTCACTGTCATGTGATAGTCATTATCCGTCTACTCTCATAAAATGACTTCAACGAAGCTCTGAGGAATGCAAGCTCTTAACCATTCATGATATTTAATTGATTGAGAGGGTTATTATCACTCCGGTTGTGAACGAAAGAGGATCAATAATAAACATCAGCTTTCTGGCCACGTGAGATCTCTGCTCTTGGAAGTATACGTGTAACATTGAGTGTACTAGTACACACATGAGTATGGAGTCTTGGGTTATTTCGTATACGGGTGGTCGCGATTGTAAGATTGCTGAGGCCAGAGAATAATTACTAGGGAAATTACGAGTAGGTATATGGTCTGAGCTCATGGCAACTTGGAGCAGACTTACGAGATGATCTATGAGCTTTCATGACGCTGATAAGGAAAAAGGAAAAGTTCGAAGAAAAAGCTATTCGTTATTTGTGAGACGGTGACCTATCCTTTGGGAGTCTTGGGGCCCTCCAGCATAAGAATGTAAAAAGGCCCCTAGAATTATCAGATTTTGATCCACGCACCAACGACTTTATTGTCTTGTAACCTCCCTCCCGCTCATCTTGTCTTGAAATCCAGTTGCTGTAATCTTAGTTTTTGTTATCGGTGAAATCATATGTGTTTCTATCTACGAGCTTTAATAATTTATTCATGAAGTGACTATCTAGTAATCTAAAGGCTAAGCCATGTATCCGACGCGACGCAACGAGGATGATTTTGAGATTAGGATTAAAAGGCAATTTTTTCAAAGAGACAAATAGAGATCAAGCGCATGCTGTTCTCCCCGTGATTTCTGTGGGAGTGTGGGAACGAAGCAATTAAGATGGGCTCATGTTCGGGGGCTCAACAAAACAACAGCGATCTGTCAGACTGTCACCAACTGTTGAGTGGTGAACATTTCTCCAAACAAAATCTACAAGAAATTCGAAGTCAGAATTTCAATTATCTACGGGGATAACATTAGGAAATAATTAATCAGAAACCGTGTTATTCTGTTAAAAAAAAAAAAAAAAAAAAAAAAAAAAAAAAAAAAAAAAAAAACAACAACAACAAAATCGCCATTTTAATTCATGAAGAAAATTTAACTAACGCCCATCTCTCACAACAGTTGGCGACTCTTGGCTGTCGTTTCGATGATTCCCGATCAAAGAGCTCAAAAGTGGAAAACGTGTTGCAACTTTCTGGCTGGATCCAGTGTTGCCATTTATGGCAGACATTATCTGAATTTTCCCTTTTAAATCAATGTAAAATTCGGATCTTTTCTGCCATAAATGGCAACCCTAGCTTCGCTCTCTATTTGTCTCTGTTTTTCCCATATGCACCCATATAATTTAGAACAATTGCGCATAATGGATTGAAGAAAGTTTTAAACCTCGACTGTGCCTTTAATCAAGAATAAATGAGAAAAGACGGGGAAAGTACATCTTAAGTCTAACCTAAAAATTCTCCAGCTCAATTAAGTAGATTACTCATTTAGCCTATTATCAATCTAGTTGGATGTTTAACTACATGGTTTCAATTCCACAGTGCGGCGAGCCAATAACGATGATCCAGGGGATTTGTTAGGTATGCAGATTGCAGGGTCACACTATACATTGAGGCCAGATGAAACCAAACCATCGTCTTGACCGATTTTATTTATTTGCCGTTAAAAACGTAATCTCGGCTCTCTTGTCATAAAACTGCCGAATCAATGAACCACTCAATGAACTAAATATTTAAGTGTCTGATTCAGAAACCCCCAGGCGCAATCACATTTGAGAACCAGACACGGATCATGCCTCATGATGAACGAACTCCATTTCAATTTGTTTCCTCAATTCGTTGAAGCTAATGTAAAAATTATCAATTGCTTGGAGGTTCAATTGCGCCCCAGTCTCAAATCAATTATCATTTTCCGTTTCTTGTAATGGAAGATTAATCAATTTGGGTGAAGACAAGAATTTGACCCACTGTGTGACGATACTAAATTCTGCCGAAATAAAATCCTTCGATGGACCGCAATGTAAGAGAGCACCGCACGCCACTCCATGCCGGTCGCAAGGATAAACCGATAGTGTGAGTGCGTAAGCGACATACGTAGCACGTACGGTACGATTTGCGGTACATTATGTACGTATACAGAGTGTGGCAAAAGTTTCTTCCCATACTAGTAAAGTTTTGAACGCTTGCAGATAAAGAAACGAAACTTGGAGGATGTTTATAACTTAACGGGAACTTCATTTTTGCGTATTTGAAATTTTCGGGGGATGCCCCCTAAGGGGGGTTTTCTCCCTAACTCAAAATTTTTAAATAGCGTGACTTCCATCACGGGACATATCATATTGAAAAAGTCATTAAACTCTAAGGCGTGTGGCACAAATCGGAGTTTAAAACCATTTTTTCGTTTTTGATACATCAAAGGGTCTAAGTTCGATTTGGACCCATAGTGAAAGAATTGGTACTCCTATTAGAAAGTTCGGGATTTAAAAGTCTACTACTTCAAAATACTCTAAAAAGCAAGTATACTTTTCTTAAAGAAATACAACTAAGATACACAATGTGGTCAAAATTTGGCTTTAGAGTCCTCTACATTTTTTAACATTTACCTGTTATCAAGGGAGGATGCCTCAACATTTGATAACATGGCGTACATCGGAGATCGATAACGTTCTTTGCGTTTGAGGTTTCGTACTTAATAAAGCAATTTTTGACGTTAGGAAATTTTTGAAACGTAATAGTGAAGTTCTCATTAAGTTATAATTATCGTCCAAGTTTGGTTTATTTTTTTATCTACAACCGTTCAAAAGTAAGTTGGGGATATGATACTTTTACGACACCCTGTATGTATCTGCACGTAAACTGCTCAAGAGAGTAGATAATAAGTTGGATTGATTTAAAAGTGGATTCACTCATCCGTGTTTTAAAGCATCGTGGCAAAAAATAGAACCCAACAGGTGTGCGGTTTTGCAACACATGTCGAACGCCTATTTTACATTATTCGTCAGGTTAAATCTTTCGATATCCGAGCCTGCACTGTACATTAATTCCAGCCTAAGCCTTTCCCCGGTGCACTTAGGAATTGAAGGCTTGATTTTTTCGGACATGGAACATTAAAAAGCTTTATGTATGAGAAAGGTTTGGTTTATCGGTCTACTTGTGCCTACACACTTTGGAAACGAACTCTAACTCCAATGGAATTCAATTTTGGTGACTTCTTTGGTTCCTGCAATGGGTCTGTTGCATACTTTTGCTACAACAATAAAGAACCTTGATTCTTATGTAAAATTCGGCGAAAATAATGATGCGCACATTTAAAACGTTCAAAATCCACTCACTAAGTCAGGAAATCACTTCAATTTCAAACAACCCGCGCTACACTAGACACTATTTGCACCGGTACACTGAAAAAAAAAAAAGTTTTGGCTCTACCGAATACATGCTTCGGGAAGCTGAAGAAGGCATATCCGAAGCAAAGTTCTGTGACTAGCGGGCTTTCCGTCGGTAGTAGCGAGCCACATGCTCTAGTAGTCCCGAACCTCTTGCTTCGGCATTGCGATGTAGGCGGGCAACACGTGCAATGACATACAATTAGCAGGACCTGACGCCATCTTTTCTCTGTTAAGTATCAGAGTAGAACGGGTTCACTCTTGAAATCAATTCACTCTGAGAATTTGTCATCGGCGATCTCTGAAAGAACGCTACGTTACAATTTAGGAGCATATTCACAGAGTTTGCTCACTTAAAACTAAGCGCGTCGTAAAGGGTGTGCGCCTCGGAGCGCTACCCTTATATACGCAGCAATCAGGCCTCGTATTCCATAAGCACTGAGCACCGCAGTGGTAACGCACTGGACCCCGGAATGATACATCCCCGGTTCGATCCTGGGTAGCGGCACGCTCTATTTCACTCTTCTTTATATACATTCCCGAAGCACGTGCTTATGTACTACCGAGCTTTGCTCCGCGAAGCTATCTGAATCAGCACGTGCTTCGGCTCTACCGGAGCAATAGGTGTACCACCGGAGCACAGTTCTTTCAGTGTATACTACTACATGGACGGAACCACCGTGCGTAAGTGAACAACATTGCAACTACAAAATTATGGAACACCCGTCTAAATACATGAACTATTGGCTGCATTTGCTGTCTAGTCTTTTCGGTTTATCAAAGACTACAAAATAATATAAGAAATGTACTCATCTAAACGAAACATTCAAATGTTTGTAAGTTCTGTTCATGTTTACATAAACGAGATGGTTCCATCTATGTAGTTATAAGTCGGTGATATAGTGTCTAAGGTAGCGCGGGTTGTTTGAAATGGAAGGTATTTTCTGAGTTAATGAGTGGATTTTGGAAGTTTTAAATGTGCGCATCGTTATTTTCGCCGAATTTTACGTTAGAAACAATGAGTTATATTGATGTAGCAAAAGTACGCAACAGACCCATTAGCCGTTCTTTTATATTCAATCTACCAGCCTTTTCCAATGATTTCGAAAATCACCTTTCAAGACCCCGGAAGTTCTTAACCTCAAAAAAACAAAGTCTCGGCAACATCGCATTGACTTTGCGTAGGTGATCTCCGTCCGGTCTCCTGCGCATGCGCAAAATCAAGCCAATGCTTTACACACGCGGAGCTATTGAGAAGCCTCACTCCTCCCGCTCCTTTCACTCTCGAGGTACAAGAAGGATGGCCTTGATTTTGAGAGGACAAGAGCCGTGAACTGAACAACCAAACCGGTGCTTAAACGATGGCAAGTATGTATGTTTAGCACGCTGTTCTCACAATCAATCGCGAGACGATATACTATAGAACGGTATGCTACCAATTAAACACAATTTCCCTGCAAATAATTGATTTTTTTCCCCCCGTTGAGGAACCGGTGATATAGAACCGACCAATCAGCTGTGAGATTACGGGCAAATACCACAAATCTCGACGAATTGGATGCTGGCTCAGTGAACTGGAGACGTTGACTCTACATTAGACTTTTGCAATCAGAACGGATACCCCTGTAAGAGCTAATGGGAAAAAGATCTAGAATTTACGAGTACAAACTGGCAATAATTGTGCTTTCTCGCTGACATGGTTTTTTAAAGGTTATGTTTTTTTGAGTGGAATATCTCATCATTGGGTCTTTGATATCTGATTTCTGCACAAGAGTGGGGTTGCGGTCATCTCCGCGGAATAAAATATTTCAACTAGGGGTTGGGAAAGAAGAAACAACAAAAAACAACAACAATGCAATTCTTGAGGTGAAATTCAGAGATTTTCAGAAAGAATACCCTCCTTCAGTTAGACTTAAGAATTCCTGAAAAATTGGCATGTTAATTAGGTAAAGGGAGTGTTCTGCTCAGGATCAACGCATGGAGTGTTCTGGAGGGACTCATTCAAGCTATGGCTGCCCGCATCTACCCTAAAAAAGTTTCCAACCCTGGAGTTTTAGATATATCAGTGACAAACAGGAAATATAAAATCCAGGAAGCCTTTTAAAAACGCTTTTATGTCTGGATGCCTTTTTAAACGTGAAACCTATATCTGATTGTCAATTTAAAATTGTCCACTTCTCACATAACATAATATTTTGATGCAAAGGGCGTAATCTGACGCAGTGTTGATTTTTGTAAAAAAGAAAGAAAGAAAAACAAAAAAACACGAAAAGGATTGAAAATGGGCAAGCGCATTGAACACTCTTAAACTCGACAGTTTTTCCCCAATTTAGATGAGAACAATACAGTGTTGTCAGATTGTGCCAAACAACAATGCCTGTATTAATAAATATCAATAATGATTTGTTCAGTTTGGCAACATTTTTCGATGCAACCGTTTATTTTACCATTTGAATCAGTGATTCTTCTTCAAATACAAGCGTGAAAAGAGGATGGGTAAAAAAAAAACTGAAGTATTATGATAACTTGCTTGCTTCTATCTTTTTCAAACGCATTCATTCTTATGGACAAAGTGAGAGAAAGACGAATTCATCTTAGACGAGACGTGCCTCTGTCTCAATGGTGCTAGACATTTCTCGCGCTTTGCCTGCTGCCAGCGCGGAACGAGTCACGCGAATTTCGCCCTTTTGTCTAGTTCAAGGTCGGCCAACGCTGAGAAATTGGCTAAAAATTTAACACCTTTTTTGGCAGGTGAGAAGCACTGGTAATCCTTATCATTTTTTTTTTGTTTTTTTTTGTTTGTTTTAGCGTATTATTTTTTATTCAAGTTTATTTTTTATCTCTTTTCAACTCTACATATCATCGTGTTTCAATTGAGTGAATATAGAAACAAATGACCTTCATCTCGTGGCAAAGAAAATAGGCGGAAATGGCGAATTGATACGCGAGAACTTAACGAAAAATCATGTCGCTCGCGTGAAGAAGAGGATTAAAAAGGAAAAGAGGGGAAAGAGGGCTTACTTGAACATACGTTTTATTTTAGGTGTCAAGGAGAGGGCCTATACCTTCTAACCATAAAAAAATAAGTTTTGAAAAAACCATATAAGTAAACTACAAATATAATGAGTTGGGGTAAAACGTATAAAATCGAATATTAGTAAGTTGAGAGGAATATTTAAAAAATAATACAAAAAAAAATAAAGAGAAAATACGAGAAGATAAGAAAGAAAGAATAGAGAAGAGAAGAGAGAGAGAGAGAGAAAAAGAGAGAGAGAGACAGAGAGAGAGAGAGAGAGAGGAGAAGAGAGAGAGAGAGAGAGAGAGAGGAGAGAGAGAGAGAGAGAGAGAGAGAGAGAGATAGAGAGAGAGAGAGGAGGAGAGGAGAGAGGAGAGGAGAGAGCAGCGGCGTCGCTAGGGGGGTCCGGGGGGCCCAGGGCCCCGGTCCACCATCCTTGGGGTGACACCCGGCGACGAGTGAAAGAAAAAGAAAAGAGAAGAAAAAGAGAAAGAAAAAGGAAAAAAGGAAAAAAGGAAAAAAAAGGAAAAAGGAAAAAGGAAAAAAAGGAAAAAAGGAAAAAAGGGAAAAAAGGAAAGGAGAAAAGAGGAAAAAGAAGAAAAAAGAGAAGAAAATAAATAAGGGAAGGAAAAAGAGGAGGAAAACGAAAGGAAGAAAAATAAAGGTAGTTGAAAGGTAAGGGGGTGCGTGGAAGGAAGAAAGGACAGTTTGCTGTCAGTTCCACTGACTTAAGGTAAGGGCATATGGTGGGACTGGGGAGCCTGGCGCCTGGGGTGACACCCAACTGGACCGTCAAGAAAAACGAGTCTAAATAGTTAAAAATGAAAGTTAAAGAATAAATATCATCAGGATGGAGAAAGAACCCCCCCCCCCCCCCCCCCCCCCAATTGCCACCCCAAAATTTTTCTCCTCGGTTCTCTCAAATAAAACCCGGAACCCCGTTAAAAAACAACTGGTTTTTCAAGGTGTGAAAATTTCAAAATTTTTCCGGGGGTGGACCCCCGTACCCCCCCTAACCTGGGGGTATCCCATACCCCCAGACCCCACGGTGAATGGGGTGTGTGAAGGTACCGTCAACTCAAAGCTCTCCCTTCCCTTGAAACAATTTCTGGCTGCACCGATGCTGCTTCATTACATCTTTTCTGTTAAATCTCAAACATTACCATTATTTATCAAATTAATAGTGAGTGTTCAAAACCTTCGAGGATACATAGTAATAAATGTGCTTTTCTCTTTACATAATGTCACTGAATTTGTATTTTTAAATCTGTATCTTCTGATGAGCGAGGATGGAAAAGGGAAGGAGGAGGAGGAGGGGAAGGGGGACTGGGTGGGGTACAGGTAGAAGGCTAGGGGGGTCAGTGGAAATCGTCGTTCTGAGTTAGCTTTTTGATGGAGAAGGGGGTGACACCCGGCACTTGGGCCCCCCCCCTAAAAATACACCTAGCGACGCCACTGAGAGAGAGAGAGAGAGAGAGAGAGAGAGAGAGAGAGAGAGAGAGAGAGAGAGAGAGAGAGAGAGAGAGAGAGAGAGAGAGAGAGAGAGAGAGAGAGAGAGAGAGAGAGAGAGAGAGAGAGAGAGAGAGAGAGAGAGAGAGAGAGAGAGAGAGAGGGGAGAGAGAGAGAGAGAGAGAGAGAGAGAGAGAGAGAGAGAGAGAGAGAGAGAGAGTTAAGGAGAGAAAAAAAAACGCTCGAGGACTTGAAAGAGAGTGACAAAAAAGTGATTAGAGTTCGGATAGTATCAAGAGCAAACTGGGTTGAAATTTAGATATCCTGTGCTAGACAGTAGAAACATAATTACGTTTATACTAAATTTAATTTAAAAATATAGTTTGAAAATATTTCTGCAATTAAATGAATTTATGCATTGTGAGACGAATTTTAAGCTGCTGATCAATTTTACCAGCTTCTCTAGTAATTGAGGCATTTGGTGCTTGAAAGCTCGGTTTTTAAGATACCCGGACTCCCAGAAGTATCTGCATACATACCGAGAAAAAGTTGCCTGTTAAATTCAACTGGAAGTCTGTTTAAATTATTTCAATAGGAATTTATTGTTATTTCAACAGGAATTCCTTTTGAAATAACAGGAACTTCTTGTTAAAATAACAGGATATCCGGTTAAGTAAATATTAAACAGACGTCCGGTCACGGTAACAGGAAATGTTTGACCCACTGTGCGACGACCGCGACGGTTACTTTAAGTGAATGAAAGCTGTGCAAGTTGTATAAGGACGCGGCAACTTACGAAAACGAGGTAATCAACTCACTTTCCTTTCTTTCCGCGGGTCGAAACTTTCCGTTATTATTCGACATTTTTACACCCGCACGCCGTGAATAATTCAGGTTTAATTTAGTGGTTCAGGGTGTGAACTGAAAGTCTTGCGACGTCATATACTCAACTAGTAGTGACAGGTCACAAATTTGACATTACGTCGGTCTTAATTGAATGCTTGTCACGGAAGGACAGATCATACAGATAAGATCCAAAGATACTTGATAACTTCTAGGGTCCTTTCTTTGTCACTGATAGACAGCTCTTACGATTCATGTGAAAAGTTCGGACTCCTCTGATTGGCTACACGGAAAAAAAGACTGGTAGAATCGACCATCTGCGTAGCTGATTTTGGAGTCTGCTATCAAGTATGGTAGCTGTTACCATTGTGGTAAATTCAGATAACCTGTTGTTACATTCCACCACAAGGTACGTTGCCATTTACATTACTTATGATAGCAAACTCCAAAATCAGCTATGCAGATGGTAAATTCTACCAGTCTTTTTATCCGTGTAACAGTGCCGATCCATCTTTTTTAACCCTTTAGGTACCACACCCGAGTAATTAGTTTTCGTAGATATATCACTCAGCGATAGTAAAAGCTACTCCAAGTTGTTGACGCTTAGAAAATAATAATTCATCGAGCGCCTTAAATTCATGAGATAGGCAAAATGAACACAGCTCAGTAGGAACACTTAACTACTGACTATATGTGATCGAGTTATAGCTTTCATTTCTTATGGTATAACCGGCACCTGGTATTAAAAGGGTCGTGCACAATGATTAGATATGTACGTATACATATATCATTTCCACCGGGGGGGGGGGGGATTAAAAAATAAAAATAAAAAGATATAAGGCAGTATAGTGTGCACAAGGTCTGGCTTTGATCTTGCGGTATCTCAAAGGTGAAAAGTACTTACAGATAACATCCAGCATTCCCGCAAAGGAAAGCGAGAAGGCCATTGTAATCAGAGTGAAAACATTACCTCTTTCTTAACTTTTCTTTTCAACCCTTTTTTCTTGTTTTTTGTTTTAATTACTGTCCTTTTTATAGAGGCTATATTCAGTTTGGTCTAGTCAATCAAAATTCCGAGAAACAATTCTTTGCCAAGGAAAAATTATGTTGAACATTTGGAATTAGCGATGTAAATTACCAATCTCTTCCCCACTGCGTTCTGTTCAAAAGTTCAGAAGAGTGTGGGAACGGACCGGAGTGCCGGCAAAGCCGCCTGATGCATGTCCAGTGTCCACCGCTGCACTAGTCCGCCGTCGAACTTAACCTTCGAATTCATTCATGCGACCGACTCTTTTCAAATTAACAAAGCGTGGAGACTATACCTATACTCCCTAACCAGTTTTTTTTTTTTTTTTTTTTTTTTTTTTTTTTTCAAGTGACTCTGCCTTTATCGGGGAAATGGGGCTCTTGCAAACTTTTGCTGTGAACAAATGAACAGTCCAAACCGATGTAAAAAACCAGCTAAAATCAGAAAAACCACACTAAAAAAGTATAAAATTCAGTAATAAACTCGGAAAACTGCTATAACGGAAAGATCGCAATAACGGCTCAACGCAGGTACCATGGGAGATTCCTGTCTAATTCGTCACTTCTTTCACGGAAATTCTTCTTTCACCAGAGATATGTCTCAAATTAGATAGGAATCTCTCATTATACCTGCGTCTCTCTGCCATTCAGCCCGATTCTGAGAGTGAATTTTGTGATTTTAAAGTGTACTTATCCTCATTTTTACAGGATTTTACGCAAGAATCAACTCTTTAATCCCCTGTAGCACAATTTTGCAAGAGTCCTTGAACCTTACTCAAGGTAACAAGGATAGGCAACCTGAAATGCACGCGTTTTTTTCTCGAGCGTACACGTGTTTTGATACCCAGCTCTTACTAACGAAAGCCCAGTGGCTACTCGTGCGATTCGGCATCAATGGATCCTCTCCATTTAAACCTTTGTAAAATGATCGATCTTCAGGAGGTGCATTGCACCCCCAAGAAAACGATACATTTGCATAGGTTTAAATGGCAATGCCAAACTGCTCGAGCCGCCACTGCGAAAGCCACAGGTTCAAGTTGCCGGAGACGTTAAATCCCCCAAGAAACTTATTTTAAAAAATGGGTGGGATTAGAAGGAGCTAATTTAGCAAGCTTTAGGTTTACTTTTCTCCTTTTTCCCGTTTGAAGATTGGAAAAACATAAACAGTAACTGAAGTCACGTGAAAGCCCCTGTCTTTATCCTTTTCTAACACATATGATAAAATGGGTGGAGAGAAGACATATTTGGGTGGCTTAGAAAGGGGTGAAGGTGGTGAGAATAAACGACTGAACATTAGCCCCGCCCCAAAACATTTAAAAATGGATTTAGTACAATTCTTGTTTCAGCGAGGATGCCAAACTGAACAAAATAATTGTTCGAATTTTGCGCTCTCTCTTGAAGATGTGTTACTGCAAATTGATTAATTTTTTATCAATCAATTTTATTTATGCATTGTTTTTTTTTTTAAAAAATACACTGTATGTCATTTTTTTAAGACCCTTTCCTGCACATATTTTGGGATTTGAATTTTTTGTTTTTTTTTTTTTTTTTTTTGTTATTTTATCGAACCCCAAAAGACTCCAGTAATTTTCTAAGAGCTTTGATGGGTCATTCAACTTTCAGAAAAATGTCCTTTTAAATTCCATAGAACTCCATGTTAAATTACGTGGGACAAAATGTGTACCACCTCCCCTGAAAGGATAAAGTTATCAACATTTTAGAGGAGAGAAAGAGAATAGAGGGACAAATAAGGTTTGATTGTATAGTTTAATAGCAATTGTGCCTGTGCATCCCTGTCTATGTAGATCGAGCCTTCGCTGATAGGGCATACCAGTTTTTGTAGACGTGTGTATGTATGCACGAATATATAACGTTCTTATATTCTCTTTAAAAAAGCGTTAAAAAAAATTAAAAAATAAAAATAAAAAAATGCTGAATAATGAGAAAAAGTGGAGAGGAACAAATTTGGTGGCTCACATCGTTTTAGTACATAACTTTATTACATATTTTCACGTGAACCTTGTTGAACAATGATATTGCAATTTTCTTCTGATGGGCGTTACCGCACCTAACAAATTCTTGAAGAGCAATGCGGACTCTTTCACGCAATCTGAACGTGAGATATGGATTTTTAAACCTTTGTGTAATATATATATATACACATGGGGTCACCGAGGGTAAAATAATCATCTACATATTTTGAAGAATTCGCAAATCTAATTTTTGTTTCTCTGGCATATTGCTACCCATAGACGTATAAGGCCGGGCGGAAAAAAAATGTATTGTTTAACGCGACTTGTTGAAATTGGATACTTCCTGGGGGCGATATCTTTAGAAAACGAGCGAGTTTTGAAAGTTCTTAGTGTGCGCATCTTTATTGGTCGTTGAATTTTAAGTTAGACTTAATGTGCAATATATCGCTGTTACAAGTTCAACGAACTTTTTCACCGGATGACGTTATCACTAAAACCGTCTAATTGCTCCAGTTCAGTTTCATTTCTAATGAACAAGTCAGGAGTTGAGACATATTTTAGATTTACCAAGTGACAACTCCGCCAACCGGATTTAAAAGGCGATCATTTTGTGCGCAAGACAAGACAACCCGCCGCGCTCAAAGATCGTATCCGCGATCGGTTTCCATTGTTCGCAATCGCGTGTTAACAAAACACCAATCCCCGCCCCTACTCTTCATCAGCTAGTAAATTAGTTATAAATCAGGAAAACTTGTCGCGACATTTTCCGGATCGATTTTCACGCATGCAACCTGTAACTTTACTTGGAGCGAGCTGTTGCTGTAAACAAATGAAGCCGTATCCGGAAAAATGGCTCACAAAACAATGTAAGTGCTCCTCCGGAGAATTGTGCATTGTGAGCCAATAGAGGTTTTTAGCTGTAGAGCACACCTGTTTGTTTTATGGGCCCTTCCTTCGGAGACGGCAACAATTTACGAGATGCGTTAGAAAACTTCCGCTCACCAGGCAGCCCTCCGAGGCAGTATCAGCTCCAGTGGCGTAGAGTGCGATTTGGCAACGTTGTAGTTCGTTCATTTAAACGCATGACAAAAATCGATGTATTGGGTGTTTGGTGACCACCTTCGTATTTGACCTTCCGCATGGGTTTAAATGGATAAAACACAATGTTGTCAAATCGCACGCTACCGGCTACACTCAACTGGTCAGCTCGTGAATTTGGATGTATCGAAAGCCCCGCCCAATGTACTCATAGAGAAGAATCTAACCCCTAAGACGTGATACCTAAACTTGCAATTAAACGATACTTTTACAGAGGTTCAAACTGAAGACAAACGATAATAGATAGATCACAAGCTGTCACCGCGTCCCAATGGTGGCTGCTGCTCGTGCAATTTGGAAAACAATATTTTCCTATGAAGAACAATCGATTGCTGGCGAAGTGATGCTTTATTATCGAACCAATTGTTTTACATACAATCAAAATGGAGAGAAAACATTGTCACCAAATCGTCAGAGCTCCGTCAACAATCTACGTAGCGTTTAACAGTAGTATAAGGGTACGTTGAGGACACTCCAGTCAATTTGAAAATTTGTTCAATAAATCAACCAATTTCATCAAAATTTGAACTTCCAATATTTTAGGCTTTAAATTTTACTCTGAAAACTACATAATAACTCGGAAAATTGATTCATATTACCAAGTATTTTAAGATGCGCACAAGTGTGCAGGCAAGATAAAAAATTTAAAAGTGAATATTTTTACCCTTATTTGAAGACTTTTAAGTTGATATCTTGAACTTATTTTATTTATATAATTTTTTGTTTTTAAATGGAAGTGTTAAAAGATTCTCTCATCAGTGAAGATGAGTTTGATTTTGAAAACACGATTCCATATTTCAAGAACCCTGTTGAGCGAACCCGGACAAAATATGAAATTTTAATGGATCCACTCTCGGATAAAATTCAACATTTACCTGAATCGAAGAGAATAAAATACACTAAACATATGATAAATATTATCGCTCACCTGAGCGTATTGTCTAGAATTATTGAAAAAGAACTTAGCGCTGAATATGATATAGAATCAGATTATTATAGAATCAGAAATAATTGGAATAATTTCCAAACCATTTTCTATCATGTTTTTCTGGTTTGAAAATCTTTGTTGGATGACCCACAGGATAGAAATCATAAAACTGAACAGTAGGGTACAGACTACATACGTCAATATACCTAATTTTCTTCGTCTTTGTAGATTTTGCCAATAGTTTAAATGCATTAGTTCTTCCCCCAAAGAACGCATCTCTTGGATTTAGAGGTCCGATTATTTCAGGTTTTTCAGTCTTTTTATACACTACCGATTTAGTCCATTCACATTCCCACATCTCGACTAATTTATATCCAGCATCTCTTATTTGATTACTTCTCCCCTTTGGGTTTTTTTCGTAGAGATCTCCCATTTTTTCCCTGTTCACATTATTTATGTACGCTCTTTATAACTTTTTTGACAACCATGCCAAAACATCCGTGATATTGATATACGGTATTACCATCATAACCATCAACTTTTGCGCCACAAATAACTTGTTCGCCACCGTTTAATGCATGTTTTATGTTAGAGTTTCCGAGGCTATTCAACCAACTGATTGATTGTTTTGAATATTTTTCTTCTATAGGTTCATTTACAACAGCTATTGTGTTATTCCATAGATATATAGATCTGTAGATAGCCATGCATACACCAGCAATTGTTAAATATTGGAAAGGGTCTATATTCGCTATTTCTAAAAAGTATTTTCTCAGTTTTAAACATCCTTGCCTTAATATATCTACATCCGACCTGCAATATTCTAAGATTTCTTTCTTCATATCAAAAACAAAATTTTCTTGAACTCTTTGCAGATACCATTCCAGAAACTTTTTCCTGCCCTCGGGCTTCATCTGATTATAACAATAATACTTTTTGTCCGGGATAGGTCCAACATAATTTTCATTCTCTTTGGTGTTAAATAAATGTGGAAAGTATCCTTTCTTCATTTCAATTAAACCAAATGTTTTTGGGAAATCACTCAGAGGTCCATTAACAAAATTACTACTGTTAATAATTTTTAATCTTATTGAAGGTATTTCAAGGAGCATAACTTTTGTTCCATTATAAATAGTAAAAGGTTTTAGAGTATTTTCAACACAATATTTTAGAATGAACTGTGTATCATAACCTTTAGCATAGTGTGCTATACAAGTATAATGTTTATGTTCTTTCGAAATTAACCACCCACAAAATTCTTCGTTCGTTTTGAATCGAAATCTTTTACCATTAAAATCTTGAGCGATTATCAAATTCGGAATATGAACCCCCGTTTCTTGTTGCGCCTCGTAATCAAAGAATAGATATTTTTCTGTATAAGCACATTTAGGTAATTTTGTCTCCTCTAATATTTCATTTCCAGGGTTCAATATATTCAATAGCTCTTGTTTTTTCATATTTTCATAGCCATAAACCCAAATTTCTTCTTCCGCTTTTGCTCTCAATTCGTTCAAATTATAGTCTTTCACAGGTTTAACAAACTGATCCTGATTACCTTTGCACAGACAAATTTCTCTCTTACATTTTCCACCCTTTTGTCTTTTCCTCTGCATATAACATTTATGATTTATTATCTCTACTTCTTTAAAACAATTTCGACATTTTTCAATTCCACATTTATGGGGTTCATCAGAGTTCCTAAAACAGATTTTATTACAAGTTAAACATTTGAATACAGTGTCACACACTTCCTGATGATTATCTAAACAATCTTGATTGAAACAATACCTATTACAAACTGAGCAGAATATTTAATTCTTTGTTGATTCTGAATGCTCTTCCTGAAAACATAACCTACATTTCCTTTTCTCTTCTTCGCACTGATGTTTTCTTTATTGTTATAAGGTTTATTACACTTTTTAAAAAAAAATAACTGAACCAAGAAATCCTGCCATGGACGAAATCACATCGAAATGGTTACCGTGTTTATACAAGTATACTTTTATATCTTTTTCAGGTCCTTTATAAATAACAGAGTTCAAATTTTCTGCACACAGAACATTTATCTGAATATCCGTTAGCTCTTCCAGATTTCTTATATCATCCAGTGTGAAACCCTCCCCATTGTAACTACCTAGTTGATTACATAGTTGATTAGTTAGATCTGTATGTAATTTTCTTCCTTTTCTGATGTAAGTTAGATCAAGTTTTGAGAATTCCTTCTTAAATATTTTCGAGATAGGTGGATTATCTACCGGATATGTTAGAGCAAAAATCACAGCTCTCGGGCAACATAAATTATCCGTTTTTTTTATTTGTGTGATTGAAGACTTGGTTTGTTTAGCTTGAGCTAAATTTAAAATTTCTTGACCCTTTCCACCCTGAGGCATTGCAATTATATCTACATTAAAAGTAGATGTTGTAAGATCAAGTTCTTCATTCGAAGTCAAAATTCTTGAAAAAGTTTCCATCAATATGTCTACTAATTCTTGCGTTACATTACTTCTTTGATATCCTGTTGATATAGGTGCACGAAGTTCAGGATTCGTGATGACAATATTTATTCTATCACCCCGTCTAAAGTTGGTGCGTCTTTTTGCTACTTCAATCATTTCTCGAAGAGCTCTTGTTATTAAATCTACTTGTTGATCCACTGAAGGCTCCTGTATTAACTCGGTATTTTTAATAGAAATTGTATAATCACACGAGTAGGCGTTGTACCTTCGAATAAACCTAGATCTAGTTTCCACGATGTCAATGAGCTGAGTAGAGTTATAATTATTTGATGTTTCTAATTCTGGTTCAAAATATGAATCATCAAATTCAAAAACAGTATTTATAATTTGATCAAGAACTCTTATAGCATCGATCAAATCTGCTTTCTTCTTTTATAGTATCCTTTTATCTTTCTCTCCTTTGAAATTTTTTCGCAATTCTTGAACAGTTTTGGGTTTTGCAGAAGGTTGAATATCCAATATACGTAATAATTAAACTTTCTTCATTCTACTATAACCTTTCATGTTTCTTTCTTTTGCAAGCTTTCTTAAATCTTTTACTGTAGTCATATTTTTTGTTTAGACAATTTTAATTTTACTATATTATTTATAAGACAAATTTTTATAAAGAAAAATATTTTTTCCTTGTTCTCAGTTTTTCGCATTATTGAGTTGAAATTAAGACAAAACTATTCTCTTTTATCAATTCTAGTCTTGTTTTATGATAATTTGACTTTAGATGAGCCCGTAACTTAAAATTTAACTATCCTTCCACATTCACACTGTTTCTCAATGAACTTCTTACTATCTACATACTTTTTCATTATTTCATGTCTACAATCTTTACACCAGTGTTGATTTTTATTGAATTCCCTCTCTTTTTTTATTTGTTTACACTTTGAACAACGACGAATATCATAAGCCTCTACTAATTTCAAAATAGTGTTGAGTTTATTAGACAACTCCATTTTTTACTTTTATTTATATAGAAAAAATTTAATAAGAAATTTCACATTTACTGAAGTATGAAGAAACTTCCTAAAATAGACGCGTAAGACCATTTAATTTTGTTGGATAATAGTTGCATCATTATTTATACTAGGAACATTTACAGTTGTTATTTTCTTGATATTATTAAACCTAGGTCCTTTTTTGGGGTCTGATTTCATTTTCTTCAATTCATCACGGGTTAATTCCTTAGTTCCTAGTTCTGAAAACACTGGTTTGAAGTCATCATGAAATTTTATATTTTTTCAGGGATTTTTTCATATACTTAGATAATGTTTTATCCTTAGAATCTACGATAATAGTAGAGAAGACATTATTTAGTTCCTCAACACCAGAATTATCGTTATGTTTCTCAGCTTGAGACTTTATGATTTTTTTATATTTCTCTTCCCTCTCGAGTAAAGTTTCTATTAACTCTTGATTTTTAAAATTTGCATATTTATAAATATCAGAAGTCATACTTGTTTGTTGTAGAGCTATAAAAAATTTGTTTCATAATAGTTTTCATGTTATTGTTTATATTTTTTAATCCATCTATAGCTTGAATTATTCTCTCTAAATTACTCTCCTCGTCTTTTATCAATTCTTCCAATTCCTTGTTTTTTGAAATTATTTTATCTAGGCCTTCAAGTTCAATTTTAGAAGGCATGTATCTTTTTATTTGACTTTCCATTTATTAGAATAAAATTTTATATTTTTCATTGTATGGTAAAGTAAGGTACTGTAATGTAAGGTAATATGGTACTGAAATAAGGTAATATTGTATAGTAATGTGGTATGGTACGGTATTGTATGGTATGGTAAAAATAAAATAAAATTTTTATATAAATAAATGACTCCAAACGAGTTGATTAAAATATTAAAAGAGTACAATTTCAAGAATAATAGTGCGAGAAGTTTTTCTTTGAAATATAAAATAACTGAAAAGACTATTCTTAAATATTTAAAACAACATTCTATACCATACAATAATAGGAGCATAAGTTATGAAATGCCTAGAAATTGTATGGGTCAATATACGTTTAAATGTGCAACATCAAAACCGTTTGATTCAAATGAAGTTAGTAATAAAGCTTGTAATATAAAAGATAAAAATGTGTCTAATGTTGTGCAGAAATCTTCAATCCAATCTGTAGTTGTAAATAAACCAGTAAAGAATTTCACAGAATATAGTGAAAAATATGAAAAGTTTTTTCATGGTTCTTCGTAGTCATTATACTGTGCATTTAAATTTTGATATTAGTTTTTATTCAATGATTAGAGCTTAGTGACTCAAGTACTATGTATTATAGATATCTATTCAAACCCTTTATTTAGAACAGTTGAACTCTTTGACAACTTTTAACAGAGATTGCTTTAACAACTTTAAAGAAAAAAAATAGTGAAAGGATTTTTTTTTTTTTCTTTTTCAAAGAGAATGAATGCATTTTATCAACTCCCTAATTCGAAGAAAGAACCAATATAATTAAAATTATGCTTTCTACTGATATCAACTTTGGGACGGAATGATAATTGATCAAAATAACGGATTATGCACGGCGTTTGCGACTTACGTAACTGATACACTTGATAAAAACTATCATGATGTGGAGACGTTGAATGAACGAGCTTTCGTGTTTTAAGTCGTTGCTTTTGTACGAGCTTTTCATGTGCCAGGATGGCTCTAGTTTACTTATTGGTTCTCAACATATTTAGTTTTACTAATGCCCAAACAACCCAGAATGAACCGGTAAGTACGAATGCAATAACTAATGATGTATTTATTTACTTTTATTTGGGTTCATGATAACCATGTCTAAGAATGGGTTTGATACACAGTCGATAAAAGTCTTCAGTTCTATTTTGATGTGAGAAAAAAATGAAATTCTGACCAAGTCTTTTTTTGATGTAAAATCAGTGATGAAATATATAAGGAGAGAAATTGCCTTAGAAGCTCTGTAACAAGCTTAGTTACTAATAAACCCCTTCAAAACTCATTTTTTAAACACCGGATCTTATGTGACTAATCAACGCTGATATATCCATTTCTCATCAATATAAACCTATGGATAAAAATCCGTTTTTATACATGGGGGCAGTTGGACCACCACAGAAATTTCATAATTCATATTTATTTTCAAAAATTTCCACTCAGTATTACCTACATTTTCTATTTTCCTTCATTTTGAAAGAATTTATGTGGTACTTCTGAGGAAGGAAATTGTTTTGCCCCTCTTTAAGTTTTTATCAGTATTATTCAATAACTGTTATTTTTATATAATTACCGTTATTGGCAATGACTGATGTTTTTAAAACTAGTAATTAAAATTTTACTTTAAAGTTGTTTAACGCTCACAAAATACTATTGATTGTCTCACTTATTCGCCCAGGGTAAAAAATCAACTCCTAAATAAGCACGTATTTTTCACATTATAATTGAGTGAAATACTATCTTTGCAAATAGATTTATGAAGAGTAAATTACTATTTCATATTTAAGTTTATATCATCACGAAATCATTCTGTGCATTACAAGGGATCGAATATGAAATCCTGATGAGAACAACGTGAGAGTAATAATATAACATAGTGATATTATCGTGTTCATTTTCTGTAGGATGTCAAGATTGCTCGCCTGGAGGGGCAGATACATCAACTTGAGAAACAACTCCAGCAACAAACTAATCTTACAATTGAAGCTGAAAAAAAAGTCGAGAGACTTTCCGGGGAGAAAGTAAGTCTTAAATTCCGTATCTTTCGACCGATTACGTTTTTGAAAGGAATGAATATAAGGGAAAAATTTACGAGCCTTTAAACACTTTTAAATGTTCAAAATTAGTTCTGTAGACAAACACCTGGTAATTTTTTACGTAAATTAATATTACACGCAGGCTTCTCCTTTACGCCACGAATGCTTATTGATTTCATAGTAAAGGCTTATTTTTCACTAATTCTCATTTCTGTTCAACAAATTTTAAAAAAGTTTATTACTTATTTAGGAGCTAAGGGTATTCTATATTCAAATTTTTTACGACAAGAGATTATTTTTTCTGAACTAGTGAATACGAGTAGCTCAACATTTTACATTTTCAAGACAAATCTTGATCATATTATTATTTGCCACGGTTGTGTGTGAACGTAACCAATCGGAAAATTATCGATGCGGCAACGTTACCTAGAACGTGATTAGCGATGAGTCGATAGAGTGACATCGTGACAACGGTACTTTAACGATACTCATTAGCGATGATCGATGATGTAGTATCGAAACAACGATACGAGAAAGACGTTACTACGTTACAGGGACGTTACTGGGACGTTATGAGAAGACGTTTACTGATTACATGTATCTTGACTGTATCATGAGTAACATCAATTTATCGTTCTTCCAACGTAACTGGTATCGTGACAACGTTACGAAAAAGACGTTCCCACGCTACACGAACGTTACTATGACGTTGCCGTTAGCGATGTGACGAGTAGACTTAACGAGATACGTGATATTGTAAGCGATCAGTTATATATTTTATGTTTTACATTTTTTGAATTCTTAATGATTTTTTTATGTTGCTGCAACTAGTAACTAAAAACCCTTTAACATGATTACGCTAGTTGGCGGTGTTATTTCAGCGTAGCTCGGTAACGTAAAAAAACAATGTCATATTAACGTTTTTACCAGGGTAGTAATAGCATATGAGTCTATTATTCACACATTTTTTCTACCTACTATGTACATTGTACAAAGATGTGTCTCGATAATTTTATTAAGCTTTGTGTGAGCGTGAGAACTTAAGAGCAATGAACCTATATTTTTTTCTTGTCTTTGTATTTCTCCTGTCAAATTTTTAAGAAAATACACATTTTTTAATATTACTTTCTACGAATGTTCATAGGAAGCTGCGGTTAAACAACTATCAAAGGTTATGTTACGAGCCATGATCAATGACATAGAGGACGATTTCAGGTATGGATATAATGAAACGGAAGCGAAAGCATTAAATATACGAACGCGCGAACAACATTGGAGGTTTATATTGACTAGTTGCCCTTTTTGACCCCAGAGTTCGAGCCATGGTTGATGTTCTCAAGAAAAGAATAACTTATTCGTTTCCAAAAACTGAGTATGAAACTGCTTCAAATATCGCGGACGTGTTTAAAAAATTGTTCAAATACATTCATGTAGATTTAGCACAAGAAGCTGGAGAGTTGCGCATCACATTATCTTTTAACGCAGACCCTTTGTTCGAATCAGTATTAGAAGTCATACAACCTGCATTTAGTACAAAGAATATTAAGATTGTATATACATGAACGATTTTTATGGGTTTTAATCTTTTGTGTAATCTTTTTATCATTGAAAAACTAAAAAATATCTATTATACATCACAAATTGTATAGTTTTTAATTGGAGACTGTAAGTAAATAAAAGATTAAATAAGTAATTCATTTTTATCGGCTTTGTTTTATAATTCTGGATTGGGGGATTAACTCCGAGAGCTTCCAGGAACCCCTTTTGTAAATAGTAAAAAAAAAGACTGGTTGGTTGTTAAAAATAACTCCATCCAATCAACTGGTTTGATTGAGATGTGATGTCATTAATGACATCATGTGAGATGTGATTAATGACATCACATCTCAATCAAACCAGTTGATTGGATGGAGTTATTTTTAACAACCAACCAGTCTTTTTTTTTTACTATTTACAAAAGGGGTTCCTGGAAGCTCTCGGAGTTAATCCCCCAATCCAGAATTATAAAACAAAGCCGATAAAAATGAATTACTTATTTAATCTTTTATTTACTTACAGTCTCCAATTAAAAACTATACAATTTGTGATGTATAATAGATATTTTTTAGTTTTTCAATGATAAAAAGATTACACAAAAGATTAAAACCCATAAAAATCGTTCATGTATATACAATCTTAATATTCTTTGTACTAAATGCAGGTTGTATGACTTCTAATACTGATTCGAACAAAGGGTCTGCGTTAAAAGATAATGTGATGCGCAACTCTCCAGCTTCTTGTGCTAAATCTACATGAATGTATTTGAACAATTTTTTAAACACGTCCGCGATATTTGAAGCAGTTTCATACTCAGTTTTTGGAAACGAATAAGTTATTCTTTTCTTGAGAACATCAACCATGGCTCGAACTCTAGGGTCATAAAGGCAACTAGTCAATATAAACCTCCAATGTTGTGTTAACGTTTAGCGAATGTACACAAAGACCCCGCAGAGTTATCTGAAACGGGATCACTTTGACGCCATTAAAATGAGGAATAGGTTAGTCTATATCATTAAGTGACGCAATTTAGTAGAGGGAGATGATCAGTAAAGCGACGAAGATAAAGGCCAGATTTTTTTTAGAAATATATCCCATGAATATCAAAAAAATGGCACTGTGACAAATGATGAAAAATAGTCTTCAAACATTTAGTAGGATGAACTCAATCACTTTAAATATTTAAAGTTGTGAAGAAAAACTATATGCATCTACCCATGAAAAATGGTTTGAGGTCCATTTCAATCCCCTCGCAGTTCCATACTTTGGTCATTTGACTTAACAATAGGCATTTACTTTAGGCTCACGGAAAAAACTGCTGTGAAAAGGCGTATTGCAGGCTCGAGATTTGACGAATCGTTTGAGAAATTATTTTTCATCACAGGAATATGGAGAGAAAACTCAGCACTCATCATAAATGCCAACGTTTGAACGAATAATACAACGAGCATTTGTTTGTCCGACTCAAATTGCATGCTAACCGTGAGTATTGATATTGATTGGCAGGATGAGCTTGTTATGATTATAGGTTAGGTTGTTTGAAGTATAAGTTATAGGTACTGAAGCGTTTGCTACCGGGCTCCTGAGCGCGGATGGATTTAGAGTGAAATATAATCACTGATAAATGGTCAAATCAAGTAGGTGTTGTTGTATTCGAAATGACCATGAATCGGCTATAAAATTAGATAAATACCCTTTGCTTGCGTTTTAAAACGGTTTTGTTGAATACCATGGAATTGCACATATGAAGGAGGGAATCATGAGGCGACGTGTTTGAGAAGCTGCAAATGCTCGCGAACGAACAATCGATTTTCAACAATCATTTTTCCTTCATTTGCATGCATGCAAAAGTATCGATCCTTTGGTGTATCAGTTGAACTACCTAAGAACCGTTACATATACTGGGTGTCCGGTAAGTCCCGGAACGGCTGCGCCATTTCTTTATTTACGCAGATAAAAAAACCAAACTTTGGGAATGTTCCTAGATAAATAAAAACTACTTTTTGGGGGGGTCAAAATTTTGGTCGCCCCTCCCGGGGGGGCGGGGGCGCCCCTAACTTTCTTTTTTCAAATGGCAACCCCTATCTTGTGATACCTCATTCGAAAGAGAGTAAAAAATTGAGCATTTTGGCGCAAACCGCATGTCGATATCTCTTTTAGTATTCGAGATATCGAACTTCAAAATCTATGGAAACCCATTTTAAAAAAATCATAACTCTTATTCAGAAAGTCGCTACTTAAAAAACTAGGGGTCTAAACTACTCTACATAACAAGCTCTTTCCAGGGAAAAACACCTCTGCCCAAAAAAATTAAATTACAGTTATTGTTTTTTTTTCCCGCCAAAATTTTCTAAAACATTTTGGCGGGGAAAAAAACAATAACTGTAAGTTGATTTTTTTGGGCAGAGGTGTTTTTCCCTGGAAAGAGCTTGTTATGTAGAGTAGTTTAGACCCCTAGTTTTTAAGTAGCGACTTTCTGAATAAGAGTTATGATTTTTTTTAAAAAGGGTTTCCATAGATTTTGAAGTTCGATATCTCGAATACTAAAGGAGATATCGACATGCGGTTTGCGCCAAAATGCTCAATTTTTTACTCTCTTTTGAATGAGGTATCACAAGATAGGGGTTGCCATTTGAAAAAAGAAAGTTAGGGGCGCCCCCGCCCCCCCCGGGAGGGGCGACCAAAATTTTGACCCCCCCAAAAAGTAGTTTTTATTTATCTAGGAACATTCCCAAAGTTTGGTTTTTTTATCTGCGTAAATAAAGAAATGGCGCAGCCGTTCCGGGACTTACCGGACACCCTGTATTTATATCTTAGTTAATAGTTTTACCAAAACAACTTATTTTGAGGGTAAATGCTGGAAAAAATTATAGCAACATATCTCTGCATAAGATTTTAGCGATGTTTAGCTTAGTTTTACAAAAACATGGAGTAAGCATGTTCGAAATTTCCCCTTTTGTCATCTTTGAAAATAAGTATTTAGTGTCGGTACGTGCCTGTGCCTAATAAAAAAGGTTGGTTTAAGGATGAAGATTCATCTTCGTGACTGACTTTTGAGGCTATTAAAATAAAAGTATCAAACTGCGCAATATCTATCTATCTGATGGAGCGTTTGAGAAATTGATTCGATGACCTTGAGATTTGAAAGAATGTTAAAGGAAAACAGTTTCCAGTTCATCCCAACACGACCATTGTTGGACGCAGCTACATGTTCGTTACCACATGAGGTAGCGATTTACTTGCTAGATGCCTGTAAGTCAGCGAATATTTAGACCCTGACCCCTGCAATGAACGCAATTAATTTCTCCAGGGAAAATTCTTAAATAACTATAAAAGTCGCCACTCGGTCACGCCTTCCTAAACTGCCTAACTAACCCATACCTCATAAATTGAATAACTAGATGTATTAGAGTAAAAGATTAAAACACATAAAATGGAAAAGGATTTTTGTATTACATTAAATTAAAATAAATTATTATGATTTCGTTTACGTTTAATTAATTTTTTCTGTTACTCATATCAAATGAGGCCTGCTGTATCTCTCGAATCTTAAAATTAATTTATAAACACCATCATGTTTGAGGATCTATGTTGTCAGCAAATGTTTAAAATATATAGAGTTCCAAAGCAGCACAAAGTCCGCGGCAATTAGTGTTTCCATGAATCGATAATTTGGTGCAGAAAATGAGGAGCCTAAGGAGAGTGAACATGCCCATACAGACTATATGGAGAGGGGGGACGCAAGTTAACAGCACTTTTGCGCGAGTTTTAAATTAGAATCCAGACTGGAAAAAATCACCATATTTGCCAACAGATTTGTAAGAGGAGATGTAGGCTTGGGTCAATGTCCTATAATTACTTGGAAGACATCTTTTCAGAACAAATGTGGTTCAGCGACCGGGGCCCAGAAAATGTTTGGTTCAAACGGTCTCTTGTTCTCGACCCCAAGTATAACGAGTCCTCGCTTCAGATCGGGTCAAAGAACAAAAACCGTCCGCGTCCGTTCCGAACATTTTTTAGGCCCTGGAGACTTTTATCCATGCACGGAGAAAAAAGACTGGTATAATTTACCAACATGATAGCTGATTTTGACCTTAGCAAAAAATGATGGTAAATTTCACCAGAATGATGGACAAACTCACCAGAGCTCTGGTGACTTTGTCCATCATTCTGGCGAAATTTACCATCGTTTTTTGCTAAGGTCAAAATCAGCTATCATGATGGAAAATTATACCAGTCTTTTTTCTCCGTGTGTATTTCTACCCATCAGAAGTAGAGAGACATTAGATAGCAATGTCCGATGATACCTCTACATACATGCATACCTCCGCCATCTTTGTTTTTCATTGACGGAACTACGCAGGTTTCATTGAGGATGATCCTTGTCTATATAGATATACACACTGAGGAAAGCCTCAAATTACATATCGGAATCTCCTATATGGTACCTGAGTAGCTCCGCTATCACGTCTTTTAACCCTTCAACGGGAAGTAGTACACTTATGCGTATCATTTTATGTATTTTATGTAACATGGGATTCAATGTAATTTATAGATAGACATTTTACAAACAGTCGAGTGACCAATCAAAGTTCTTAGATAATCGTCACCTTTTGAATGGTCTAAAAAAATCTCAACCTCCAAAATACGTGCATGAGAGGGTGAAAATTTAAAGTAATTTTATGTCAGTCTGTGAGTGAATATCGTAAATTTTGTTGCTGTGCTCATCGTAATTTTTGCAAGGTTTTACTCGAGAATTGCTTATTAAATCGCCTGTAGAAACATGTAGCTAAATACCTATTACTGGCAACATAACAACGCCGTCAATGTTATGGATCCGACGACGCTGTGGCTTGCATAACAAAGGAACTGAGCTTATTACTGATCATACACACTCCTTACAATGCAGAGGAAAAGAAAAGTAAGTTTTAAAAATAGTACGCTGATGTCTCCTCGCTGTCTGATCGGGTTTGTTTACGTCTCGGTCCCTGTGTCGGCAGGCATTAGTTTGTCTGCTCGAGTCATGAGTCAAAGTCAAGAGCCGAAACAATAGACGATGATACGGCATAATTTCAACATGCTGTGAATGTGTCCCCCTTGATTGGATGGGAAATCGACCCTCCGTCTATATCGGAGCCGTGCAAAAATTGTTTTCCAAGACTGAAAATTTTCCACTCGAACTTCCATGCCCAGACGGTGAAATTTTGAATCATAGAAGTTCAGCGTTGCCGAGTGTCGATAGAGGCTCCAGTCATTAAAGGGGCGACTTAGAGAGAAAATTTACTTGATCAGTTGAGCTTAATTTTATCACCAACGCACCATGGTCTGAGCAGTGGTGGATCGTGCAATTTGGCAACAATTTTTTTCTCCATTTGATTCTATGTAAAACAATCGATTAGATAGTGAAGCAGCGCTTCATCAGTATTCGATTTTTTTTCATAGAATCAAATGGAGGAAAAAATGGTTGCCAAATCGCACGAGCCACCACTGGGTCTGAGATCGTCAAAAAGTGGCAAAAATCCAAAAGTAAACAGAAAACACGGTGGACAGACAGTTTTTCCATTCATTGTTGCCCAAACTCACAGTTGGTCCAATTTGACTTTGGTTTACTATAGGTCAGTTTGTCCAGAAAAATAATGTCCGAATATTAAATTGTCCACATAGTAAAATGGACCAGTTATTTCTCTGCCAAATTAAGGTAATTTATTCATCAAGCC
The DNA here is from genome assembly GCA_011764245.1 of Trialeurodes vaporariorum. Lineage (NCBI taxonomy): Eukaryota > Metazoa > Arthropoda > Insecta > Hemiptera > Aleyrodidae > Trialeurodes > Trialeurodes vaporariorum. The sequence continues at coordinate 33,343,836 of VMOF01000379.1, read as the reverse complement.
ACGGACAAAATTTGGCATTTTACGTTTATTGATATACATTAAAAGGACACAGACATCACCTCTCGTTTGAAACAATAATAAAGTAAAGTCTATTGAGTAAGAAAACAATTTACCATGGACAATCTTCTTTTTTATATTATTTCCTTACTGGTTACAGTTTTTGAATTGGACAAAAGAATATGTTGCCAATATTTGCATAAGGGCAAAACCCTTTATGTACAAAAACGTGTATTAGCCTAAATTAGTTTACGTTGAACGTTTTTGTACTGTGGAGGATAAATGCTTGAACTAGACGCATTTGGCAAAAGTAAATGCGCACGAAATATTTTGAACAAAGCATAGGACGAACTGTCTTGCCACCGAAAAAACTTTCAACAAGTGACTCATAAAACAAGAAATGTCTCTAGAAAGCTTTATCCTTTTGAAAAAAAAAAAAAATGATTTAGTACCGCTAATAAAACCTTTGGTAACATTTAGAAAAATAGTCCTGCAAAAAACCTTATAAAGTAGAGCTAAACTAGGGTTTCGTGAGCCTAACTTTAGACATTTTGTAGGAAAACAGAAAGTAGTTTTGACTCTTCTATAAAGTATTTATGGGTCATTTTTCTACCAAAGATTTTGTCACTGCTATTAAAGATTTTTTTGTTTTGTTTTTTCTATTCATTGTAAACAATAATTAACTAACCCGTGAAACACAAAGCAGTATTTTTACATACATGTCATGCTATAATGTTCACACATTGCCGTAGTCAGGATATTTTATTTCTCTATCTCTCTTTGCCCATTTGGAGGCATATGTGTTAGAAAAGGATGGATATCGGGGCTGTCACGTGACTTCAGCCCTTTTTTCTGTTCGTCTCTAACACATTCGTTTAATTATGGGCTAAAATAGAGGAAGACAATTACCTCGCTACCACCAATCCGCCAGTGTTCACATCAAACCAAAAGTTCAGTCTATGTCACCGTAGTAGGTTATCAGCGATTCAGTGTACTATCGAAGAATTAAAGATTGTCGCGAGATTTTCAGGAGCTAAGTTTGGCCTTCAAGATTCCGGTTCGGCCACTCATCATACTCCTCACACCTATCCAGGGCTGCCGTTTTGCGTAGAATAAGTGCTATTTTTCTAGTCACCGATGATTCGCCACCGGTTGAGAAAAGATTACACAGTTCAGTTCAGTGTATGACTGTAATGTACGTACATCTGATCTGTAATCTTTCCTTAATCGGTGGAAACTTCGTTGATTAATTAAAATATCCGCAAGTTTTTTAAAGTCATCGACGACTCCACCGGTTGAGAAAAGATTACAGATGCGAGTATTTCAGTTTATCATAGTCATGCACTGAACTGAACTGTGTAATCTTTTCTCAACCGGTGGAATCATCGGTGAATTAAAACATAGCATTGATTCTACGCAAAACGGCAGCCCTGCACCTATCATAGGCGAGGGGCCAGTGCGGGTGGGGTGGGAGAACCGATGCAGATTAGTCCCACACTCATTATCATAACTGAAAATGTGTGAAAATGTCACGACAATCTTTAATTCGTCGATGGTACATAGTGTGTGCCGCGGGTCGTCCAAATCAAACGACTCTTTAAAGTGATTTCCTGGGTCAACGATTTGATTTTGAAAGCTGCTAATGTGCGAATCGTTATTCATGCGGAAGTTTACGAAGCGTAATCAATGTACCATATTGCTGTAGCAAAGGTATGGGACGGTACCAATGGCTCAAAGGCTTTAAGATCCAACTACGGTGTAGCTAGACATCCTAGAGCGAACCTTCTCGAATTTGAGATTGAAATAGAGAGATGCCGCATTAATCGATCGGGTGGAACAAGATCAATGATGCGTGACGCAGCACTTCTTTGTGGCGGAAACAATTGAGCTAAGTGTTTTTGCGGAAGGTTAGTTACAGACCGGCGGGTCATTTTTTTTATCGATCAATTTGTTGAATGGCTGTTGTTTGCGGTCGCTGAATCCAGTTGGTACAAACATGTTACTGTCCTCAGAGGATACTTTTTTTTGTCCGATTTTGATATGATTTTCGAATTTTAAGTTTTCTCTGCTCTCAGTTCATTCTCCTAGTTTTTTGGTTTATCCGGATCATTCTGACCTGCTGATCAGACAGTGGTGTAGCGTGCAATTTGGCAACGTTACAGATCGTCCATTTAAACCAATGAAAAAGATCGAACTATCGGGTATTCGGTGAACACCTTTGTATTCGACTTTTTTCATGGACTTAAATGGACACGATACAACATTGTCAACTTGCATGCTACAAGTCCCCCTTTGATCAGAGTAGATTAACACAAGATGCAGCCGTTTGAAAATGCTGAGTCGTAAATATCGGGCATTCATTGATACATTATTTTCCGCATTTCTTTATGCTTTATGAAAAAATATTGCTTGCGTGAGTAGCATAACTGAATGAGGGTTGTAAAGAAACGGGAGATTACCCAATAATAATGGGAGATCTTCCATCCAATAATGTTGCCCCTTTATTAAGAAGTGACCTATAAGAGACGACTTTCTTTCCGCAACAGTGCCACCTGGTGCCACGGTACCATTAAAATCGGCAGTTCATCACTCCTTCTGGCGACTTAGTTACTTTCAAAATCTTCCTTCTCAGCATAGAAAGCGTGGCGAAATTATGATGGGAATATTCCATTATCATTGCCCGCCATTACAGTTGCACGTTTAAAAGCATTTCATGCGTTAAGATGTGGATTTTGTAAGTTTTTAATGCCATAATTGTTATTTTTTTTAGGGATTCTGCACCAAAATTGCACCTTAAATCGACTGTAGGAAAAGTTTGCAACATCCTTATTATATTTATCAGCGTTCATCCTGGTTGCCCTTAAAATATATTCTTTTTTCCGTGTATTTTAGATCACAAATTACTTTTTGAGCATCCTATTCTTTTCACATACATTGTAGACATAGTTGTATCGTAATGCAACGATATAGCAAAATTACGCTTATAGAATGAATTATTATCTATAATGGAGTAATTTGCATTAAGGTTATTGGTTTATAAATAGGCGGGCGACGACTTTGTTTAAGCTTCTGACAAGAGAATGTGATTGATTGTTTTACTGAGTATATGTCCAGCAGTACTATACTTACAATCTTGTGAAACGTACGCCATGAAACTAATCAACCTTTCAATCATCTGCGTATTAGATGCTTATTTTGTTCTCACGTACAATTGATGACAGGAAGATTGGTACACCCTCTACAAATTGTAGAGGGTAGAATTGTAGACTACAATCTACATTTCATTCAACGAGAGCTATATAACTACACTGAAAAAAAGGTCCTGAGTTTCACTATTTGAATACTTAAAAGTATGGACAAAACTTTAAAGCTGTCAATTTTATCATTTATAAATGGTTAAATATCCTCGTCGCACCGTGTTTCGTTAATTCAACTATGTTGGATAGTAAAACTAACAGTATTTAAGTTTTGTTCATACTTTTAAGTATTCAGATAGCTAAATTCAGCATACTTTTTTTCAGTGTAAAGTGGGGCGGGAAAAAAGTCATCAGTATCAGTCAGCCCTAACCCCCTACTGGGAAAAGTTGAAATAACGCCGCCTCTGAGGACTGGAGTACTATCCCGAAGTGAGGCAGCACGGACGGTTCGTTTGCCTCTTATATTTTAACCTTTCATCGAAGATTGTAATTAGTTCGGTGAAAACGAAAGAGTAAGTATACGGGTTTTAGAGTGGCTATCTGGACACTGACGTAATGCAACTATCCAGGTGAGAATCACGCAAGAACAGACAAAATTACTTTGGACTTAAAGGGTTGGACTGTCTGCCTTGCAACTTCGGACGATGGCGTTAACGGAAGAATCACAGTAACATTCAACTTCTGCTTTTACCATTCTGAAAGTGGATTTTAGAGGGAGCATTAGTGAAAAACTGCAAATAGTTTAGAGGATGCTAAGCTCAATTCAATCTTGATTTGAATGCGTGTCAAAACGTTGAGTGTGGTTCGAGTGCAATGGTTATAGAGTTCGTCCTTCACTCTCATGATCTTGATAGCAAAAATATCATGGATTCAAGACCACAAAAAAAAAAAAAAAAAAAAAAAAAAAAAAAAAAAAAATTGACGACAAATTATAAATAATGAGTGTTATATTTTATTCACTTCATTAAAGTAATATTAAGTGGGCACGCAAATGCCTCCACAAGTAGAGTGTTTAAGACGTTTAGATGCTACAAGTTAATTGTAATTAGATATAAAAGTTAAATAATTAGTTCGAAAAAGAAAGAAATCTTGGACAATATGAACAGGAAAAAGACAAAACAAAAGGTGATCTGGAAGTTGGGTGATTTTGTAAAGTGCAACATGATTAACGGTGAGTATGAAATATTCAAAACACTCTTGACAGCTCATTCCTTCCATGGGGCAACATCTGTTTAACCTTTCACCGTTATCATTAACCCCTATGGACTAAGCCAGAGAATAATTCCTCATTTCATTTTCTCATCTTGTCTATTTCACCTTGTCCCAGAATCATGATTCCGAATAAACGCGATTCTTGAAGTAGATACTTACAAAAAAGGTTTCATCCGACAATCTATCGTATAGGCAATTCGAACTCCCCCGAGGACGAACAATTAAAAAATTCAACCTACCTTAACCTAACTTAACGTAACCTTCCCTATATAAACGGCAAAGTGACGTTCTTGTGAATAACTAGTCTTGTGAACACAAATCGTGGCCAGCATTTATACATTTATCACAACATTTATCGACAGCATTTATTCTTTTTTTTTTTTTGCTTTTTCAATCTCAAAACTTTAGAGTCTGACCAAGACTATAATTCACTAGTCTTTAAAGTGTTAATGTCAAATTATCGGGAAATAACCAAGCTCAACCTAATCAGCAAAACCTTTCGGTTGGTTCTTAGGTTAAATTACTCACGCTTGCGAGTGGATTTGTATTCTGCGGCAAAACAAGCACTTATTTCGGCACCGTTTCATTTTGTTCATTTAAACCCAAGCAAAAAGTCGAATTCTAGCGTGTTCGCTGCACACCCCACTGAAAAAAAGATTAGTGAAAATAAATACGGATACCTGATTTTGGCACCTGCTAGATATTATGGTAAACTTGACCAGAAGTATGGTACATTTACCGATACTTTGAGTAAATTCGACAAGCAATCAGGTAAAATCACCTAGTACATAGTAAAAACATAGTATACTTCTGGTTAACATTACCATAACATCTAGCAGGTGCCAAAATCAGGTATCCGTATGGTTATTTTCACAAGTAGTCGTTTTTTCCCGTGCAAAAACTTCAATATTTTTCATAGATTGAAATGGACTAAATAAATTGTTGTCATATATTTCAAGCCTCGCCACTATGGAACAGTGTCATCTAGTCAAACTGTCTGAATCTGGGGGTTTTGGTTATGGTTTGCGGTTTTTTGGCCATCATTAGACAAATTTTAGCACTTTAGAAAAAAATAAATGCTCAAAACATAATGGGATGAATTACCTCTGTTGAAAAATTAAAAATTTTGCCTAGTAACGGCCAAAAATTGAGAAAGCCTCAAAAATCCAATTCGTCTTCCAATTCGACCCCAGTAAAAGTTGCGACCCAATTACATAACCTCGCAAACTTCCGGAATTTGGAATCGTATGATGGTATTCAATAGAGCCTTGCCGTCAGCGATAAATATGCTAAGAGTATTTTTATCAAAGTGAGTGTGTGTTGTATTAAGAAATGAAGTATACATATAAAAGATAAAGATTAACGTCACAAAACGTCTGCATTATTAGTACTGTTGAACGGATCTACATTATACGTAGGTTGAAACTGGACACATCACGGTGAAATTTCGACCTTTGTTTTTTCTCGACATTTTACATTAGAACAAACCATCAAAAATTAAACACCTGTCGGCAGTGCAACGAACCCATATCTCTCCAGACTCAGCATGTCAAAAAGGAAACAAGTATTGAGAAGTCGGGTTACGCACTTCCACGCAAATTGCGCTCTTCTAGTTTTTAACTGTCACTTGAATTCAAACAGAGATATAGGCTCATTTGATGAGGTTTACCTCTCAACATTAAGTCATATCAAACTGCTGCATTATATATGTATATAGTTGTCCGGCCATCGTGATGCGTTTCATGCCATGATCTGAGGTTAATCCTCTAAATTAACGATCCAAACAAATCCGAATCAATTGCCTTCAATCAATAGTGTTTTTTTTATTTGTTAGAAGATTTTAGACGTAGATTATTAATCAAAAACAGCATTGCCGACTGAATCGGATCTGTATAACTAATTAGGATCTAAATATACGTAGTCCGAACTGGGAAAAAAAATCCCCAAAATAAGTATCAACCTTTTTAAGACTTGACATCAATTATCTATCTATGACGTGCCAATGGAAAATTGCCGTTTTTTAGGGACAAAAGTTGAGGTTTTGCAACTATCGCATAAAGGAGATTATACCGGTCATTTTGACACACAGAACACCCAAAACGATGACCAAGTTATGACATATTGAAGTTCGGCGTAATTTATGTATTTTTTTTTTTTTTTTTTTTTTTTTTTTTTTTTTTTTAATCGAGAAAAAGGTGTTAAAAGTTTCAGCAATGTATCAAAATGATTCACCGATGATTTGAAAAGACGAAATAATACTGAAAACCAAAGAAAAATAATGACTCTGACTAAAAATTTGATGCTGAGTCTGAATTTGCATCCGCTTCAATTTAAGAAAAAGAGAAAACAAATTCAACCCAGTTTGCAAAAAAATCGCTCTCCTGAAAATTTTGTCTGGTTTAGGATAAGGGTTCTTTTCCCTTGGCGTGACACAAACATATGAGAGAAACACAAAACCGGAACTTTGCTCTTTAAAAAAACAAAACAAAACCAAGATCTTAGTATACGGAAGAATCCAGAGTTCGAACTATTGTGCGGTGTTGTGTTTTATCGGATGTGAAAGGAAATTAATAGTATTAGTGTATGCCGCACGATGAGATCGAAATATGGTTTTCTTTGGACATTATTCAAGAAACAAAAATCAAGAATGATACCAATCAAGGCAATACAAATTACTAGAAAATTATTTAGTTTTTTTAATTTCCTTGCCCAACACTTGATTCAGATTTCACGGTTTTTGGAAGGAAATATCTATACTAAAAACAAAAATTAGATGCATAAACGCAAAAAAATTTCATCCTCGGAATGCTACTCATGCTAACTTTTAATGCAAGCAATTGAGTAGTTAATTCTTCATTGAAATCTAGCAAAAATCACGATCAGCGAATAAAAGTATTACGAAATTCACTCACAGATTCACAAAATGACTTAAAAATGCAAGGCATAGTGACGGAGATACGCAGGTGTCATGGGAGATTCGTATCAAATTTGAGGCTTCCCTCTATGTGTTTTTATGGAGGGAGGTTTTTATGTTCGTATCACTTTGTGTAGCTCCGCCATTTAAGAGCAAAGATTGTATGGCTATGCAGGTATCATAGGAGATTCCTCTCTAATTTGTACCTCTATGTAGAAACACGCAGAGGATAGCCTTAAATAAAATGGGAATTTCCCATGATACCTGCGTTACTCAGCCAAAACACCTTAAACTTTAAAGTCATTATGTGAGTCTACAAATTTGTAATTATTCAATGAGCTCATCGTAATGGTTTGCTGCATTTTACGCAAAGAATCAACTATTCAATCGCATCCAGCAAAAGTTACCAAGAACCCCATTGTTTATGTATCAAATGCACTGTGCGACGATATGATATGTGCAACGACCACTCACCGCTAATGTTGATGCTAATTCTAATTCTGATGGATTATGGGAAATCTGAATACTAAATGATCACGTTTTGAAGGAGGATGCTGGTGGTTGATGGAAGGATGATTACAGTGTTGTCATTTATTTGATAGGAGAACTGATTTTTATTGGAATCAATGTTGCAATTCTTTAGAAGTTGGCTATGCCGGATGATCATCATGAATATTCATAAATAGAGGATGTCAACAGTCTAGATAATACCTTGAAATCGCGTGTCATTAGCACTCAGCAACTTGTCGTAGATCTTGTCCGGCCAACTCTCTTTTGTACTGGAGAGAGGAGGAGTTTTGGGAAGTAGTTTATTTACCAATGATTAAATAATTATGTTAAGCTGCGATCAATTTTTAGACATGGCCCGTTTATCCAAAGACAGTGTATCGTATAAAGGAAGGCATGACAAGGTTTTAGGTTAATGCCTGACGGCGGTTACAGGTAACTAGGGGTTTTTCTCGGTGCTTGGATGTCCAAAGGCATTCCTGTGCTCAGCTAACCTAGTACTTTAATATGCTTACTAACCCTATAAAATCAGGTTCAGGTTACGTTTACAAAAAATGGAAGCTGTAAACGCCCTTTAGTAGGTAATTAAATATTCGTACACCGCGGTGTTCATTTTGTCTATCTTGGTAATTGAAGGCGCTATATGAGACATTAATTTACAAATGTTAGCAATTTAGTGTAGCTTTTACCGTTAGTGAGAGATTGAGTTACGAAAACGATTAACTCGAGTGTGCTACTGAAAGGGTCAAAATCAAACTCTTGAAACTACCAATTTCCCATTTTGTAAGTTATATTCAAAGTTTTGTACGATTTAATATCTTACCGCAAATTCAATTTGGTTGATGGTAGCTCCGAATCGTGGCTCATCAATCTTTGAGCAAAATGTTTCTAAATCGGTAAGGTAGCGCTTACCTTATAGGAACTTATAGTTTAACCTCCTAGCAAGCTGTTAGGAGGTTATGCTCAATTGTTTGTCGACTTTTGAATATGGTCCCCCGATTTTGAACAATAAACTAGCCCGTATATGTAAATACATAAAGTATCCGCGATGTATGCCACACTTGGCTCATTCGTCGATATAATATAATGTATTTGCGTTCATCTCACTGAAAATGTGGTGTCTCTGTTTCAAAGAGTATGCGTCAAAATTGAACAGACATTTTTCCATGAGGGTAGAATGAAATGTCTTTAATGTTTGGTATTGAAAGCATTTATACTCAGAGAGGTATTTTTAGGTAAGTATATTGCTTTAAAGGAATACGGTGTTTTATGGTTTTAATGGGTTATTTTTTATTGGAGAAAATCCGTCCTTTTTTATCTCTCTCTCTCTCTCTCTCTCTCTCTCTCTCTCTCTCTCCCCTCTCTCTGTCTGTCTTCTGTCTTTGTCTGTCTGTCTGTCTTTCCCGTCTGTCTGTCTGTCTCCTCTCTCCCTCTCTCCCTCCCTCTCCTCCTCTCTCTCTCTCTGTCTTCTTTTGTCTCTGTCTCTTCTCTCTTCCCCCCCTTTTCTCCTCCTCCCTTCCTCTCTCTCTCCCCCTCCTCTCTCTCTCTCTCTCTCTCTCTCTCTCTCTCTCTCTCTTTCTCTCCCTCTTTCATGCTCGGTTACTGTAAGTCTTTTTTGTTCTCATGCCGAGGAGAAACAGCTACTTTCATTAGATTGAGTAATTTATTCAAAGAATAGATAAGTAAACTTGAAAAGAGAGGAAGTGGGACGGATGTAACAACTCGAAAAGACAAGAAGAGGAAAGAGTTTTTCTATAGCTATGTGAGGTGACAAGATCTGAGACCATCAAATCTTATCCCCTATTCCGGAATTTAAACCAAGAACCTCTAGGTTATAGTACCACTAACCATTCGCGTCTAGCGGTTAGCGCTACTAACTTTGTCATTGGTCCAGTGACTAGAAAATGGATTCGTACTTGATGCTCTCGTTAGAGGATTTCTTCTTTGATCCCCGAACTTAGTTCCAACCTTGGAGAGGCCATGCAAAAAAGCGGGGAAAACTCATCAAACTCATCGTTCAGAGTTTTAGGTTATTATTGACTCCCCTTAACGAATCTTAACCCTTTCAATACCACGCCCGAGTATACTCGTTTCTGTGACTAAATTTGCCTTTACAATTTCAGTTTTTCATTCACAACAATCGCGACTCCAAATTGTTAATATTTATACAATGATTTTACTTCGAGCGCCTTCAATCTATTATTGTGTATGCAAAATCAGAACCGCGATGTAGGAATATTTAACTATCAAATTATTTTGACGAAGAGGACATTGATCTGTCTTCGTAATCTGGTAGTAAAAGGGTTAACAACGGTCGCGTTGTGTGCAAATTTGCAACGTTGCATTTAGTCTTTTTTCAATAGCGACTATTAATAATAGCTGATGGATTTTTTGTTTCGGTGTGGTAATTAAGAAGTTTCTGGGATTAAATCCAATCCAAGAAAATTGAACAAAACAGTCGATACATGATGGAAGTCTATACCTTTAGAAAACGTGTAGCGAAAAATTCAGTCATCGTCTTGATGACAATGTGCGACTTGAGAGATTAAATACTTGGTTTTATGATTATTCATTTTTTTTGTGTTTTGTATTTTATAAAATGGTGGATGCATTTGTTTATTTTTTAGATGTCTACTTTAAAACCTTTCTGCATCGTTGAAGAATTCGACCTCTTTGAGTCAATTAACATTTTTAAACGTCTCCGACCTTCCATACTTCTTCTTTAAATCGATGTTCAATTGTTTTAATTATATGTCTCATTACTTTAAACTAAATTATTACATCAGGCAAGGATTACTACGTGAAAGTACTTAATTCTTACCTTCTGCGTTTGAATAATGCAATTATTTCTACCACACAATTCAATGGTTCCTGGTTCGAATTAATTTTTTGTGGCGTGGTTTTTTGATTCGGATTCTTTAAGTCCGTAAATCATGGTGGAGGGCAGGAGGGGGTGGCGTTTGTTGCTCCCCTCCCCCTAGCTCTCAGTTTTACAACATACCCTTACAAAAAAAAAAAAAAAAAAAAACCCCAACTATTAAAGCATTTTAGTGCTCATATCATACTAATGGCTTAAAACCATACTGTTAATTGCTAAATCTTAAAGAATGTCACTTTTGTTTTCCTTCGATAAAACAATCGATGTGAGAGACAAGATAATCGATTCTAGCAATAATCAAACAAAATACGCGCCGATACATTTTTATCGCAAATCCAAATCTATGGCTTCCGCGATAAATACCGTAGGGTTTTTTTTAATGATGTCGTTAAGAGAATCCCTGAAATCAATGATGGCTCAAAGAAAGGATGACAAGATTACTAAGTCAAAAGATTTGTACAACCATTTTTCGGAAATACTGATAGTTTAGTGGGACCAAAAATTATAAATAGTGATACATTTATTTTGTTTTGATACACATTTGATACACAGTTATATGCAAGCGATATTATAATTGCAGATGCCAGCTTTAATCAAATAACTATACGCCAATTCATTTTTATCGTATACAGCGAGGTTCCATATGTAAGTTAAGAGATCGCATTCGCGATACATAAACTTGAGTTTTTTCTTGGTGTTTTGGGAGAAAAGGGGCAAAATTCGTTACCCCCTCCAATAATATACTCGTCCCATTCAAGTATAATCTGAAATGACGTCCGTCCCTATGCTAGATTATTCGAGAATAAGACACTTCATCAATCATGTTACATACTTTCGGTTATTGGATGCACTCAATTTTCACGCTCACACTGTTTTTACAGCTGCCAATCGCCGTTGGACTGTCATAGACAACCAAAATAAATGGCCATTCTTCGAAGCGGTGTTGCCAAACATAGTCGTGGCCAGGAAGTCGTCTTTCTCGCTTTTGGGCCCATTCAAACACATATGTTAGAAAAAGACGGAGCAGGGAGAGGCTACGAGGTGAGCATAGATCCTACATCTGCTATTTTCTAACACATGTGATGAAATGGGCAAAGAGAGAAGAGAGAGAGAGAGAGAGAGAGAGAGAGAGAGAGAGGGAGAGAGAGAGAGAGAGAGAGAGAGAGAGAGAAGAGAGAGAGAGAGAGAGAGAGAGAGAGAGAGAGAGAGAGAGAGAAGAGGAGAGAGAGAGAGAGAAAATAATCTATGAATTTTGGGCACAGTGTTGACAAATTTCGGAGTGGCTCACTGGCTCTTCAGGTCTGTTTAAAACGAATCTATGCTCAATGATCTTTGTTTAATCACCCGGCATTGACGGAATTTTAGTTATAATGTCATCCGGCGAAAAAGTTCGTTAAGAGTTCCAAACTATCCCTTTCCCTCTGCGTGTATCCCCCATGTACTCCTTCTCACTCACATCGCTAAAATCGTCTGTAAAGACATTTTTTGAAAAATGCTTGACCAAAATAAATTACTGAAGTCTTTGTCATGTGAACTCAGTTGTAAAATGCCAAAAAACAAGGCATTTTTTCGAAATTTGGCACTAAAAAGAAATGGCTATGCATGAGAATCACGGGAGAATGAGAGACATGGTTTGGATTTGGAAGGATACACGCGAGTTGTAACACAGCTGGATTGTGGCCGATATAAATGCGTATTGATTTGATCGTTTGCTAACCGCTGACTTCGCACTAAAACCGTCAATGGCGTACCTCGGAAATTTTTTTTAGATGGGGGGGGGGGCATTGGTTAAAAACCCGAATTGAATCGGTAGTGAATGTCACCATATTTGTTTCTTTTTCCTTTTCAAGACTACTTGTGAGATACTTTATTTCCTCACCTATTATTTTATCTGTTTGTTTTGCTTTCAGACGCTCTAAAAATATACAAAACAATACTAAAGTACTGAAATGTGCGTTTCAAATTAATATCCTGTTTTCAGGTGAGCAAAATCGACATAGCACGAGATGACTCAGTCTATCAGGGAAAACAACGCAGATGAGCTAACTAACCAAAAAACCCGAAATACCTACATTGGTCGTATAAATATGACCCGTTTATATCCAACTAGTAATTCATTGTCTAGAACGACATTTTAATCCCTGCTGCAGATTAACTGATTTCTCGTTTAATGCGACCCGACTAAAGACGTAAGCAATGGATACTGGGCAGTATTTTTGTGAATTATTTCTGCTCTGAGACATACAGATTCCAGATAGATGGGATAAACCATATGTATCCAGAGTCATTTACGAGCAAGTAAATTTTATCGCGTCAGTATATTAAACCAGTGTTATAAATTACGAGGAAATTTTTATATCGGAAAAAAGATAAAGACAAACAAAAAAAAAAAAAAAAAAAAAAAAAAAAAAAAAAAAAAAAAACGTTAATAAAAAAATTGTCGCGTTATAAAAACTGAATTAAAGCGTGACAAGTTGCTGCGACCTTGAACTTCATGAAAAATGTTAAGCCTACTCAATCATGTAGGTCAGTTCGTTCATTCAGTAGAGAGTATAGAGGCCGAGGGGCGCGGTTGCCACATTTCACAGGTCGCAACACTTTGGAAGTTTATGCAAGGAAAATGCCATGACTTTAATTTTTGATGGGGGGGGGGGGAGGCAGTCTGTCTTGTCACATTCTCCAGGAAAAATCATTAACATAAGTAAACTTAAGAAGATAAAAAATATTGCACCTATCCAACCAGAAAAAAAGAGAAAAAAAGTTTGGAATTTCTTCATCGAATAAGTTTAATATTCTACAAGAGGTTAAAATATATCCCACTGGTATTTTCCTTTAAATTAAAACGTCAATGATTTGCGAAAATAAATCCAACGGAAACCAGTGGTCGATCCAGACGGGCGGGGGGGGGGCTATAGGCAATAGCCCAAAAAATCCGAGAAAATGCATTTCAGAGATACAAAATATCTATCGGATACATGTGAAATAATTCAAAATTAGAGAAAGGCCCCCCCCCCCCCCCAGTACCGCAATCCGCGCATCTAACGGAAACATTTCTCCACGCAAATCTTTAATTTATTATTTGGTTGTTTTTGAAACTTTTTGGTACTTTCTTTTGAAAGTCATAGTACTATGAATTACAAAAGAAAGCCCTTTATGAAAACGGTTGCTGCACAGTTTTTGTTTCCTGTACAAAAAAATAAAACTTTTTGAGTTTTCAAGACGTATTTTCAAGAGACATTTTGCTTATTTCTCAAACACTATAAAGCCGGAATTTGTTTTTTCAAAAATTTTCTAAATGTCAAAGAGTAAAAATTTCGTCCATGTTACTATTTCTTTTACAGGACGTAGAACGTCGAAATTTAAAAGTCGATCTTGATTACCAACAAATCTATCACCTATGTGTGAATAATGAGATCAGTAAGCCTTGCTTAATCCACTAGAAAGCTGTCTTACTATTGTAAGTAACTTTAAACTGTTTGAAGAAATAATTATAATATGTATGAGGGGGGAAAAGGGAAAATAAGTTGAAACAATAACAATCATTAGAGAAATACAAGCTGAAAAGGGGCGAGAGGGAGTAGAATTCTAATGATTTCCCCGAATCTGTTTTCTATAGCAGCGGTGGCTCAGGCAATGTGGCAACAACGTATTCTGACTATTCTCTCCATTGAACCATATGTAAAACAATCAATCCTCCAGGAGGTGCAAATTGCATCCTCAAGCTAGCAATAGTGAAACCTCTACATAGGTTTAGATGGAAAACGAACGCCTACTTGCTAAAATTTCGCGAGCCACCTCTGTTCCATAAAGATTATTAATTCAAAAATTGCGCGGTGTGGAAGCTGTAACCGATAAAAGAGACCATTTCCTCGTGTGCTTGAAAACTTGCGGGTGAGTGCTCGCGTTTCGCAAAAATGCATCAATATTCAGAGTTTATTCTATAACGGTGTCTTCTGTCTCTATACGCCGCGGCACTCCACTTTGCATAAATAACTTTAATCAATCCATTGAAATCTCTGATGACCCGCTTTAAGGTGTTTACGATAGAGAGTTGGGTGCTTTGGCCTAAAAACATCAAAGGAAACTTTGGTGGCACTGATCACTGCCAACAATTCTGAAAGTGATCAGGTGTCGCGATGCAAATGCTACTATACTGTTATTTATCGACAGCAAACCAACCAAAAGAATCAACCATAAAAGCAGTACTGCCAAATTTTGCAAAAAGAATTCGCACTTTATACATTATTTATAAGGAAAATGTGTATATTTTATGCCAAATCTAGCAACACTGGAAAAGTGGAATCTGTTGATAGTGTAACTGACCCATATATAGTACAAATATAAGACAAATCATTTATTTCGTGGGAATTTCCTCCAACAGTCACCTGAATTTTATTGCTCGTCACGCATCAACGAAATTGGATTGAATTTGTTTAAAACGTTTACCGCGTCATTTATAAGAACGGTTTAAAAATCAAAATTTGCATTTATTTGCAGCCTAATAAAACTAATGGAATGGATGTCATAATAATCTGGTTTTTGGTTAGTGGTGGTCAGTCACAAAATCACATAACACTGAGACGCGGTCAATTGAAGGCTGTTACCCGGATGATTATATGGTCTGGAGCTTATGGCCAAGGCTCCAGTTTTAACGTACGCGTTCAATACACGTACACACAAGATCTTTTGGGCCATTTATTTCATGCTCTATGACGAAATTATCACGCAATTTCTATTACATAAGCAATTCTTATCACGAATTTAATTATTGCTTTTGTTTTCATGACCATTTTGTTTTATTTCTTTATTTTAATACAGTAATAAATCTACTTTCGATCATCTACTTTTTCGTTAAACGGATTTTTAAGACCACCAATGAGTGACATAGCTATTGGTCGAGCAATTTAAAACTTGGCCATTGCTTTGGTAACTATCGTTAGGTCTCTTTTAGTTTATTGCTTTAAAATAGACATCAGAGGAAAAACAGAGCAAATGTTTTGGTAGCCCCAAAAAACCATTTGGTAGAAAAATAACCCTACCAAAGACTTCAGTGGAACTAACTAAAAGTTTTGTGCGGCTAACTAAGGAGATTTTGCTGGATGAACCAAAGATTTGGTTAGCTCGACAAAAGTCGCTAGATAGATAATTTGTCTATCAATGGTTTTGTCAGCGCTACCAAAGTATGACCAGTGCGCTTATTGTGTGACCGGATGGGCGATCTGGATCTAATATGTTTGCCTTATGTATTTTTTTAACCTTAAACCAAAAATTGTATTAATCTAGAGGAAATTGGTTTTGAATGAAAGTGCAAGGGTTTTAGAGTGGCTATGTGGACACAGAATTTTAAAGTAAAACTATCCAGGTGAGAAAATTCCGCTTGTTTCTGTTATGAGTCAGTTTCTTCATCGTGCAAATCGTTCCAGAAGAAACAGTTATATCGATTTCTGAGTCCAAATAGCCACTTTAAAACACTTGCACTTTTGTTTCAAACCAATTTCTCATTTATCCGTTACAACTTTTTTCAAAGAATTTACCGGTTAAAGAGGCAAACTAACCGAGCCTGTGTGAAAAACGTTCATAAGATATTTCGATTATGGCTGCCTCCGTGCTGCCTCATGTAAAAGTATCGATTTATGCATACGTATGTTCGATAGAGCCTCGTCCACCGGATCGATTTATACCCATAGTCTCATACGGAAGAAATTTCGATACGTCGAATTTTACAAGCCACCACTGGGATGCGATTATTTGTAAGATTCATGGGTTATATATAGAACGGTAACTTATGCGTAGAATGTGTAAAGTAAACGGCGAGGGTAGAAAATATCTGTGACTGACGGTTGAAATATCGAGTTCTCAAAAAAGTCAACTTTAGATAAGAATCGGATCAAAGGCAGTAGCGGCTCGAGCAATTTGGCGACAATGTTTTTCCACCATTTGAATCTATGAGCAACAATCGATTGTTGGTGAAGTACTGTTTTACTATCCAATCGATAATTTTGCATTAAATCAAATGCAGGAAAAGCGTTGCTGCCAAATCGCAGGACCCGCTCCTGATCAAAGGTGTGCTTCATTTTCACTGACATCCGTTAAATTATTGTACGTTTGATGGATTGTGTCCTTGACTCCCACGACCTTATTGTCCTTGTGCCCAGTGGCACCTCGTACTATATGACAATTATGTTTTTATGTTATATGGATTTTTTTTTATATTATATGAGGGTCCACCCCCCCCCCCCCCCCCGTTCAACTGTGTAGCAGTCACATTCACGTAAGACAGAAGAGAAGGCTAAATTAAGGAAAAGTCACTTGGCATGCATTGTTGCACTTGGAACCTTTCTTTGTGGATTCGTAAGGGGAGGCAATTGACTCTCAAGATAAAATCAATATATTTTCATATTAATTATAAGAACAAAAACAATAAACAATAAATAAAACATTGTTTTTCTTAACGCAAATGAAAAAAGTAAAAAAAAAAAAAATCAAAAGAAAAATTTAAATTTTCAAAGAAATAGAAAAATAAAAATTTTCCAACTTTGAAGGTTATGTTTTGAAAACAAAACAAGAAGTCTGTCTATTTTACCGTTACGCTCACGAAAAAAAGTATGAAAAACCCGGAAAAAAATCTAAAAAATCACCGAAATTAAAAAATGAAAATTTTCAAAATTGTGAAGGTTATATTACAAACACACATACCTTGGACAAGTAATTTTTTTCAAAACCAATAAAAATTGCATGGATCACTATTCACACTCGGAAAAGAAAACAGAAAAAAGTTCGACACCAACACCAACCCGCGACCAAGACTGAAAGCCCGCGAAAGGAGAGACCGAAACGTCCACAGGTTGCAGATCGCCGTCCTACCCACCCCCATCCCCTTCACCTGTCCGCAACTTGAACAGGTGAGAGGAGGGGAGGCCACCAAGCGCCAGCACCGCGCCGCCCGCGGCTGGGCTACACAGAGATCCAGCGATTGCCGCTAGACTTCATACTTTACAGTGTGACTCACAATCTCACATGAAAATGCCCCGAGGAAATTTATGAACGGGCGAAACCAGACGCGCGAATCTATGAGAAAAATACGATTCCGTAGCGCTTTGCATCAAATCTGTGTGCGGTTCATTCAATTCATTCAATCGGAAATCCCCCGTCGGTGGCGAGCGGCGCGGGGGGTGTGAAATGTTCTACTATATATCCATTCCTCTCGCCACGTCACTTATAGGGTCTTCGCGTCGCTCGTTTTAACGGCGGGTTTCGTACTTTATGTCGCGTACTTATACATTTCGCTTGCTTGTTTCACTCGGATTATTTTTAATCGGAGGGCTTTTCCTCTCCGTACGTTTCTTTCCAGTGTGTGGGTGTGGAAAGAGTGTGACACAGAAACCAGATGAGATAGTCACGCGATAGTGAGGAGGTATTCCCGAGTGGTTTTGGGAAGCTCTCTTCCTCCGATTGGAAAACCCAGGTATAACCGAATAGAGTTTGGCAAAGTCTAACTAAAGTCCGACTTAACGAGTATACGGTTACAGTTATAGTGGTGACTTCACGAGCAACCTTGAAACCAATTTTCCATCTCGTCCAATCTCATGGAGTCATATACACTGAAAAAAATAAATACCCTAACGGCACATTTCGAGGTTGAAATCGGATTCAATTCGGTTTGGCAAACCAGTCAACCGATTTCAATCCGGTTTTGCAACCCGGGTTTTTAAAACCCGATTAACCCAAGCTGGATTTAAGCCAGATTATAGACAGTTTGAAATGGCTTACATGTCCGCAAAAAAAATTGACTAACTAGATTTGACTAGGATTCTAGCTATCTTCGCCACGCATCATAGACCCCTGTTCAAACTGGTTCAAAAACGTTTTTCAACTTGTTTCAAAAAGGGGGTTCGATCAGGGTTTTTCCCCAAATTTTAAACCACCGATTCCGAACCGGATTCAAACGAGATTATCAAAGCAGGGTTGAATGCGAATTATAGATAGTTTGAAATGGCTTACATGTCCGCAAAAAAATTGACTAACTAGATTTGATTCGGATTTAAGCAATCTTAGCCGTTGATTGTGAATCCCTTTTCAAGCTGATTTAAAATCGCTTTCCAACTTAAATCATTAATGGGGTTCAATTAGGGTTACTCCAGTTTTAAACCCCAAATTCCTAACCGGATTCAAACTAGATTATTCAACCCAGACTAAATGCGAATTATTGACGGCTTGAAATGGCTTACGTGTCCGCACTAAAAATAGAACTGTCGGATTTAACCCGAAATCAAACTGATTTTGAAGAGGATTATATACCCTACTTTCAGCTGTTTTAAAGATGTTTCCAAACTTGTTTCATCAGTTGGGTTCAACATGGGTATCTTTTGGATCAAGAACTAATCTTCGTCCCCATCCGGTTTTATAACTGGTTACTCAAGCCGGATTGAACGCAAAGTGCAGCTAAGCGACTTGAATGACTCACAAGACCGTACCTTAACTTGAATAACCAGATTGAATCCAGATGGCAGCCAAGTTCTTAATGAACTGTACTAGACCAACTTCAAACTGATAGAAAGTTATAGATTCAAGTTTGAGTTAATGTTTAGGTCAGACTCGCTAAACCAATTTTCAGGCACTCTACGTGGGCCTAGGGTGAATCCATTACTAAAAAGTACTGATGGAGATGTCCCTACAGTACCAAGTTTTAATGGAGAGGTCGTTCGCGGCTCGGGGCCAAGTAAACGCGAGTAACGTTTCGCAAAAAATATGGGGGAGCACTCTCTCGGGGAGAAGCCGCGAACTAAGTTAACTCCGCTTCCCTATCCGGTTTCAAACCAGGTTATTCAATCTAGATTGAATGCGAATTGTAGACGATTTGAAATGGCTTACATGTCCGCACCAAAAATTGGATAGCTAGATTTCACCTTGATTCAAAGTGATTTCATGGAGGGTTATAAACTCTACTTCAAAATAATTTAAAACCATTTCAAACTTGTTTTATCAATTGGGTTAAACACGGGTTTAAACGGATCAAGAACTCTACTTTCAAATCCGGTTTCAGAACAGTTTTTGAACCGGATTGAATGCGAATTGTAGATGGCTTGAAATGGCTTACATGTCCGCAAAAAAAAATTTACGAACGTGATCCAACCCAAACTCAACCCGTCTTTACAGCGGGGTGAATCCTACTTGAATTCGGTTCACAAGGCTGGCATGAAGTTGGATCGGATTCCATTTCTATTATGATGTAGTATGAGAAATGAGTCTATTTTTAACCCGTCCTTGATTTGTCTTATATGGAGCTTTTGAACCTGACGTCTATACGATTGATTAGCTAGGTTTGATCCTTGTTGGAAACAGATTCCTATCGTTTGCAAGTACTTCGATTAATGCGGTTTCAATCTAGTTTTAAGACGAAGCACTAAACGGGCCCAAAACGACTGGAGGGTTTAAGAAATCGGCTGAAAGCTCACTTGAAACTAGGTTGATGAAGCTTCTAGTAGCAAGTTCGAAACCGTTTTGAAGTCCTTTTCTTTAGAGTTTCTAAATCCATCTTGAACCATGTTCAGAGAACTGGCTTGAAACCGGTTCGGATCCAATTTGTGGCAGGGTCCAGTATGCAGTTTGAATCGGTTTTAAAATTCGTTTCCGATCCGTCTTTCACAAACTTGTACACCTGGTGATTATCCGACTGTCAATCTGGGTTTCGATACTGATTGAAAACGGGTTCTCATAGGTTTGAGGAGTCCATGTTTATCCTTGTTCAAGCCGTTTCCCAATCCGGATATCGAGCTGATCATCCCCGTGCCGCTTGAAAACCAGTCTTGAAATCGGATTAAAATCAGTTTGGAAATCGTGGGTTTGTCAATCCTTCGAGTAGCTGGTTTGAAACTACCCTGGATTGAGTGTGCCGTTAGGGTAGTTAAAAAAGTACAGAACAAACTGATTCGCTAAATTTACCCATAATTTGGTTAAATTAACAACTCAAATGCTAAATCAGCAATCATTTTGTTAGCTTAACTTTTTTAATTTCCCCAACCAGAAAATCAAATAGAAAAAATAACAATTTTTATGCTGGAATAAAAATTAGCAAGTAAAGTCAGCAATTTATTTTGCTGATAAACAAGCTAATTGGTAGATCAACTAACTGGGTTAAGTTCTGTAGGGTTTTTAAACTATTTAAAAGTGCTAAATTGACAATGTCTATTTTTTTAAAAAAACACCTTTATGTGGTTGATTTAAAAACTATTTTTGTAAACTCAGGAAATAAATTGTTAACTTAACAGAAAACCCTGGTTGATTTAGCTGCTTTCAATTTTTGTTAAATCAGCAAATTTTGAATTGTTGCTTTAGCAATTGATTTTTTCAGTGTACCTATAAGAACTTAGATCCAATTATCAAATGCAAAATTTATGCAAATAATAACCAGTTCTCTCCGACTTTAAATGTACTGTCGGAAAATTAATTGATGTCAGTCAACGCCTTGGATTTTGGATCGGGGAGGCAACCTGCGATATACCTACTTATCACAATGAAATTTTAAACTCTGCAGGTTGCCTACCTGTGTCAAAATCTAAGGCGTTGACTGTCATTATTTAATTCGCAGGATGCCAGTGCACAGAAACTATTCGATTTGACCTACCTAAAAAATGTTTTCTCTTCAAATACTCTACTAAGGTATTTTTCTGGGTCATTTTTCTACTAAATGTTTTTTCAGTGCTATCAAAGTGTTATGTCTTTTTTTTTTCCCGCGTGGCAGTGAACAGCCTATTTCCGATAATTTGTGCCCAAAAGAAACTGCGAGAGAGACAAAGACAATATATGGATGCTACCATGGGTGATAGACGACAGTGCCACGAGCTGTAGTGTCATACCTCTCGTGATACTTATTTTGAGGTTAATTGTGATGCCGCCATTTTTGGGACGGTCCAATGCGGTTCGTTGACTGGTGATCAATGCTTGTTGAGGTTCTCGACTTCTCGATACGTCGAGGATCGTCCGCTCCAAACGGTTTTTAAGCCCAGGAGTCTTGCACCCTATCTGCATCTCCGTTCGTCAATAGGGTCTTGCCTAATTGAGATTGAGAGACCTGCACACTACACCGTAAACAACTTAGCGAGAGTGGGGTTGACTTGTTTTGATATTGTACCACTCAAGTATGTTCTATTTTGTTTGCGCAAGGCATCCAAGATTCAAATGACAAAACAACATATTTACTATTGACTGCCAAATCGCATCAAACCATGACCATGCGTTACTCCTTCAGTCTTTTCCACCATTGACTATAGTGATTAGTGAATGAATACCAAAGCCCATTTCTTAGCACTCCCGCTCGTAAACACTTTTATCTGAATTGCCACGGTTTCCCGCAGAGGGGTGAAGTGAATATGAATGAGAGTCGCTATATAGCTCTGTGCAAAAAAAAGTTACGGTTCAGCTTCATCAAAAGGAATAGACACATTATTTGGTATCTACGACTTAGATATGGGAACAACATCGATGAAAATAACAACTCAGATGAAAGCCGTGAATTAAATGGGAAAACACCGAAGCAATGGAATGGAACATTGTGAATAGAAAAAGAAAATAGATCACAGTAACAAGACGTATTGTTAAACAAAACAGCAAAGTTGTAACCAACGTAGATTTGTCCATTTAAAATCACTAAAAAAATTGGGCTATTATGGGTGTGCGAATTTTGGGTTTCAACCGTAATTCGAAACTTTGCAATTGAAAGAATATTACGGACGAAAACGCAAAGTTAAATCTCACGCTTTTGCCACGAAGAAAACATAACCTTCAAATGAGGTGAAAGGCGAAAAAGAAATGTCATCGATATGAGAAAAGATTCGTTGAAAATAAACAGTATAAAATGGAAATAAATGAAGGAAGTAGAATTCCGTGCGACTGAAAAAAAATAACAAAACAAAACAACAGCAACGACAACACTGAAAAAAATACGGAAAAGTACGGGCAAATGTGGAACACTGGCAAAATCCGGGTGTTATACCCGGAACTTCCGGGCGTCATGTTCCATATTTGCCCGTCACGTCCGGGTCTCA
Organism: Trialeurodes vaporariorum; assembly: GCA_011764245.1. NCBI lineage: Eukaryota > Metazoa > Arthropoda > Insecta > Hemiptera > Aleyrodidae > Trialeurodes > Trialeurodes vaporariorum. Next base: position 33,321,087 of record VMOF01000379.1, on the reverse strand, counting down.
GGCCCGTACTTTTTTCAGTGCAGTAATGCACGGTAACAAAACTGAAACTCCCTAACGCCATAGCAAACGTTTGTAACAGACCCATTAAATACGCTAAATAAAATTCCAAGATATCTGTCGTATTGCGAATCACAAAAGAAGAGTTCAATCTAATTTGTCAGTATCTCTGTGATAAATCAAATTCCACCAGAATAGATAAAGCTGCAATTAGATGGACACCCCCCTCCCCCCACGCTGTGACTCTGTTCGACAACCATCTTAGAATTCTGTTTAAACGCATTAACTGAGTTTGTGAGTCAATTTTGGAACTTCTGGAAGATCTTAAATTCTTAACGTTATTTCAAGCAATGTTATACTTCACTGAAAAACAAAAAAAACAAACAAACAAAAAAGATTACTGAAGCACAAATACATGTGAACCAAAAGGAGGGATGCTACTTTTACCAGAATTCTTGTGTCCGTTACGTCGTAACTTTTAAAGATATTCTAGTAGTCACCATATTCTGATAGTATTAGTAACACCAGAGTTTTCTGGTAAAGATGCTTGACTTTCCGCTATTCCCATATTTTTGTGCCCTCAGAAATATAATAGAATTCAGGAATTTTTTTTTTCCAGTTTAGTATACATATGAGTATACCTTCTTCACTACTGTGCCAAAAGTTTGCAACTGCCATAACAGAAAAAAAAATTTTTTGAATTTAAGTGGAAATAAACAAGCATGCGGGCGCTAAAAAACGTCAGCATTAATGAGAAAAAAACGACATCAACAAAGATCACTGTACGCCCTATTTTAAAAATAGCATAGTTTTTAAATTCGATATTTTGACTATATTTGTTTTTTAACGACGCAGTGTCAATGCTATTGTTGATACAAACCAATATATCTCTGCGGTGCGCAGGCAGCGGAGAACAGACTCAAGTACTAAAATAGAAAGTATCATGGAAGTGAGGGGTGCAAAAACGTTACTTATCCAGTGTATTTTAAATGGTAGAAGTGACTTTGTTGCAAACATCGTCTAAATTTAAACTGACTATTCGTGAAAGAAATGATTGGTTTTGATTTGGGCGCTATCATTAATCTGTAAACCTAATGCAAGGGAATTTTTTTTTTAAATTTTCCTTTATTTACAATCATTAGGTATATATTCGAAGAGAATAATTTTTTTTTAACCTTAAAAAATTTACTGCGTCAGCACCAGTCAACAAAAAAATATGAGTCTGATAAAAAGAGGGGTGGATATAGCATAAATAATATAGAAACATCGATATTTCCTTTCGTCTTCAATTGAAAAATGTCTATTGGTGTGAAGAATCATTTTCTGCCGTAGTCAGCAGGCCGATCTTTGAAATCAGTGAAAAAAAATGGTAGACTGGATGCGAAAAGGGCTGCTATTGGTCCCTCTAAAGGGTTTATCAAAAAATACACCTCTGTAACCAGGTATCCCTCCGCTAAAGATAAGCTATCGGCTGCTTGAAACAAACCGGAAAAACCCGATAGCTTATCGAAGCTAGCGGAGAGATATTTGGTTACAGAGGTATCTATTTCGATAAACACTTTAGAGAGACCAATAGCAGCCCTTTATGTATTCAGTCTACCAGTTTTATCCACTGATTTCAAAGATCGGCCCCGCAGGCCAAGCAATTGGTGAACTCAGAATAAGTCTGCCAAAAAGCGTTCAAGATATATGCAAAAAGTCTGGAGAAAAAGCGCTCTTATTTTAGTTACAGGGTTTTTAACTGTGTAATACACAGGTGGATTCAACAAAATCTACTTAAAACGGTTTTAAATTTTGAAAAGCCTTTAAACAATTAGTATGTTTTTATACCAAGAGAGTGGATTTTTTTGGGGGGGGGGGGGCACAATAATCAAAAATCAAAAAAAATCCCGGGATATAATCAAATGGGCTCAAGAGTCACCAAACAAATGTTTCCATTTATTCAAACAAGCGTTAATAATTGTTTCTTTCTTTTGTTTCACACACCCTGTTAATTCATTTCATTCGTTCTGTCCGGAGCAAAATCTTTGATAACAAAGTGAAAGTTATTGTTCTGAAGACAGGTTTTAAAGTAAAAAAAATATGTCGTTCAAAACGTTTGGTGTCTGTCCTCTACTCGACGCACTATGATCTGATATCACCAAAAAGTGGAAAAAAAAAAACATAAAGAAAATTTCTCATATTCATCATGTATAAACTTTCACGACCAATTTTAATCAAAAAAAGCACTATTAAATAATAATGTGACCCCATAGAAATTTCACTGGTTAGTTTCAAATGAAGTTTAAAAAGGTCGAAAAATATTTTTTTTTATGATTTCGTTTCTATGATTTTTGGCCACTCGTTTTTGATCTCAAACTATTGTCCGACGCAGCGTTTGCAATTCTACTGCAGCTGAAAAAGAGACAGTTTGCAACCAAAAGGGATGAAAGGAGCGCTTGAGGTAAAGAAAGCGAGAAATGAGTTAGGAGTTTGGGCCTTATAGTGTTTCAGGAGTGGAGGCCTCTTTGATTACTCGATTTACCGTCCAAAACTCTCCGTTCGACTTCTGAGAACAGTCCTTTCTCAACTCACGGTAAGTTTTATTACCTTTTTTTACTATGATGACGTAGCACGATATAGTAGTTGTTTAATCCACGATTTTATCAATGAGGACTCTTGAGAAAGGAGGGGAACATTCTCACATTAACCCTTTCACGGGAAGTGGTATATATAAAATTTAAATGGACATTCTACAAATAGTTGTGCGACCCATCAAAGTTCTTAGAAAACGGTCTTCTTTTGAACCGTCTAAGTAAATCAAAAAAAAAAAAAAAAAAAAAACTCAAAGCCCAAAATGCTGCAGGGAAAGGGTTGGGTTAACCCAAAATGAAAGGGAAATCAAAACAATTAAAGATCGTCGAATTTTATGCACCCCACTAATTGTAAGTACAGACTACAGGTGTGTACTAGACCTACATTTCGTCGGATTTTCAATGATATTACTGCGTAGTGGCTCATTACGTTGGTATAATTCCAAACGCAAGAATTCAAGGAATGTCATTAGAGGAAAAACGAGAGAGATAAAAATGAAACATATTTTTCGGCTGATTTTTCTCAATTTAAATTTTGTGGTTCAATTTAGATTCAGAGCTTTTTTTTACATGTAACTGTAAACGTTTCCCGGTTACACAGAAGCCGCCCTGGATTTTATCTTCCAGCTGATGAATGAGGAAAGATAAAGCAAAATCTATTCTCATATTTTCCGTATAGATTTTTTTTTTCCAGATTTCTAGTACATTCCACGTTTAATAGATCTGTTGCGTACTGTAGCTACATTGGCACATTGGTTTTATGAGCTTGTGTTTTGTTTTTTGATTTTAACGTAACTAACATCCGAAAAAGTAACAATGCGTATATTGGATTTTTTCTCAATCTACTTGTTGAGTCAGGAAATCAAGCTGGAGAATCGTCCGTTTTTAATAACCCACCCTACACCATAAACTGTTTTCGCTGACAAACGGCATACAGCATTGACGAAACTATGACAAGTATGTAAACATTTAGAGTCCCTTCATGGAAGTTTTGTTTAGGGAGTATCAACCAGGGCTGCCGTTTTGCGTATAATCAATGCTATTTTTTAATTCCCCGATGATTCTACCGGTTGAGAAAAGATTACACAGTTCAGTTCAGTGCATGACTGAAAATAAAGTAAAATACTCGCATCTGTAATCTTTTTTCAACCGGTGGAGTTGTCGATGACTTTAAAAAACTTGCGGATATTTTAATTAATCAACGGAGTTTCCACCGATTAAGGAAAGATTACAGATCAGAGTATTTTCGTGCATTACAGTCATACACTGAATTGAACTGTGTAATCTTTTCTAAACCCGGGGTGGAACCATCGGTGAATAGAAAAATAGCATTGATTATACGCAAAAGGGCAGCCCTGGTACAACAAAAGCTCATAGAGCCCCAAAAGGAGTCGAAAAAATAGCTTTGGCAGCCAATCGATGGAGTTTTTTTCCGGGGTTAAATCACAGAACTTGTTGAACCCGTCCCGGTACTCCCTGAAAAAAAAAAAACAAAACAAAAACAAAAAACAAACAAAACAAAAAACAAAAAACAAACAAAAAAAAAAAAAACAAAAAAACAAACAAAAACAAACAAAAAACCAACCATCAAAGGACTTTAGTAAACATCAGCATACCCTCCAAACGTTTATGGTGACCATACCCTGGTAAAAGTTTTTCATTGGTGACCAATAAAAGGGTTTCCCAATTCTCCAGTGACCAATAAATTTTTCATTGGTGACCTATGTAATTTCATTGGTGCCCAAATTTTCATTGGTCACCAATGAAAAATTCATTGGTCACTGGAAAATTTGGGAAACCCGTTTTATTGGTCACCAATGAAAAACTTTTACCAGGGTACTATTAGATACATACCTATAGCGTTTATATTATTTGACAGTCTTCCTGTACGTACCAGAAAAATACTGCAGCCAGCCAATTTTCATGTATTTAAACGGAAAATACACCATTTTGAGGTTACGACGATGTTAACTAAAGCGGGGTGGTTCCGTCCAAGTACGCGAGTTTCGGTGAAAATTGTGTACCTATGTAATGTAGGGCAAGTTGTTTCTCAAATTGGCTTTTGCTTTAACTCTCTAAAGGACTGGGTCACTTCAAAAGAACGTCATGCCGTTATACATATAAACTTCCGTTTTTATGTATCAGGAAGGTAGTTGACTGTTCGTACTTGGGGGAGATGGAATTGCCTATACGACAAATGGAAGGCGCCAGATGGCCGTGTCTTGTAAGTGTTTTCATCGATATTTACGTTTATCCGGAATGAAGACTGAAACAATGTGAAACAGACGGGATGAAAAAAAAAAGTCTACTCGGGTTAAAGCTACTTGTTGAGGTGACGAGTTGATTTTGAAAGTTATCATGTGCACTTTCTTTTCTTTCAGAGAAGTGTTTATTCACTTATAAACTGGTCATATAAATATCTTGTATTGCTAGGGCAAAAGTATACGTAGGACAAACCTATTTGATCAACCGAACATGATTTAGTCAACTTATTGACCCCCAAAAATAATCCAGGAAGTAACTCCTAATAATGAGCATTAAATATAGGCATCACCAGTGACCCCAAATTTTTTATACTCCCATTTTGTGAAATTCGGAACCCATCTATTTTTTCGTGGCTGCAATTGGATGGGCTTGAGTAGGATTCACCCTTAAAGTGACTTGAATTTTTTTAGGTATGGTTTTTTGGAATGAGGCCACACTCCTGCCAGTGAATTCAGACTTTACAGACTGAAACTGACCCAAACACTATTGGTTCCTCTTTTACTCCGCCCATTTAAAACACGACGTGGAAATTTTGCGTGGAATCTGGTAACACTGGATTTTGCTCTTTTAAAGACCATGTAAAATATCGATTTGAGGGATTGCACTATGCACCCCTAACAGTTTGACCTTTTTCACGGGCTTTAATGGACGTAAATTTATGTTGCGAAATCAGATGATCAAAGTTGAAGCAGTCGGTGACCCGCCCAATATTATAGAAATTTCAGCGTTTTTTTTTTTTTTTTTTTTCATTTTTTTTTTTATTTTATTTTTTTCTCTCCTTAATTTTTACAGATCGACGAGTGTCATCATCAATCTTTTTCAATCGTGATCCACCGGGCCTCTTAGTGCAACGATAGTTTCTTCATCCCTCTTTTTTCTCCATTAAGAAACGTATGTTAGATGAGGATGGACAAGGGGATGAAACCCCTTTTTCTGTCATTTTCCTACTTATACATTCAAATGGGACATGAGAGAGATGGAAGAGATCCTGGTTGCGCCAGTGACCTGACCACGCCTTACTCTCTGAGAGGTGTGAATAAAACCAATTTTTTTCTCTCTTTCACACCTCATCAACCGCTGACTAACTCCCACAATTGTCAATGGTTAAAACACCTTCCATTCGGCATGATATAGCCCCTTGACAGCTTGACTAGAGCATCGATAGCGTTGTGTAGATCCAGATAATGACTGCGGTGCTAATGATATAACTTCTAAGAGTGTCTGGGTGTCGCATTTACTTTACATACATCCTGTATCTTATAATTTTTTTTTGTTTATTTTCTTAAGAAAAGTTGTAATCTATTCCTTATGGGTCATGTGTGCTTCACCAATAGCCATGTTCAAAATGATCGTTCTCCCCCGGCTATCATTAGGACAGGTTTGATTTAAAAAATAGAAATTTAACTTATTGAATGTTTACAACTTTATGGTAGCGCGACGTTAACATGAGATTTTGGAGGGACAGAGTGAAGGGGCCAACCATAATTTAACCCTTTGAGTAGGCGCGCTCCGTTTTATGACACGAATAGGCCCGTGGGTTACAGATGTCCCTCAGCTCTTAAAATGGCTGTAATTTTTAAAGTTTTTGGCAAAAATTAGCGTTTTTTGCCCCAAACGAATCCATAAACCAGCTAATTGTCATTTAATGAGAAAAAATTAAAAAAAAATCATCCATCAATTTTTCAGGTCGAAAAACGGAAACAGAAGAAAGTCGAAAATTAATTTTCTTCTAAAATGGCGGTTTTTAGGCCAAAAATATCAAACTTAAAAAGAGTCAAAATGCTTGAAATTCAGAAATCCTGCGTGAAAACCCCTCAAAAATAAAATACAAGCTTGTTCGATGAAAAAAAAATTGTTTTGAAGAGACCCCGGGGGGAAAATTCTGGAAAAAGAGAAAAAAAAAAAAATGAGCGAAGAGAAAAATATATAAAACCCGTGTTTCTTCTAAAGATTTGAGACATCTGTGTAATCAAAACTTGAAAAAATAATCATTTTCCAATTCTGAAAACGTTCAAATACTCTTTGAGAAGTTAGGCTCTAATTTAAGAGGAAAAAGGCGGGACAGATTTAAAAAAAATGGAAACAATTGACAACTCATAGACCGCGATTCTACGCTTCATCATCGTCATCGGTTCCCTAACAGCCAAGGCAAACTGTGAGTCACAGACACGCGGAAATCGCCGGAGTCCCAAGCTAAAACCCTTACTGAGGTAGAATTAAAATTTTTTGAGGAGTTGCCGCATCGGAAAAAAAAAATACGAAGGAATTTTTGAGGATTTCGTCGTTTCCAAAATTATTATAGGTTCACGAATAGGCGCGTGGGTGACATTTGTCACCCAGTCAACTTTGACCATGCATAACTTGTGTTCTTTTCGGCGCATACGCGCCGTTCTAGATTGAAATTAACCAGCAATGCAAGAAGAGCAGCTACCGAGAATTTTGATCCCTTATCATCAAAAATTTAAGAAGAAAGGGGTTCATTCAAAATCGGCATTTTTCGCCCACTGCTTGTTTTGACGAAACTTTGGGTATCGATTGGGTTTACTATTAGTAGTGGATCCTGAAATTTTCGCGACCTAAAACCAATTTTTAGGGGGGGGGGGTGGGGGGTCAAAGTTGAAACCTTCAAACTCGAATATCTCGCTAACAAAAAAAAGATTTTGAAATGTGGTTTGTGCGAAAAAACGCAAAATAAAATTTTCCCTTTTTTTTGATTACCCACATGTTCCACAAAATTTTGAAATTACACTTGCAATTTGCAATTTTTTTATTTTCAGGCTCGAAATTTTTTACAAATTTTGAAATTCTGAAAAAACGCATTCTTCGATTTTGATCTTTACAAGATATGTTATTCTCTAGAAAAATTTTCTACAATTTAGTCTAAACCGCATGTTGGGGAAACTTTTAGTTTCTGAGTTATGAATTTTTAAAGTGTCAAAAATCGCTATTTTAGCGTTCTCAGCGACAACGACGAAACTTAAAAAAAGAATTTCTCCGCTTCTAATCAACAAAACTTGATGAAAATTGGGGATTTAGGGGTTTCGAATGTCGTAGAATTCAAATCTGCTATCAGATTTGAAGAATTTTGAAATCCAAGATGGCTACCAAGTAGATGGGTAGGCAGCCATCTTGGATTTCAAAATTCTTCAAATCTGATAGCAGAATTGAATTCTACGACATTCGAAACCCCTAAATCTCAATTTTCATCAAGTTTTGTTGATTAGAAGCGGAGAACTTCTTTTTTTAAGTTTCGTCGCTGTCGCTGAGAACGCTAAAATAGCGATTTTTTACACTTTTTAAAAAATTTATAACTCAGAAACTAAAAGTTTCCCCAACATGCGGTTTAGACTAAATTGTAGCAAATTTTCTAGAGAATAACATATCTTGTAAAGATCAAAATCGAAGAATGCGTTTTTTTAAGGGAGTATGGTAAAACCGGCACATTTCAAACTATCGATGTGAGATTATGCGCAAGTTTGCGCAAAATCTGAAAAAATATTCTGAATCCTCATAGTTTGGGCTACAAAATATGTGAAAATGGGGGCGTTATAATTCGTTATATTTTTTATACACGTCTCCAAACATTTTGAATAATTAAAAAAACCGGAAAATTTAACCTTTTTTTCCAAAATAGCTTTAATAAGCGAACTATTTCAATTAAATAAGTGAACAAACTTATTTTTTTAAAGAAATAACTTATCGGAAGTGGGGGAGGTCCATAGTCGTTGTTATTCCGACATTTGTCTTCGTGATCTGACTCATCTTGGGTAGCACTGCGTAACTCAAATGCGCGTCGCCGAATCTGAAGCGTCGATCTCTTATCTTCCCATTGTCGCCACAGCCGTTGATTTTGCAATTAAAGAAAACCAATGCCGGAAACTTACCCCTTGGTTACCCCCCCTTTTCCCAAAAGAAAAGTCCAAAAAACCCTACAAGATGGTCGGATTTTTGACTTTTGTCCACAGGTCGCTGCACTGTGTGGCGGTTGCCATATGAAAATGTTGAGTTAACCCTCGAGTAAGCGCGTGGGTGACAGGTGACCCCACGAGTTAGTTTTTTTTCAAAGGGGGTTTATTCAAAAACGGCATTTTTCGCCCACTGCTTGTTTTTGACGAAACTTTGGGTATCGATTGGGTTTTCTATTAGTAGTGGATCCTGAAATTTTCGCGACCTAAAACCAATTTTTTGAGGGGGGGGGGGGTGGGGGGGCAAAGTTGAAACCTTCAAACTCGAATATCTCGCTAACGAATAAAGATTTTTAAATGTGGTTTGTGCGAAAAAACGCAAAATAAAATTTCCTTTCTTTTGATTACCCACATGTTCCACAAAATTTTGAAATTACACTTGCAATTTGCAATTTTTTGATTTTCAGGCTCGAATTTTTTTACAAATTTTGAAATTCTGAAAAAACGCATTCTTCGATTTTGATCTTTACAAGATATGTTATTCTCTAGAAAATTTGCTACAATTTAGTCTAAACCGCATGTTGGGGAAACTTTTAGTTTCTGAGTTATGAATTTTTAAAGTGTCAAAAATCGCTATTTTAGCGTTCTCAGCGACAGCGACGAAACTTAAAAAAAAAAGTTCTCCGCTTCTAATCAACAAAACTTGATGAAAATTGAGATTTAGGGGTTTCGAATGTCGTAGAATTCAATTCTGCTATCAGATTTGAAGAATTTTGAAATCCAAAATGGCTACCAAGTAGATGGGTAGGCAGCCATCTTGGATTTCAAAATTCTTCAAATCTGATAGCAGAATTGAATTCTACGACATTCGAAACCCCTAAATCTCAATTTTCATCAAGTTTTGTTGATTAGAAGCGGAGAAATTCTTTTTTTAAATTTCGTCGTTGTCGCTGAGAATGCTAAAATAGCGATTTTGACACTTTAAAAATTCATAAATCAGAAACTAAAAGTTTCCTCAACATGCGGTTTAGACTAAATTGTAGCAAATTTTCTAGAGAATAACATATCTTGTAAAGATCAAAATCGAAGAATGCGTTTTTTCAGAATTTCAAAATTTGTAAAAAAAATTTGAGCCTGAAAATCAAAAAATTGCAAATTGCAAGTGTAATTTCAAAATTTTGTGGAACATGTGGGTAATCAAAAGAAAGGAAATTTTATTTTGCGTTTTTTCGCACAAACCACATTTCAAAAGCTTTATTCGTTAGCGAGATATTCGAGTTTGAAGGTTTCAACTTTGACCCCCCCCCCCCCCCTCTAAAAAATTTGGGTTTTTGGTCGCGAAAATTTCAGGATCCACTACTAATAGTAAACCCAATCGATACCCAAAATTTCGTCAAAAACAAGCAGTGGGCGAAAAATGCCGATTTTGAATGAACCCCTTTGAAAAAAAACTAACTCGTGGGGTCACCTGTCACCCACGCGCTTACTCGAGGGTTAACTCAACATTTTCATATGGCAACCGCCATGCCATCTAGTTTGAAAGAGGATGAAAAATTGAGATGATTGAAACGGAAACCAATCGAAGCTTCCTTTAATTGATAATTTTGATGTATCGAATGTCAACGTTTGATTTTTATCATCTCCCCAAAAACCATAAGATTCCTTACACTTCATTTATATAAATCAATGGTAAAAATTAATACTCCAGAGGTTCAATTGCACCCACAAACATTCGATAATTTTCCATCGGTTTAAATTGGATAGCAAAAATGATCGATTGACATAAGTCACCGCTGACGCCCCGGGGATCCCTGGACTATCTAAACCGCTTATGGAATTACCATTCTCTCTATGTGTTCCCCTTTTTTAAAAAAAAAGTAAAGGACATTTTTCAAGCCCTTGAGCTTTTAAATGGTTGCCCCTTGGCAGAATTTAATGTACAAAATATAGCTGTAGAAAGGAATAATAAGATATGGACTTGTAAGTAATTAATAGATTCTACGTGTTGTTTGATCGATTGAAAAAGAAAAAAAAAAACTTGCGGATTAGTTCATAAAAAAAAAAATTTTTTTTTTATATGGTAAGTTCAAATTTATTTAAAAAAAAAAAAAAAGAAAAATTAGTTTCTGAAATGTGAGAAAATGGGTTTCATTGGAGGTTCAAAAGATAGAATTAAGTTGGGGGTTTTCAAATTATTTTAACGAAGCAGTTTATTCAAATTACGAATCAAAACTTTTGGTTTAATTATAATTTCAATACACATCGGCTGGTTTTTTTCCGGAAGAAAGGAATATTGGTTAGATAAATCATCAGTAATCTGGTCCTAAGGCAACTCGTCAAGAGGTGTCGGCATTCTGCCAAAAACGTCTAAGAACATTGTGTTTTTATTCTTAAGAGCTTCAAATAGGATTAGTGCTTGAACTTCGTCTAATTTTTGGTCTTTCAAAATGCATATTCCAATTTTCATATAGAATTTACATTTTCCTTTTTTATCAACTAGTTTGATTTATAAGGACATCGATTTAAAAAACAATAGTTAAGATGACGTCCAAACGAAGTCTAGCTATACGCTATTTTGCTTAGAATCATAAAACAATTTCGGCTGCGATTTTTTCAGCAACGATTAATGAGTGAAGAACACGTGTCTAATTAACCCTACTGACCTCAATAATATTAGAGACACGTATTTTGTGGTTTTTCAATATCTTCACCAGTTACTATGATAAAATAGCAAAATATTATCCTTTACTTATACGAGTCATAACTTCAAAACGAGAAAATTGAGCATGATCAATGTTTGATCGTTCACAACAAGAGGGTAGTTAAATATCCCTGCAACGCCCTGAGAATTTTGCATACACCGTGGATTGAAGGCGCTCAAGGAAACATTTTTTTTTTTTCGAATGCTAACAATATTTAGAGTCGTAATTATTGTGAATACAAAACTGAAATTATGTGAGTTGATCTATTCACACATTGAAAAACAGTACTAAATTTAACTACCTGTTTGTTTGTTTGTTAAAAAGCACGGATAACAATTAAAATGGGTTTAAATTTTTCCATTTGAAATAGTTAAATAAAAGTCATATTGTGTTAATTTAACTATTTCAAACAGTAAAACAAACAGTCTCAATTATTATTCATACTATTTACTAAACAATTCCTGGCAAAAAAGGCTTATACAGGTCCATAAGGTCCATAAGCGATTCCTTATACAGAGTGTGTGTATGTATTGATCCATATAAATATACATGGATATCGTATGGGTATACATGTTGATATCCTTCTGGGGCCGGTCAGATTTGTCGTAGCCTGCTACCATGGCTCCCTGCGCAAGGTCGCAACTAGCCGAGCCTCGACCATCCAAACTAGACCCTGTTACCGATGGTAGTCGCCTATCGAGGTATGCTGACACCCAGAATACGCAACAAATCCCTGGTCCTTACAGATCCATATGGATCCATACATATCCGTACTGTGTACAGAAAATTGGTTATGGGACCTTATATGGACCATTTTTGCCAAGAAAATCGTTAAAAGTAGCCCCTTTCCCTTTTAGTGCAAAAACGAGTATACTCGGGTGTGGTATTGAAAGGGTTAAATTCAGTGGCGAAGCGTGAAATTTGGCAACAATGTATTTTCTTCATTTAAATTCACCAAAAAAGTCAAACGTTTCAGTCATCGGCGATGACCAGGCATTTCGACCTTTCTAAAGTGTTTAAATGGGAAAAAGGAACGTTGCCAAATGACACGCCTCGCGCTACTGCGGTTGAATTGTACGATCGAAGTTGTCCAGGATCCTACGGTACCTTTCAATCGGATACATGGAAGTTTCATTCACACGCGCCACCGAACGCCAGGACAGTTGGTCCCTGACAGGATCCCGAAGTATGTTCGATACTCGGTTCGTGAGAGCGATAAAGTGACGTTTTCAGGGCTGGTCGAACCGGAAGAGGAATCCCCGAGTTCAAAACATTCGCAGCCATTTTCGGATCAACCGTGCCATGCTCGCTTGACGGATGAACCGTAATTGATGCACCACTGGCCGGATGAATTGTAGCCCTTGCAACGCTTGACCAGACCCGCTCTTCGACGACAATACTGCAAGGGATGAGGAATATTGCGACTAAACTAAAAACGAACAGGGCCCACTTCAAGGCTTCGAAAAATGAGGTCACGAACTGGAAAACGTGCATGTGAGTCAATACCACGTCCTGGGGTCTAGATCCCTAGAAATATGATCACATTACTAGTCAAACACTATGCATATACTGCGACATAAATCAACGAGCTATACATTTACTTAGAGTGGCAGTTTAATAGGTAACCTACGTAGTGCGGAGATTGTAATATTTCCGCTACTCTACGTGGAGTAAGAAATTAAATAGGATAGAAAGAACAACAATAAATCTACGTAAGCCGCAAATATTGAGCTTTGGGAAAAATATGGAACAAACTGATCGATAATTGGACCTGCGGTAACTATTTACGAGCAATCGCATGGAAATGATCGAGTTGACTTAACCGATCGTAAAAATGTAGCCATTCGCCAAGCCTGGCTAAAACTCGATCTTTTGGGAGGTTTTATCCGGTTATTTTTAACTCTTCATATCTTCAGCTTATTCGAGATTAATTGGTTCAAAAGATTGTGAAAAAAATTCATTCATAAGCATCTATCTTGCCTGTAAGTACAGATGCTTCAAACTCCTTCAAAGAAATGGATAGACAAACCGCAAAGCAGTTCAGTCGTGCTTTTTTTCACTCCAAGAATTTGAAGGCTAATTTGATTTAAGGACACGAACGTGGCGCAGCATTCAAGAGATTCAATCTGTTTCGCAACTCATTTTGAATGCGGGGCGGGTGGAGCAGTGGTGCCCTGCTTACAATTAGTTAGAACAAAGCATACTAATACATAAAATATGGAGTAAGCCCGAATGGAGCTGTTGCAAACTTTTGCTACAGGCTTATTAATAGTTGACTGTAGGATAATACCCTGTAAAAATAACGATTAGCACACTAAAAAATCACGAAACCCCTCCTAAACTCACAAAATGCTTTTAAATGCGAGGCCGTAATGGCGGCCGTGGCCCCGGTTTTCTTATGGTATGCTTTTCTTATTGTATGCTTCTTCTTCTTCTTGTGTGGTGTTGCGAGAACACCTCGTGTAGATGGCGCTGATTGAAGATAGGGAGCCCCGATGAAAACCGCGGGCCCCCGGGCCCCCATTACGGTCTCACGTTTAAAAGCATTTTGTGAGTTTAGGAGTGGATTTCGTGATTTTTTAGTGCGCTAATCGTTATTTTTACTGGGTATTACCCCATAATCAACCATTTATAAGCCTGTAGCAAAAGTTTGCAACAGCTCCATTATGTTGACTCCGGCCGTGATACAACCAGGTATACAGAGGGGATCACAAAGATTACAGAATTTTCTATCGTAAAGGTTACTTTTTCCATGCTTTTGTTGACCAAACTGTTCCATGTTCCATGTTTCTCTGTTCACTGTTCCATGTTTGATTGTTTGTTCTAGTTCTGTGAACAAGCACAAGAAAAGTAATCTTTTCGAGCCAGAATTCTGTAATCTTATTCTGATCCTCTATATGCCCGTTTGTATCATGGCTGGCGTTTTATCCATGTTTCACTTAACACGGGCGAGATAGCTAGTGCCATGTCTGTAGGTACCTTTAAGTAATTTTTGAGTTAGACTGCTTATCTTGCCAAATTAGGCGGGAAAGTAAAAAATGTTGCTTTGAGTAAAATGGGAAAATGCGTGTGGTAATGCGCAAAATGGTAGCCCAAAAAGAAGAAGGAGAGTAAGTACCTACCTCATCAACCCAAAGCATCGGGAAAACGCCCTTCGTTACGTTCTCCAGAATAGATATCTTTTTTATGGGATAGAAAGGAAGGTTGAACTGAAGACGCCTGCTGCCTCTTATAATAATGCCAGTTCTCTGAAAAGAAAATATACTTATTAATGTTGCGTAAGTTTCTAATAATACTTTCCTCCCAAAATATAGCTTTTTTTGTTAAGTTTTCTGTCGTTCAACATTCATAAAAATAAAAATAAAATCGTGTCTAAAAAACAAAAACAAAAATCAGTAGAATAATATCCTTTCATTTGATATTATTTTATTTTTTGACATTCACAAGTCTACAGCTGTCATAGGTCTATAAATAATCGTGACATTGCGATTAGCAATCAACAATCTAAATTTAAGATAACTTAACATGTTACCATTACTGTTGAATACGACATTAATGAAAGTAGCGATCTTTCAATGAAAAAAGCCACCTCTTAAATTAAGGGCGGATGAAGGTTTAGAGGTGAATACGACCCAGTACAACGAACTGACCTATACAACAGTTTCATGAATCAGGACGTCACTATTATAAGTGGCGGTAGCCACTAACGGTCAAGAAAAAAAAAAGAACAGAGAGAGCTACCCGCCTACTTATTATACACACAGCCCCCGGTTTTCGCCACTTTGCCGGATTTTCGACCGAGTTAGCCGCGATTCAGCCTAAACCGTAGAAATAAACCCTATAACATGTGGTATTGGCGGATAGAGCTCGTCAATTCCGATCGAACTGCGGAGCGATTTTTATTTTGGCTCAAGAATAAGAGAGTAATGTTAAAAAAACAAAAGAAAATGAGGGGTTTTTTACGCATTTGACCCGTTTCGAAGGGAGCTTTATTGCCCACAGCTAGCGCAGTAACCGCAACTCGTATCAAACCAAATAAGGTCTTATTTTATTCTCCATATCTCAGTGATGTGCCTTTCGAAGAGTTTTTTAAATTTCATTCGAATTTGACGAAGAAATCGTCTAAATTCCAACACTCCTTTTTCGGCATCAAAAAGCTCTCCATTGTTTACACCGCAAATCACCGGTTTCATCCATCAGTCATCATGACATTCATAACCTCCGATGTCTCAACTCAAACCCTCAACTAGAATGTAAACAGCAAAGCGAACTCTGAGCGAACTTTACACATTTGGATATTTATTATCTCACCAATCAAACTTTTTATAAAATTCTGCATTACCTTTCGATTTATCTTTTTCGTTACCCGTACCTCCTTTTCGAAATATGATTTATTGAGCGACTGCTCTCTTTAAGTTTCAAGTCCGTGATGAAATCACTTTCACCGGTACTTATCTACACTATAGGTGCTAAACGTAGGTAATTAAACTTCATGGAAAGTGTTTCCATCACTTTGAATCACGTGTAAATTTGGAGAGCACCTAATTACACCTTTATAGATCTGCATAGCTCTGAACCTGGTGTAGGTGTAGTGTGCAATTTCCAGTTAGATCCTCTGTCTAGTGTAATGTAGGTTAGGAATGTAATTATTGTGTCTCTAGGTAAGTACATACTCCTCATCAAATTGATTGGAACTCAGATTTGTGGATCATTCCTCTGTGATTTTATCATTCATTTCAGTCAACCAAATCAAACGTAGGTAAGTCTTGTATCAGCCAACCCCATCACAGATTTTCCCTATCTCGTTGTATTTTATGTTTCCGCTGTTGGCAGATACCATTCTTCTCTTCATTAAATTTGGTAGACTAAAGTCAATGATCACTCCACTGATTTGATGTAAATACCTAAATGCTATTCCTAATGAATCCTGCTTTTCATCCTAAGGCAACGATCAAGTTTCCCGACTAAAACATAATTTACGGGAGAGCTGCGACGTTCTAAGTTGATTGCCAGTGAACGAAAAGTAGTTATGAATAAATTAGTTCTGCATTTCATTTGTCTCTGCAAGATATTTGAAGGTTGAAAGCAGATACTACTTACACAATTAAATCTGATAAGACACGGTGTAACTGAAAACCCGTTATTTAAGTGTTATCAAGTTTTGCTGAAAGCTTCTTAATTCTTAAAAATAAAAATATCCAGCAAATGAAGTAACTTTAGTAGTATGATGCGAATCAATTTCATTCCCAGAGGGGCTCATAGATCTGACTTCAGCTGAAAGAATATCTAATAACTGAATCTGTTGATGCCAGCCGCAAATGCAGGAAGTTTAGGAATGATCACCAGCGCTTTGCACGACGCACGTTGCATTACGTGCAGTTATAGGTTTTGAGAGATAGGTAAGAGTTAATGTGCCATGTCTTGTTAGAGTTGTAATGTCTGGTTATACAAATAAGGTTTTACAAGGCAAATGTTTGATGACAATAGTAACTCCAGGTTGGTTCACATCAGACCAACTTAGCTTGCCGCAGCGGCGTTTCCGTTGAATTTGTGCTAAATTATTGCAGGAAAGACCATCAAGTGAAACTTAGTGCCATTTAGTTCTAAATCTCATTACTCAGGAGCCTCCTGTTAATTTCCAACAAACAGCACTGTTAACAACTACGTAGAATCATAGATCGGATGCAAATAATGAGTAACTTTGCCGTGAGAATGCCTTAAACTTAAGTTAACATGGCTAAGTTGGCTGATTTCAGTGATTTCAGCAGAACTTGAAGGAGCCAATCTATGAGCGTTGCTCCTACCTAATTTAATCTAACATCGTTGAGAGGGTTGATGAGGTAAGATAGATGGTTAAAATAGACGCACATAATTTCATGAGCTCCAAAGTGTAGAATTGAGAGATGATTGTCTAAGCTGTCTCTAAAATCAACCATTGCTGAAAGGCAGGAATAGAACATTAGAACAAACCTTTCAGAACAGATTGAAGTTTAGAAAGACATTGAAACCGTCAACCGTGCCAATCAAAGTAACAACGGAAGAGTTGAAACGCGCTAAGTAGACCACTTCCTTAGGAACGCTAGTAGTACAAATTTTACACCTTAACCATTTAATAGAGTAGAAGCTATCACATAGGAATTTATTTTTATCATCAAATGAGGGATAAAATTGAGGCAAAATTTCTTCACTCGTTAACTTTTCCCTTCAATACCGATGAATGATTCCACAAAAATTAACTTAGAAAATTGATTTGCTTTTGTTTACATTTGGACATTATACCCCACATGCTCCAAAACTTTCGCATAGTATCCAATATATTCTTCTCAAAACACTTGCCTGGAAGAGGTCGATAGGTAGGCAACCAGCTTTACGGTGCGGGTCAAGAAGTTAGAAAAACAAATAGGATAGTAACTTTTTTGAAAATTAATTGAAAATCATGATTTATCAATGGAAATTATTCCATAGCTTGGTGCTAATCATCCTCAGCTTTATAGCAAGAGCAATGGAGGATTTATGTGGTTTGCCACTCTAAAAGACCACATAGGCATTATGAATAAAATTCAGAGTCAAGGACCTGGCACGAAAGGGGTGCGCAGGCAATCTAAACTGGAAATTTACATAAGGTTGTTGTGACAGCCAAATTCTTTTAATATATTAACCTACCAGTGCTCAAAAAGAGAAAAGGTACTCGTGCCTCTCTCTTCTTATCTAGCGGCATGATCCTTATTCTTTATAACACGCTTTAATGCTTCATTAGTTAGAAGTGATCGGCTTCACAGAAACTTATAAGTGAATTAGCAGTAATAAATCATTGTAGAATTGAGACTACAACCTGTTTCTACCAAAAATGATTTGAAATTTCACAAAAAAACTCTCTCTTGGCTGAGCTCAAAGGCTCTACCAAAAACGGCGTGAAATTTAGACAAAAACTCTCGTCGGGACGAGATTGCAGAACAAAAACGGTCAAGCAAAAAAACATTAAAACCCCGCTCCGTTGTGTTTTATGGCTTAAAACGGCCTGATATGATGCCACACAACGGTCAAGTCTGCTGCTTGAATTTACTCTCAACACCGTGGATGGAATTTACCTCCTTGTAATTATTCAAGTAACTTTTCTCAAGTTTAAATAATAACTTTCGACCTTCAACCCGTATCTTTGGTCTAAAGTATGTACCTGGCATCACCAGTCCCCACTATAGCTCGAGTATCTAACTGTAAGTGGGTTTGGAGCGCCTTCAATTAATTTGATACTTCTCCTGCGTACACTAAGGATGTATCAATTGCATAGTCGCCTCTGCTAAGGCGATGGTTGTCGTCCTCTCTGTAAATAGAGTCTCTCACAACCAAAGACGCTTGGCCTACACCGCTACCGCGGTGCGGCGAGTACAATTCTTAATTTTGACAAAAGTACTTGGTGTTGATCGATTCGCTGTGCGAATTGGAAAAAATTGGAAGGATTGCGGGGGAAAAATTATTTAATCAATAAAAAAATTGAAAAAACAAGGGGGGAAAATACTTGAACCGTGACATTGGACAATTTGATTAAGTGGAGATTCGAGCCAAGAAGACATGGGCTAAGGCGCAGCTGTGGGGAAATAGAGTCACGGTTCAAGTATTTTCCCCCCTTATTTTTTTCAATTTCTTTATTGATTAAATAATTTTTCCCCCGCAATCCTTCCAATTTTTTCCAATTCGCACAGCGAATCGATCAACACCAAGTACTTTTGTCAAAATTAAGAATTGTACTCGCCGCACCGCGGTAGCGGTGTAGGCCAAGCGTCTTTGGTTGTGAGAGACTCTATTTACAGAGAGGACGACAACCATCGCCTTAGCAGAGGCGACTATGCAATTGATACATCCTTAGTGTACGCAGGAGAAGTATCAAATTAATTGAAGGCGCTCCAAACCCACTCACAGTTAGATACTCGAGCTATAGTGGGGACTGGTGATGCCAGGTACATACTTTAGACCAAAGATACGGGTTGAAGGTCGAAAGTTATTATTTAAACTTGAGAAAAGTTACTTGAATAATTACAAGGAGGTAAATTCCATCCACGGTGTTGAGAGTAAATTCAAGCAGCAGACTTGACCGTTGTGTGGCATCATATCAGGCCGTTTTAAGCCATAAAACACAACGGAGCGGGGTTTTAATGTTTTTTTGCTTGACCGTTTTTGTTCTGCAATCTCGTCCCGACGAGAGTTTTTGTCTAATAATATAACCGTATATGTGTACTTACCGGTTCGATGTCAGCATATGTCAGGTGTAGCTCTTTTGTCGGATTTAAGCCTTCGACAAAGTTGATATATTCACAATCTCCTCCGTAAAAATGTGGAAATGATATCAATGGTGGTTGATCTGAGAAATGTTGACAAAAACTTTAATGAGTCCAACCAAACTTTTGGTCCGGCGAAAAAATTAGCTACGCTAATTAGGTTCTGTTCTATCATTCTGAGTCACTGTATACGGCACAGATTGAACATTACGAGAATTTTCCTTGGATTGAATTAAATTTTTCGTCGAGTAAAATGTTGAAAGATTGAGTAGAGGAGATGGAAAACTATACACTGAGAGAATTTTTTTTTTTTTAATCCACTGCGTATTCCGTTTGTGTTGAAGAAATTGCTCAGTGAAATATTGACTAAGGCAGAATTCATTTAACCCAAGGAAATTATCTACTGCTACAAGTAAAAGATTCCTTGTTGTGACAGTGATTCTCTTGCATGCAACAGAACTTTACTTCGCGCAAGGAAACGCGTTTCCTTGTAATTTCTGTGATTTTTGTGTGTGTACTGCAAATAACGAAAAAATAGACGAAATACGTACGTGTGCATGGACCAGGGTTGAAGAGCCCTCTTTTGTAACACAATGTTGGTTGATCTTTGCTTTTCGATGCAGAGCAGTAACATTTGTTACTTGGTATCTTTTTAGCGGTTTCGAGATTATCAGGCGTAAGGACGAATCTGTAGCAAGGGATCTCCGCAACCTCTATATCAGTCTCATATTCAATGTACATTGTCCTAAAAAAAGGCAAAAAAATACAATTTGAGACGTTTCGTGAAAAGGATCATTGGAAAAGCATGCAATCTGATAGCAAGGCATGTTCTCCTTTCGACCCCATACAACAGGTTGAATCCAAAACTCATCGCCGATCCCTCAATAGCTAGATATTTTTTCATCTATTTCTATTGATTAAATGCAACTTTGTCAGATTGTACGCTTCGCCATCAGAAATATTGTGGCAAAATTATCGTTGCTAAACTGTTTTGCCCAATAAAACTTAACCCGAAGGATCGGCATGCAAAAAGGAGTGAAATTTCCAGTAGCGGCTCGTGCAATCTGGCAACAGTGCTATTTTGCCATTTAAACCTGTGCTAAAAGATCGATTCTAGGTGAGGCACAGCGCCTCACCAAATAATCGATTATTTTACAAAGGTTTAAATGGAGGGAGTCCATTACTGCTACATTGCACGAGCCGCCACTGGAAATTTCGCATCCCTCAACCCCTTCTTTAAATTAAGTTTTGTCGTTTTTCATTAAATCATCGTGTTGAATTATTATGACTTTTGGGTATCCGAGAGCATTGCTCTATCCCACTGTGCGGCGGTTTTTTTCCAACGAGCTATTCATTAATCTAGAGTGGCGGTTTAATAGGTAACCTGCGTAACCACCATGGGGGATTTTTAGGTTAGGTTTAAGCGAGTAATTTGTCCATTTGATTCCGTATATTTTGATGCGAAGCAACGCACAGTGGATCAAAGCATGTTGTTCCGGTCCATTGTGCGGTGGCGCCGCACCAAAATACACAGAAACAAATGGAAAAATTACTCGCTTAGACCTAACTTAAAAATCCCCCATGGTGGTTACGCAGGTTACCTATTCAACCACCACTCTAGATAAATGTATAGCTCGTTGGTTTTTTCACAAAAAAGAATGAATCGATTGTCGGGGAAGGGAGGTCACAATTGAACATTTCAAGAATAGCTTTTTTGCATATGCACTATGCAGTGGCGGACCTTGAAAATATTTCTGGAAGGCAAGCCTGTGAAAGTTAAAATTCGAAGCATCGCAGGAAGCTGTCACATCTGAATTCGAAACTGTGCGTACGTTTTAACAGGGTAATCGATTTTTTTGTGAATCACTATTGAAAACGAGGGCATTGAGCGAATGACTTTGTTATATTTTAATGCTAGTATAGGTATGAACTATGAATGGATTAGGAAATACATTTTGTCAAAATTCTACGAGGCCTCATATTATGTTGTGCTTGTTTTTTGTTTTTTTTTTATGAAAAACTTGAGCCCATACATTAAACATTGCTGTCTCTCATGAGTGGCTCCCGCTCTAGGGTAGTCGGAACTCCTTTACGGAGGACTGAGGGAGAAATATAACAACCTGCATATTATTGGATCGTAAATCCACAATTTTTTCGATTTTGGAACGAACGGTGTGTATATGAATGAATCCGTTCCGTGAATTCTGTTGCACTCTTCACTCAGCCAGATTGTATTGCTTTCTTTTCCCCCGTAGGAGGCGATCTGGCCTACATCGCTGTAATCTTTGGTGCCACTGCTTACGTTGTAAAGTAGTGATTGGGTCATATTTCTCTGTGAAAATCCGAACCATGACAAAAATTATGAAGTTTTATTTCAAACGACCCTCTCAGATGGAACACACTAGCTAATCACAATGAAATCAATTGATTTTCTTTTTTTAAAATGCTGTTTCTTTCTACTTTATATAGCTATTAGTTGTGAGCTTTTGCGAAAATGCCATGACACCCCCCCCCCCCCCCCAACCGCCACTCTTACTAATGTCCAAACAGCGACCAAAGCATATCAGCCTTTTTGATACGTTCTTATATAAAAACTAAAAACACGGAGAATAAACGTATGTTGAAAATCTACGGAACATGAATGAGCTCAACTCAACAACTGCAACGTGATAATGATAAAATAACAAAAAGCGCCTTCAAAACGAAACGATACTGTTTAACATTACGTACATGCACGATGAGTTATCGTTG
Source organism: Trialeurodes vaporariorum (assembly GCA_011764245.1). Classification (NCBI taxonomy): domain Eukaryota; kingdom Metazoa; phylum Arthropoda; class Insecta; order Hemiptera; family Aleyrodidae; genus Trialeurodes; species Trialeurodes vaporariorum. The sequence goes on along the minus strand of VMOF01000379.1, from coordinate 33,298,621 downwards.
AAACGGTCTGTATTCGGACGGCGCAACCGGGACGTTGAATCAAACGTCTTACCACTGACAGAATGACAGCATATACTTGGAAGGTCAGTTGTTTTTCCAAATGATAGTATGGATCTCCAGAACAACCGATAACCCCCCCCCCCTCCCCCCTCCGCCCTTCCCTAAAGAAAAAGTTTCTGGGATAGATAATACTTTGGGAAAATATTATCGATTCGTTTTACTTTGTTTTTTCTTTCGTTCGCAAAGCGTGCAAATCTTACGAATCTTAAAATAGTTCGTGAACAGTCGATCATCATTATTTTCGCATTCAAACCTATATGCAAAAGTAACGATTATTAAATTAAAACGGAGTGATTCTTGTGCATAAGTTGAGATGGAGGAGACCTCGTATCAATTTTAGGAGAATTCACGGGCCGTCGCTATACACTATACACACATACACGGAAAAAAACTACGGTGAAAATAACCACACGGATACCTGATTTTGGCACCTGCTAGATGTTATGGTAATGTTAACCAGAAGTATACTATGTTTTGACTAGGTACTAGGTGATGCTACGTGATTGCATGTCGAATTTACTCAAAGTATCGGTAAATGTACCATATTTCTGGTTAAGTTTACCGTAACATCTAGCAGGTGCCAAAATCAGGTATCCGTATGGTTATTTTCACTAATCTTTTTTTCCCCGTGTACATATTACTCACGTGGTTGAAAAAAGAGAACAGCCAATCAGAAGAGTTCGGTTTCGGGCGGAAAGTTGCAGGTTTAACGGCTTTGATCCCATTGCAAATCATCAAGGCCGGTCCACCAGTATGAGAGCAGTTGATGAAAAGTCCGCCGAATAAATAGTCTTTGATCGTCGAGGTGCGGAACAAAAGCTCACTCTCTGAGAACAAGAGCGGTCCCGCGTCGTTTAGGAGGGACAGAGCAAACGGCGCTGTCTCCTCCAATCGCAAAGCTGCCCCCTTAAAAAGAGTGAACGGTGAAAAAGCAAGATCATTTTAAAAATATCCGGGTGCGTTCAATGGAAAAGAAAGATTTTGGGTACACAGGAAAAAATGACGTGCTCTGAACACTGCACACACACGCTTGCAATGAGTTAAAAATCTGACCCGTTTAAGGATTTCAAGGAAAGGGGCAGCAAAATTTCCGGTTACAAGACTTTTCGTCCTGTTTTTTTCGTCCACTTTTTTTTTTGTCCATTCTTTATTGACCACGACATTTTGTCCTTGATAATTTGTCCTTTGAATTTTCGTCCCGTAGCACAATTGGTCCTCCCATTATTTTTGTCCTCGACTGTAACGTCCATGAGTTTTTAGTCCAATTATTTTTAGGTCCAGAATATGTCTTTTGTCCTGTGATTTTAGTCCAATGTTTTTTGTCCTAAAAAAAAAAGTTTGGTTCGTCCAATACAAATTTATGTTCGTTTTCGTTTTCGTTGGTTTACAGGTATAATGTGTGAGTCTTTATTTCAATACCAGAGAACGTATTCAATTGGATTCTACCATAATTATAAAATAGAGTTTACATGAGTTTAATGGATTAAATGCAACCGTTGCCAGATGCCAGATGGCACGCACCGCCACGAAAGAATATAAATCAAGTTAACCGCGTTGTTTTATCTTAAAAGTCTATTAAACCTCCGAGAAACCTATCCTGAAGGAAAGATTCCGTCGAAAGTAGATCCTATATGTTGCTATATCGCGATGAAGCTCAATAAAAACTTTTCTTTTCACTTTTTTTTCTAAGCATTGCATTTTCTCAAAAGATAAATTAATAAAACACCTAGTAATAATACAATATTAATTTGCTTTTGGTAGAATTCTACTTCTTCATTTTATTTCACCTGTAAACTAACGAAATGGAGCATTGGACGAAACCAATTTTTTTTAAGGACATAAAAAATTGGACTAAAATTACAGGACAAAAGACATACTTTGGACAAAAAAAATAATTGGACTAAAAACTCATGGACGTTGCAGTCGAGGACAAAAATAATAAAAGGACCAATTGTTCTACAGGACGAAATTTGATTGGACGAATTATCAAGGACCAATTTTCATAGGACGAAGAAAAGTGGACAACAAATCGAGCGGACGAAAAAAACGGGACGAAACGTCTGTTAACCAAATTTCCAAATTCGGCGCTTGGATATCCTGGGGTAGTATTCCACATATCCTCAGTGAAATTTTAAAATCTAAATTTTATTGGACTTACAGACCGTCAAAACATGTATAATTCTACAGATATGTCTGATTTCAAATGTATTGTATGTACAGTCATAATTACGAACGGTCGCATTGTTATTTTAAAGAAAACATCGGCGATTTAACTGACAAAATGAAGGAAGACCATAATACCCACAAAATAACTTTTTGAAGAAGGACTGGTGGTCTATTTAACGGATTGAAAGATCCCCAACGTTTGCGTTGAATCACTCTTGTGCTATGACTTTCGAAAACATTCCCCTGGTCAAAATATTCACCGGTCTAAATCTCAGAAATTCCTAAACGATTGTGTGGCTTTCAAGTGTTTAAGAACCAAGCAGAAGAATGTGACTTTAAAGTATGTCATGAAAAAATGGAAATTATATTGAAATCAATAGACAAATTCAATGATAAGAACATTAATCAGGGACTTTTCTTTTGAAAGTCACCGTGCAAGAAATAGAGCTCGTTTCAGCAGTGTAGGCGCACCTGAACCATAATCTTTGGCAAAAATTCAACTTTAATTCCCTCAAATCAAAACCGAACTTATCTCTGACTTTATTCTTTGGCTTTTAAAGTGTTCCTCATTGAAAAGTGAACGCTCGATTTCATTTTCATTCATTTTTATTGAGTAATATCAAAAAGAATGTTGACAAATTCCAAAGATTATCAGTCTAGGTGCGTCTACACTTCTGAAACTACCTCTACTGTAGGTAAAAAGTTTTGATTCACCTACCAAAAATGCCAAGTTGAGCGTTGTAATGACATCGCTCTCTTTCCAGGCTGGTCCCGTTTTTTCTTGATTGAAATGTAGCATTTGCTCGTCATTGTACGTTATGAAATCTCCATTCACTGTCACGTTGCGTTTCTTACGAAACTGACTTTTGAAAGAGATCAATTATCAGAGACATTTATGCGCATGCGTATTACGAGGATACGAATAAATAGAAGCATAGATATGAGCATTTGAAATGCCAAGGAGAACAAGCCAGGGTGCTGATTCTGCTCTTTTGGACGAGACGAGGCGAGATATAAGGACCAATCCCATTGGTAAAAAAAGAGTAGCATGAGAGATTTCGAGTCATTTGAGGGACAGGGAGTCATTTTGGTCTGAAATAAACGACTAGAACGACTTCACAATTGTCAAGTGACGCCTCGCCGTTTAAACCAATGAATATTGGTCCCGGGTTCGAATCCCGGCCTAGGCGACAAGATTTGATGGACTCGAATCTTGTTGCCTTGGAACGACATGGATGTAACTCAGTCCCCTTGATTCACTACATTTATGTCTATAGTTGGCTGTAGGATCCTCAATCGGAGTATTTAAGCCATTAAACAAGCAAAAAAAAAAAAATGATCGGTTGAACACTTCTTGAGATTAAGGTATTTGACCAAAGTATGGTATAAGTATGGGATGGGCTCCATTATGGGGAAAAGGTCTGTAAAAACCCCAGTTGACTCTTCAACGTAGAGGCTTCGTTTAAGCGCTGATCATATAAAACCAACCATTTTGAGCTCGTTTTCACTTAATCTTCAACCATTGTTGAAAGAATTAGAGGGGTGCCATTTCTAATCCACCCCGTATCTGAGAGCCTGTTTACAGTTTTGCTCCTCTCTATGATCTACAGTCACTCACTCACCGTTAATTACGATAATATACACACAAACGTGCTTATACTAAAGTGCACATTAAGTGAATTAAAATAAAAGTTACCTCCAATAAGTTATCTTCATTCGATGCTTTTAAAATTAAAGTATACAGTGATTTACGATCAAAGGATTGTAATTCGAAAAATTAAAGACTTAAAGACTTATCCAAATCACGAACCGCATTAAACTTTTATGAGCTTCGTCCACTAAAGGTTTTCTTGCAAAAAAAAGAGTCATGTGCTAGAGGACTGATGTAAGTACAGCGTGATTGAAATGTAATAATTGATATTTTAATTTTAGAAAATTTTCATTATAGATGAATCAAATATCAAATTATTCTGATCATAATCTTATTAATAATTGTAATTAGAACATCGGACATCCACGATATGGGTTTCGAAGCTTGTACTTACGCGTTTGGTATCTTTATTGCTAACATGAGAGAATACAGGGATTTGTCTGTCTCTCTCTCCTCCCCTTTGAACGTGTATGTTAGAAAAGGACGGAGACAGGGGCTAAAGTAATGTGACCGCTCTCTCTCTGCTATCCTTTTCTAACACATAAGTTCAAATGGTGGGAGAAACAGAGAGCGAGGGAGAGAGAGAGAGAGAGAGAGAGAGAGAGAGAGAGAAAGAGAGAGAGAGAGGGAGAGAGAGAGAGGGGAGAGAGAGAGAGAGAGGGAGAGAGAGAGAGAGACAAATGCCTGTATCCGCCCATGATTGCTTATACGATCTTCATTCATTTATTGTTTTCTCGCGAAAATCCATACGTCGATTTTAATTTACAATTAACTTTTTCCTTTATTTTGCTTTTCGAGTGAGCACACTTTACTATACTTACTCGTAGACGTACGGCCCCATTTCATTAAGGATCGGTTTGCCTCCGCGCTGCACCTCGTCCGGATTCGTGACATTGAAAACGTAGATTTTGAAATCGAGAGGGAACGGGAAGGCGGCCCACTTTTCGAATCTCCCGCTGCCCTCGACGAGAAGCGTTCCCTGAAATTAATATTTACTTTTCTTAAGTTGGAGAAGATTTATTACCGAAACACCAAACGTCAAACCACCGCATTCATGGTCTCACAATGGGCTGAATCCTCGCAAATATGATCGACCGTAAACGAGGAGGTTGCAAAATTTTGCTACAGGAGATTTCTGAAATAAAGATCACCAGAGGCATGACGATATGTTGACCGATGTAAAGGATGGTATACAATCACCATAATTCTACTGTTTGTACCGTAGTTTTATAAAATCTTGAGGAAATTCTAGTTCTAAAACCCTCTCTGGCATTAACACCAGAATTTTCTGGTCAAAGTATCAGACTTTCTGTGGGTCTCGTATCGTTATGCTTCTGATAATTTTACTAGAATTAAGAATTATTTTTCCCAGTGAAGGGTCTATTCAGTTGAAGAGTCCAAAGAAAAAACTATACATGTCAGAAAAATCAAAATTTAAGTTTTCATGGTCATTTGGTGGGATAAAGAAGTACAAATTAAACAGATCTACAACAGCGCAAGACAGTCGATTATGGTGGATGGCAATAAATTGATCCTCATGAGAAAGAATAACCACAGAAACTACAGTCAGAATGGAACTTTTGGGTCACTTCGAAGCATTATTTTCTGGCCCGTCATCTTGAGAAGCTCCAAAAACTATCCGCATTTAAAAAAATGCGAAGTACACAGACTAAGACCATGTGCCCGCCTTCTTGCAAAGTCGTCCCGAAAGAGACCGACACAAAATTTCCATCGGCCCTTTCTTGAGTTTACATTCTGATTGTATTATTCTGTCAAATAACATTTAAAAGTCAACCCTCTTATCCTCCAACTTCAAAACAAAGATGGGGTTTTGCGACATTTATCGTTCCTCCCATGGACTCTTGAGTTGTAATAACCTTCAAAAAGTTCGAAGGTGGCCAGGGCTGTCGCGAGGAAAAATTACTGGACAAGCAAACTTTCCGTTGACGCCCCCCTTGGGGGCCTTGGGTTACAAAACTATGAGGGGGGAATGGGGATACTCTCCTCAAGGCGGGAGGTCTGAGGATCCGCCCCCGGATGCATTTCTGGATCCGCCAATGTTTCGGGTTTTTTAAAATTGAGGTTTAAAAATGGTAAGTGATATTGAGATGATTTAAAGGTTGGTTCGCACTAAATTCCCTGAATAGTATGTATCTGAAAGAGTATCTCCATGCAAGCCTCTATCTCTGATTGACTCCTAAAAATTGAAGAAGAAGAAGAAGAAGAAGAAGAAGGGGTCTGTGAAGCCTGGAGGCGCGCCTCATTGTTTACATTTTTATGGAACCATCTTCCCCGCTTGGAAAGCTTTGGGGAAACTTTCGGCATTTTGAGCTTTTAACCCTTTCCAGCACGCATTTTCGAATTTGATTATTTTTGAGATTTTTTTAGACCGTTTAAAAGATGACAATTTTCTAAGACTTTTGATAGGGGTCACAAATGTTTTTGCAAAATGCCCATTTAAATTCCATTGAAACCCATGTTACAGAAAATGGTACATACATATGTGTACCACCTTGCTGGAAAGGGTTAACTGATGACATTTTCTATTAAAATTTAAATAAGCATGTTCAGAACAGAATGAAATTCACGCATATTCTTCACTGTAGATTAAAACTGGTAGTGGAGCCAACGGGGATGGATGGTTAGGTTGACCTAACATGGATTACGTATACGCGTTTATGTATAAGTAATGTTTGGCTGGAAGAAAATGTAAACAAGAGGCGCGCCATCGAGCTCATCAGACTCCTTCTTCTTCTTCTTCTTCTTCTTTAGTTCCGTTCACGTGCCTTGACTCTTTCATTTACATGTACTCTAGTTCGTACTAGCTTTGAGATTTCCATCTATGCCATTGATTTGGAACCGAATCAATCGAAAATATCTCTCAATGACGAATTATTTATTCTCCTTGCTGTTTTCTTAACAACTTATATCTGCTCACCGCAATTGCTAACTTATAATATTGTCCAAATGTCCAGCAATACCTATTCATAATTAAATTTGTTCTGGTCGATATTCGGCAGTGAATGCTATCGTATGGAAACATTCTCGTACAGAGAAACAAAACGATTCAGAGGCACCCTTCTGCTGTGCTCCACATTTAGAATTGTAGGTGTGTAGACCAGCGCGTCTGTAGAATGGAGATACTGTTGCAGATTTCTGATCGCAGATACTTGCAAATAATTGCAAGTGGTCTGTAACGGTCGAGGCATGTACAAACGCCAAGTCACTCAGCACCTGCTCTGTAGGTGTAGAGTCTCCCGAGAAGATTTGATACTTACTTTATCGAGCATTACAATACTTGGCGGCGAGCAGAGGCGAATCGATGAAAATGGGGGTCCTGCTAACTTTTGCTGTACTTGAGAAATTGAAAAAAATCCAAAACCCTCTGGGTTTAAAAAAAAAAAAAAGCCGGTCTAGTTTAAAAGAACTTTTCTTAGGGATTGATACAAAAAAAAAAAAAAAAACAAAAAAAAAACAAGTTGGAACTTGCAACACTGGAACAGTGTTAGCAAAGAGAGCATGAGTGTCGGCCGTAAATCATTGTAAGTGTGGAGTTCCATATTGATAGTACAAAACTGCGACAAAGTCAATCGCAACGCTGCATTTGTGTTTGTATAACAGTGATCGCTGTAAAAATAACTTGATAGGTCAAAGTGGGAATGAAAATTTACTTATAGCGTGTTGAAACAGTTGTTCACGAGGCGAGGTGAATACTGTGGTTTTGAAAATCGATTTCGATAGTGATAGTTCCTTTAAAATCGGATGACGCAATACCAATCCTAGCAAGCCGCAAAGTCTAGTTTAGTTATTTGGGACTTTTTTAGATTTCTCTCGCCTGAACCAAAGTCATCAGGAAGGAAATTCTTAATACCAATCCTAGCAAGCCGGAAAGTCTAGTCTAGTTATTTGGGACTTCTATAGAATTTTCCTCGCTTGAACCAAAGTCATCACGATGGAAATTCTTCGTCTTTATGGTTTCAGCTCTTTTTGTCTCAGATTAAAAAATGAATGTTAATATTGATCAAATGTCATCCGACACTCATCAAGGCCCTTAAGGAACGTAATATGAATTTGAAAAAAGCTCATTCGATTTTTAAGGGAGCTTAAACGGTCCATGAGAGACGAAATTCGCGGATACAGAGTATCCACAGCTTATTTCAATGTTCGATCTGACAAGACCGTGCGCCTTTGAAAAATCGATATCTCGATAGTGAATCGATGTATTGCAATTCGGTTTGCACCGGTCGAAAGCGCTTGCTTGTGACTGACAACCTCGAAAATTTCAGATCCATCCGAGTTTATTTAATGACCTTACAGGACCTCTCGCGGCCGCAGTTAGACATTTCTTGTCAGAGTTACGCTGAAACGGGGAGTAGTTTGATATTTTTAATAAGTCCCCCTAAGATGATATTTTTTGGCTCGAAACTGCATTGAGCCCTCTCGGGACATCATTGGGACCCGAAAAAAAGCGGAACCGATATAATACGGCACACGACTGGTTCGTGAGAGACGAAATTCGCCTTTTTCCAGCCTCCAGCGCCCCTCTAAGGTCGATCTGACAAGACCGCACGCCTTTGAAAAATCGATATCTCGAGAACGAATCGATGGATTGCGCACTGCGGTTTGGATTGGGCGGTAGCTTCAGCTTTTAGATAATTCTTGAAAAAAATTCAGATCCATCCAAGTTTTTAAACGGATCTTATGGGACCTCCCGCGGCCGCAGTTAGACATTGTACGTGAGACTTACGCTGGAGTTGGGGCCACGCCCCCCCCCCCCGATATAGACTTTATCGGTCCGACATTTGTCAGGGCCCTTAATGAACTTCATGTGAACTCAAAAAACTCACATATGACTTCTCACGGCGCATGCTAGGTCCATGAGAGTCGAAATTCGCGGATTTTAGAGAATCTTAGATTTCTGACCCTATACCGCGCGCCTTTGAAAAATCGATATCTCGAGAGTAAATCGATGTATCGCAATTCGGTTTGGACCGATCAAAAGAGTAAGCTTACCGGTACTCGCCGTTAAAATTTTGGATCCATCTGATTTCATTTTGAGACCTTACTTGAGTTACTTGGACCCCAGTTGGAATTATTTTTTCGGAGTTACGCTGGCAAGGGGGTCGCTCCCTCTCTTGGAAAACTGTGGAGGGGGCCCTTTGCTGGGGCATACATTCTATTTTTCACTTTTTTTTTTTTTTTTTTTTTTTTTTTTTTAATTTTATATTTGTGTCTAATCTAAGTTGGGGGAGGAGGAGGAGAGTACCTGCAAGTCAACCGGCAATTTACTTTTGATAGTGGCTGCGGGTCGAGGGTGCGGATTGCGGACTTTTAACTTGTTGTGGGGTTTACAGGGTGGCCGTGTCTAAACTTATGAGAAAAGAAGGCAACCACAGACCGGAAGAACGTTCAATTTCTGGTTCAGAGACCATGGACAAAGACATGGGCACCCGCAAAACAATTGCCCGGAGGGGCAACTTTTTGAATGTCAATGGAAGGTCTAGGGGACACCACCTAGAGACGGGCAAGTCTAGAGAACCCCCCCCCCCCCACTTCCGCCCAAAATAGAAAATAAATCAATTATCCTTCCAAATGGTAGAAATTGTAAGTGATTGTAGCATGTAGTTGTATCAAAAGTAATTCTATTTTTGACGTGTTTGATATTATGAATAAAGTGACAGCATCAGATGATAGAAATAGTAAAAAGCTGAGTACAACTATTCCTTCTTTATTTTCATTGTCCTGATGAATTCTAAGAGTTAACCTATTTAAATTAACAAAACCAAAACTCTTGCCTATACATTCTCTAATCATGTAATTATCGACCAGAGGATTCTGAATTTTCAAGGAAGTTCGCAAAATTCTCGTTGCCAACGGTAGTTGCCAATGTAGACACGTTCATACTAGTAGATTTTAAAACTTCTTTCGGCGAGGGAGATGACGGGTGGGAAGGATGATGTCGTCTGAATCAGAAGGGGGTGGGGTAAAAATCAGGGGGAGGTCTAGATCTGGGGGGAGAGGAATCCTGAAACTGGGGGGCGAGCTGTATAGTGGCAAGGGGTGGTTGGGCACCACTGCTTAGGGGGGGGGCTACTTCCCGCCCTGCCCCCCCTAAATTACGCCCCTAATTAAAATTGTAAAGTAAACTAAGAATAAAGTTTGTTAACTCTTACTCCTTTCGTTATTATTTGATCTTCGAATGTTCCGATTCTTTTTTATTGTAAAGTTTTGATTTTTCTGAATTAGGGGGGGGGGCGCCCATTGACAGATAAGGGAGAAAGGTAAGTGTAGGAATTTGCACGGGAATCCGGCGTAGTGTGCCGCAAAAATTACTACCAATGGCGGATCCAGAAAATTCTTTTAGGGGGGGGGGCTTCACGCCTATGAATTTTCAAATTTGCAGGGAGGAATTTATGGGATTTTTTCTGTTGAAAAAAGGCAAAGGCTACCGTGAGTTGGGGGGGGGGGCGTGCCTTTCCCGAATCCGCCGCTGATTACCATGTAACACTGAGCCACGATGACCGATGTCGCATAAAACCAGGTAGAAGACCCGTGGCGGGCGTGGCATCCGTGATGGCTGTGAAATTGGGATGAAGTAGATGGACACACATCATTCATGCAATCTGCACAACGCGGCAAGCAACTGTTGTAGGCGTAGGTGCAGTAGTTCGTGGGAAGGGCAAAGGGGACGGGAGGTCGTCGCAAAACCATGGACGAAGATATAACTATAGTCAAACCCAAATCAACTGGGGCTTGACGCTCCTCGGCGGCCTTCCCCCACCACATCGGATCGAACGAACTCGCCAGCCAACAGGTACAAGCGTCGGGCCTTTCTCCTCTTTCATCGTCTCTTGGCGCTCTGTTCAAAACCCCGTACCTGCGTGCGGAGCCTCAGGTAGAAAGATGACCAGGGATGACTGTGCGACGAATTTTACAGCAGGGTGCACAGTGGAGAGGGTAAAAATGAGTGCTGGCGAGTGAGGGGAAAAGGAGCGTCAAGCCCCAGTTGATTTGGGTTTGACTATAGACTGTTGTTAGTCCTGTTTTGCTCTCGACCCCAGCGCTCCAAGCAGCGGTCAGCTGAACTACTCTTTCAAGTGAGCGATCCTGGCGATGTGTCCATGCTCACATGCTGTGCTACTGCTAAAACCGTTGTTGGAGTTGGTCTGTTATGGCATGGCTGTCAACTGTTGTCGGCGACCCAAGAGGATCAGATAACTCAGTATCTCAATGGAAGATCGAAAGCAAGGGAAATCCAGAATCAACTTTGGACAAGGTAACAGAAATCATCAGCAAATTAAAAGAGTCGCCTGATCTCTACTAATAAAACAAATGTCTATGTACTCTTTCTTGTTTGATTCCGTTTTGAGGTTAACTGTGGTGTATAGTATTTCAGTCCTTGATTAATCATTTTCGACAATTCAGGAATCTTTCAAGAAATACTCCAGACGTTTGCTTTTTAGCGGATTTTGCTTCCTTTTAATTCGCTGATCATTTGTTCCCTTCGTTCAATCGTGATTCAAATTACCTACACGGTATACATTTGCGGGAAGGCATGGGAGAAAGGGAGCCGGAGCGGCCACCGCTGCAGCGGTTCGCTTTTAGTTGACCCTTACTGCTGCTTGGAGCGCTGCGGTCGCGCTCGAAAACCCGCTAACAGGTTTTAACACGGGCGGAGATAGGAAGTCGGCAGTTCTTAGTTATATCTTCGTCCATGGCTCGGAATGGTCTTAAAATTTTCCTTAGGATTTGATCTAGAACGCAACGTTCTTACATTTTCGAAAAGTTAACTCTAGCTCTCGCAATTAATGATTAAAGGCGGAAAAAGCATGGTTTCAGGACCGCGGAACAGTGGCGTTATCTAGCGGATGAGAATCTTACTACAGGTCGCTGAGGATTCACCTTAAAACGCAACGCCGATCGCGTTCCCCAAACGAACTCTTTTAGCGGACCGAAACATCAACAATAACAGGATTGGAAATTTGAAATCATCTAAATGCATTTTAAATCGCAGAATACACGAAACATGGACACAATCCTCTGATATAAAACCCCAATATCTCATACAGAAAATTTCGTTGAAGTCTGATCCAAATTAGTAACGTAATTACATTCCCAAAAATGCTTAACCTCAATCTTGGCCAAAAACTCCCGCCACAAAGAAAAAGCGACAAATTGGGAGGACACCGGATTGGCGGAATCACATGGGTCAATCGGTCCTCGAGGACCCGTTCTCGATACTGAAACCAAGCGATCCCCCGAGCGGACCCCCGAACCATGCCGTTCCTATAAGAAAAGCATTATTGACCTTGTAGAAACGATTTCAATAGAGCATGACACTCATGCTCTAAAAAACAAAACTAAAAAAACAAAAATCTGCTCCTAAATCTGATTAAAAAAAAAAAAAAAAAAAAAAATGCTAATGATATGTGCTGCGATCAAGTCTCAGGTTCTGTTTCATCTTTCTTCAATATTTCTTGTGACCACAGGTGTCATTTTGGGCTTTACATTGCGTTTTACCGTCCAAACATTGAAGATCGGTCGTGTGTGTGTGTGTGGTGGGGGGGGGGGAGGGGGTCTGCCAATATTAATCGCTGAAATACGTTTGATATCCGATGCGATCAAGTCCCAAGTGCACTCTCTTCCTACCACTTTAATCTAAGGTGCCCTTTAATAATGGGGGGGAAAAAACTGGAGCGGCAATTTTTTGCTCCTATTTCTTTGCTGATACCAGCGCTGATCTACGGAGGAATGTTAAACTGCGTTTTCCCGATGCAAATTAATTAATTAAGTAAAAGTGGATTCAAGTGAATGCTAAGTATGATCGTTGACCATATAACATTTTTCTGTTCACGAGAGAAGTAGGACCATTTAGGGTATCAAAATGTTCATTTTTGCCTATTTTGGTTCAAGGTGCTCTTAATTAAGTTTATTACAAGAATTTATGGTACTCAAGGATATTCATTGTACCATTTGAGTCATAACCGTGATGTTTAAATGGTTCATAACCAATACTCCAGTAAGCGTCACTCCGATATAGCCATACATCCATACTACATGGAGAATTGGTTGTGGACCAGTATGGACCATTATACTGGGGATAGCATATCCTCTGTTCATCAACGGTTTCGTATAGGTAGGCCATCTTCCACTCGTTTTCTTTAAAGCCATAATATGTTACAGTTATTACAAATTGTTGAGTAGACTGGTAAAATCTTTGTCCACCTTTTCATTTAATGAATCACGGGTCGACGATACGATGTGAAATTGAAACGGGATAGACGAAGGAAGCAAAAAAATTGCCGGCTCAAGTTTTTTTCCCCCCATTATTAAAGGGCACCTTAGATTAAAGTGGTAGGAAGAGAGTGCACTTGGGACTTGATCGCATCGGATATCAAACGTATTTCAGCGATTAATATTGGCAGACCCCTCCCCCCCCCACACACACACACACACGACCGATCTTCAATGTTTGGACGGTAAAACGCAATGTAAAGCCCAAAATGACACCTGTGGTCACAAGAAATATTGAAGAAAGATGAAACAGAACCTGAGACTTGATCGCAGCACATATCATTAGCATTTTTTTTTTTTTTTTTTTTTTTTTTTTTTTTTTTTTTTTTTTTTTTTTTTTTTAATCAGATTTAGGAGCAGATTTTTGTTTTTTAGTTTTTGTTTTTTGTTTGTTTTTTTTTTTTTGTATCAATCCCTAAGAAAAAGTTCTTTTAAACTAGACCGGCTTTTTTTTTTTAAACCCAGAGGGTTTGGATTTTTTTGGTGACATATCAAGCTGATTTTGTAGTCAAAGGTTTTGTTTTGTTTTGTTTTTTTTTTTCATGGCATTCTTTGAGCAACGACAGAGTCAGAGGCGGCGCGTGCAACTTGGCATCGATGCCCCCCGATTTGGGGCCAAGGCCCCCCTGGGATGGACCTTTTCGGTCCGAGACTCCTCAGGCCACTTGAAGACCTTCATCAAATAAAAAAAAATCATATCCAACTTCTCATGGCGCATGCTAAGTCCATAGAAGTCGACATTAGCGGATTTCAGTGAAACCAGTGCTTATTCACGTTCGATCTGGCAAGACCGCGCGCCTTTGAAAAATCGATATCTAGAAGTAGAATCGCTGGATTGCACTGCGGTTTGAGGCGGTAGCTATAGCTTTTTGGTACTTACTAAAACAATTACAGATCCACCCAAGTTGATTAATAGATCCTATGGGACCTCTAACGGCCACAGTTTGGGACTGTCGATGATCGCTATTTGGCCGCCATGTTGGATTTGAAAATTATTAAAATTGGTCCTCAGATTCGGTTTTCTCGACCGCGAAAACCCCTGGAAACTAATTTTCACTTAAATCCGTTGATAAACAGGATGGTTATTGAGACTGCCAATAAATCACTATTCTGCCGCCATCTTGGATTTGAAAATGAGTTAAAACAGCTCTCAGATTCGGTTTTCTCGACCGCGAAAATCCCCGGACCCAAAATTTCAGTCAAATCCGTTGATAAACAGGATGCTTATTGAGATTGCCAATAAATTGCTATTTGGCCGCCATCTTGGATTTGATAATTAGGTAAAACGGACCTCAGATTCGGTTTTCTCGACCGCGAAAACCCCGGGACCAAAATTTCAGTCAAATCCGTTGATAAATAGGATGGTTGTGAGATTGCCAATAAATCGCTATTTGGCCGCCATATTGGATTTGATAATTAGGTAAAACGGACCTCAGATTCGGTTTTCTCGACCGCGAAAACCCCCGTACTCAAAATTTCATTTAATTCCGTTAATAAACAGGACGGTTATTGAGACTGCCAATAAATCGCTATTTGGCCGCCATCTTGGATTTAAAAATGGGTAAAAACGGACCTCAGATTAGGTTTTCTCAACCGCGAAAATCCTCGGACATAAATTTTCAGTCACATCCGTTGATAAACAGGATGGTTATTGATACTGCGAATAAATCGCTATTAGTGTTTAGCCATTTAAGTTACTTTGGCCCGTTTGACAGTCATAATTGTTAAAACTCGAACGAAAACCGTGGGTCAAATGTCAGAATAAAGATACTTAGCCGTTGTTGATGTTATGCAGTGTTACTGTTATGTGATTATTGTGATTTGATTTGTCCTGGTGTCAAGCGGTGATGGTGTGGACTTGTTTCAGGTTTCGGTCTGTGGCAACACTGAAGGGTGGTCTGATTGGCCCATGCTTATTTTCGAGTTTATTTCCTTACAAGTGAATGAAATAAGTTAATCTCTTCGGAAGTATCATCTCCCAGTCATCTTATCAATATATGGTTATCTAGGGTTTTGTGTAGGCGTTTACTCTGTGGAGTGACTTATTGAATAATGGTTTTGGCGGTCGATTCAAAATTGAACCGTAAAAAAGACGGTTTTCTAAAGATTTATTTTTGCTTGAACCATGAATCAAAAATCAATTCATACCATCTGATAGATCTTTTTGGCCCGTTCTGGCCATATAGGGGGTTATGGGGTTTTGAGCGACGGTATAAGCGGTATTTAACCGAACATGCGAGAAATCCTGCTCAGAGCCTTTTTCGCGATGTTCGTAAAAAATATAAGTGGTCCCGCTAGCCAACTGCTTCTGGGTTTTAAACTTGACCGGGGTGGCTATCGCCACTTATAATAGTCAATTCTTGTGTAAATTCGAGAGGTACATAAAAAAAACACGATATTCAATCATAGGTTCACAAAATGATTTAAAAGTTACCGAGCGTAATGACGGAGCTAAGCAGATACAATAAGAGAGTACTATATAAGCTGAGGCTTTCCTTTGTGCGTTTCATACATAGAGAATGACGCAGATGAGACAGGAATCCGTCCTCTATGACATCTGCGTATAACTCTACCATTTCAGAGTAAAGATGAAAAAGCCACTATACGCATGTGTCGATCATGGAGGATTTCTATCTAATTCCTCTCTCTCTCTCCCTCTTTCTCTTCTTTCTCTCCTTCTCTCTCTTTCGCGCTCTCTCTCTCCTCTCTCTCTCTCTCTCTCTCTCTCTTCTTTCTCTTTCTTTCTCTTTCTCTCCCCCTCTCTCTCTCGCTCTCTCTCTCTCTCTCTCTCTCTCTCTCCTCTCTCTCTCTCTCTCTCTCTCTCTCTCTCTCTCTCTGGTAGAATAGAAGAGAATACTGATCAGTCTTAATTCTGCCTCTTGGACGCAATACACATTAATTGTGAAATATTCAATTCTTAATTCAATTCTTTTATTCTTTCATTTTCTTTAATTTCTGTATGCACTCATTCTTTTAAGTATTCCCGTTTTAGTATTTGCGTCTTAAATAAACTGCTTTCTCTCTTTCTCTTTCTCTCCCTCTCTCTTTCTCTCTCCCTCTCTCTCCCTCTCTCAACCTCTCTCTCTCGCTCTATGAACACACAGCGAGAGGAAAACTTCAAATTACATAGAAATGTCTGATGCCATTGTGATCTGATGATGAGCGGCCCTGGCTACTAGCCCGAAGGTCCTGGGTTGGAATCCCGGCCGGGGTGAAAAAATCTGATGGTCTCAGAGCTTTTCACTTAGGAAAGGCATAAGAATGGCCTCTGTAAATTAAAAAAAAAAAAAAAATTCTGTACGGTATTTGCTGAAGCAATACATTTATTAGTAAATTTTAATTTACTGTTGCCGTTTTTTTTGGTGTTGTTGATATATTTTGAATGTCGGATGATTTGCCATATCGTAGGAAAAAATTTTGACGGTTTGGGTAACTGGTCAAATTGAACTGTAATTTTTGATTGATTAACCGGTCAGTGTTGAATATATTTCTCAAATATTAATATGGTCGCTTCTGTTTGATCGATCCATCCTCTAATCTACCCTCCCCTTATTTGGCCCTTCCTGCTTCCATTTTACCCATATTTATCCTCCACAATCTACTATTTCAACCGTATTTGGTCCCTTGGTCCCTCCATATCCCCCATATTTGGCCCTTTATGCCCCTATTTTCCAGTAATATCCCTTATTGACTCTTATTTCCCAGTATTTGCTCATATTTGCACTTATTAATACTTATATGCGCCTTCATTCCTCAATGTGTTTCCATTCGCCCAAAATACTCCTAACTTGCTCCTTTTCTGCTTCATTTCACCCATGTTTTCCCCTTACTGACCTCAATGCAACCCAAAATAAATTGGGAAATCCTCCAGTAACTGGGGAATTCCCTAAAATCTGGGAAATGGGCGTTTCTGATTGGTCAATGGATGAACCAATCAGATTCAAGTATTCCCTAATTTTGAAATGGACACTTCTGATTGGTCAATGGACTGACCAATCAGGATCGAGTATTCCCCATTGATTGAAATGGACGCTTCTGATGGTCAATGGATCGACCAATCAGGATCGAGTAATCCCATTGATTGAAATGGACGCTTCTGATTGTCAATGGACTGACCAATCAGGATCGAGTATTCCCCATTGATTGAAATGGACGCTTCTGATTGGTCAATGGACCGACCTTTGTGATCGCATTTCTTTATTGACACCTACTTGCCTGAATGCGCCCATATTTCTACTTATTCATTGCTATAAGCGCCCTCAATTAACCTTATTTTTCTCGTTTGCCCCTGATTCCCTTTATTTGGCCCCTTCATGTCCCTATTTAACTCATATTTGGCCCCTCCGAACCCCTTTCTCACCCATATTTGACATTTCTCCCCTGCATTTTACCCATTTTTGGCCTTTTTTGCCCCTTCGTGCTCGTATTTTCCCTTACTGAGACCTATTTGCCTGAATTCGCCCATAAAATCTGTAGAATTCTTTGTAATCTGCGGAATTCTTTAAAATCTGGGGTATTCCCTAAAATCAGAGGAATTACCTAAAATCTAGGGAATTCCCTAAAATCTGGGGAATACCCTAAATTCTGGGAATTCCCTAAATTCTGGGGAATTCTCTAAATTCTGGGGAATTCCCTAAATTCTGGGGAATTCCCTAAATTCTGGGGAATTCCCTGAAATCTAGGGAATTTTATAAATACCGTTGAATTCCCTAAATTGTGGAGACTTCCCTAAAATCTGGCGAATTCCCTAAATTCTGGGGAATTCCCTAAATTCTGGGGAATTCCCTAAATTCTGGGGAATTCTCTAAATTCTGGGTAATTCTCTAAATTCTGGGGAATTCCCTAAATTCTGGGGAATTCCCTAAAATCTAGGGAATGTCATAAATACCGTTGAATTCCCTAAATTGTGGGGAATTCCCTAAAATCTGGGGAATTCCCTAAAATCTGGGGAATTCCATAAATTCTGGGGAATCCCTACATTCTGGGGAATCCCTAAAATTTGGGAATTCCCTAAATTTTGGGGAATTCTCTAAATTCTGGGTAATTCCCTAAATTCTGGGGAATTCCTAAATTCTGGGGAATTCCCTAAATTCTGGGGAATTCCTAAAATACTGGGGAATTCCCTAGAATTCTGCCCTGCATTTCACCCATTTTTGACCCTTTTTGGCCCTTTCTCCTCTCTGTGCTCGTATTTTCCCTTATTGACACCTATCTGCCTGAATTTGCCCATATTCCATTTATATATTGCTATAAGCGCCCTCATTAACTTTATTTTTCTCATTTACTCTTAACTCCTCTTATTTGGCCCTTCCATGTCCCATTTCACCCATTCTGGGGAATTCCCTAAATTCTGGGGAATTCCCTAAATCCTGGGGAATTCCCTAAGATTCTCCCCTGAATTTCACCCATTTTTGGACCCTTTTGGCCCTTTTCTTCCCTGTGTCCTCGTATTTTCCCTTATTGACACCTATCTGCCTGAGTTCGCCCATATTTCCATTTATTTATTGCTATAAGCGCCCCTCATTTAACTTTATTTTTTTCATTTACCCCTAAATCCCTTATTTGGCCCTTCCATGTCCCATTTCACCCACATTTGACCCTACTTAACCCCTCTCTTACCCATATCTGGCTCCTTCTCCTGCATTTCACCCATTTATTTTTCTCGTTTGCCCCTAATTCCCTTTTTTACCCCTATTTTGGCCCAATCTTGCCCAATTTTGGACTGACCAATCAGGATTGAGTATTCCCCATTGATTGAAATGGACGCTTCTGATTGGTCAATGGACCGACCTTTGTGATCGCTTTTTCCTTTTATTGACACCTCTTGCCTAATGCGCCCATATTCTACTTATTCATTGCTATAAGCGCCCTAAATTAACCTTATTTTTCTCGTTTGCCCCTGATTCCCTTTTTTTGGGCCCCCTTCATGTCCCTATTTAACTCATTTTTGGGCCCCTCCGAACCCCTTTCTCACCCATATTTGACATTTCTCCCCTGCATTTTACCCTTTTTTGGCCTTTTTTGCCCCTTCGTGCTCGTATTTTCCCTTTACTAAACCTATTTGCCTGAATTCGCCCATAAAATCTGTAGAATTCTTTGTAATCTGCGGAATTCTTTAAAATCGGGGGTTTTCCCCTAAAATCAGAGGAATTACCAAAAATTAGGGAATTCCCTAAAATCTGGGGAATACCCTAAATTCGGGGAAATTCCTAAATTCTGGGGAATTCTCTAAATTCTGGGGAATTCCCTAAATTCTGGGGAATTCCCTAAATTCGGGGGAAATTCCCTGAAATCTAGGGAATTTTATAAATACCGTTAAATTCCCTAAATTGTGGAACTTCCCTAAAATCTGGCAAATTCCCTAAATTCTGGGGAATTCCCTAAATTCTGGGGAATTCCCTAAATTCTGGGGAATTCTCTAAATTCTGGGTAATTCTCTAAATTCTGGGGAATTCCCTAAATTCTGGGGAATTCCCTAAAATCTAGGGAATGTCATAAAACCGTTGAATTCCCAAAATTGGGGGGAAATTCCCTAAAATCGGGGGAAATTCCCTAAAATCTGGGGAATTCCCTAAATTCGGGGGAAATTCCCTACATTCTGGGGAATTCCCAAAAATTTGGGAATTCCCTAAATTTTGGGGAATTCTCTAAATTCTGGGAAATTTCCCCTAAATTCTGGGGATTCCCTAAATTCGGGGGAATTTCCCCTAAATTCTGGGGAATTCCAAAAATACTGGGAATTCCCTAGAATTCTGCCCTGCATTTCACCATTTTTGCCCCCTTTTTTGGGCCCCTTTTTCTCCTCTCTGTGCTCGTTTTTTCCCCTTATTGACACCTATCTGCCTGAATTCGCCCATTTTTCCATTTTATATTGCTATAAGCGCCCTCTTTTAATTTTATTTTTCTCATTTACTCTTAACTCCTCTTTTTTGGGCCCTTCCATGTCCCATTTCACCCATTCGGGGGAAATTCCCAAAATTTCTGGGGAATTCCCTAAATCCGGGGGAAATTTCCCCTAAGATTCCCCCTGAATTTCACCCATTTTTGGCCCCTTTTTTGGCCCCTTTTTCTTCCTGTGTCCTCGTATTTTCCCTTATTGACACCTATCTGCCTGAGTTCGCCCATTTTTCCCATTTATTTATTGCTAAAAGCCCCCTCATTTAACTTTTTTTTTTTCATTTACCCCTAAATCCCTTTTTTGGGCCCCTTTCCCATGCCCCATTTCACCCACATTTGACCCCTACTTAACCCCTCTTTTACCCATATCGGGCTCCTTCTCCCCTGCATTTCCCCCATTTATTTTCTCGTTTCCCCCTAATTCCCTTTTTTACCCCATTTTGGCCCAATCTTCCCCAAATTTTTGGACTGCCCAAATCAGGATTGAGTATTCCCCTTGTTTAAAATGGACGCTTCTGATTGGTCAATGGACCGACCTTTGTGATCGCATTTTCCTTTATTGACACCTACTTGCCTGAATGCGCCCATATTTCTACTTATTCATTGCTATAAGCGCCCTCAATTAACCTTTTTTTTTTCGTTTGCAACTGATTCCCCTCATTTGGCCCCTTCATGTCCCTATTTCACCCATATTTGGCCCCTACTAACCCTTTCTCACCCATATTTGACATAACTCCCCTGCATTGTACCCTTTTTTGGCCTTTTTTGCCCCTTTAAATTTCCCAAAAATTTTGGGAAAATTTCCCAAAAATCGGGGGAAATTTCCCCTAAAATCGGGGGAATTCCCTAAAATCTGGAGAATTTTTAAATTTCTGGGGAATTTCCTAAATTCGGGAAATTTATCTAAATTCTGGGGAATTCCCTAAATTTTGGGGAATTCCCTAAAATCGGGGGAATTTCCCCTAAATCGGGGGAATTCCCTAAAATCTGGGGAATTCCCTAAATTCTGGGAATTTCCAAAAAACTGGGAATTTCCCTAGAATTCTCCCCTGCTTTCCCCCATTTTTGGCCCTTTTTTCCCCCTTTTCCCCCTCTGTGTGCTCGTTTTTCCCCTTTATTGACACCTATCGCTTGAATTCCCCATTTTTTCATTTATATATTGATGCCCCTCATTTAACTTTATTTTTCTCATTTACCCCTAATTCCCCTTTTTTTGGCCCCTAATCTCTTTTTTGCACTAATTTCCATTTTTTAAGCTATATGCGGCTCCATTTCCCTTTATGTCCCGGGTTTTGCCCCTAATTCCCCTTATTCCCTCTCATCCCCTTTTTCCCCTATGTAACCACCAAACCCCTTTTTACCCATATTTGGCCTTTTCGCATGTACTTTTCCCCCCTTTTTTGGGCCCTTTTTTTTGGCCCTTTCCTCCCCTTTGTCCCGTAATTTCTTATCGACATTATTTGCCAAAATTTCCAAATTTTTCCACTCATTTAAACTTATAGCGGCTCCATTTCCCTTTTTTACCGGGTTTTGAACCAAATTTCCCCTTTATTTGGCCTCTTCATGCCCCTATTTCACCCTTTTAAACCTTTTTCAAACCCCCTCTCTAACCCATTTTTGGCCTTTTCGCCCGTGCATTTCACCCTTTTTTGGGCCCTTTCCGTCTTTTTGTGCTCGAAATTTTTCTCTGATTGACCCCTATTTGCTTGAATTGGCCCATATTTCCACCTAATTATTCATATAAGCGCTCTTTTTCACTTTTTTTTCCCCTTTGCTCCCCATTCCTTTTTTTTTCCCCTTTAGACCCTATTTCGCCCATATTCGCTTCTACTTAACCCCTATCTACCCCATTTTGGCCTTTTTTTCCCCCTGCATTTCACCCGTTTTTTACTCCTTTATTTGGCCCTTTTCCCCTTTGTGCTCGTAATTCTCTTAGTGACACAAATTTGCCTAAATTCGCACTTATTTCCATTTATTTTAGCTTATGTGGCTCCATTTACCTTTTTTACCGGGTTTGACCCTAATTCCCCTTATTCGGCCTCTTCATGCCCCTACTTCACCCATTTTTAACCTTTACCTAACCCTCTTTACCCATATTTGGCCTTTTCCCCCCTGCTTTTCACCCTTTTGGGCCCCTTTTTCGACAGCCGGGGGGGGGAGAGGGGGAAACCCCCAAAACCCCCCTAAAAAAAAATTGTCTATATAATGCATGTAATGCATATAATGCATAAAGTACATATATTGCATTTACTATATATTCTATTTCAGTGCTTACACATATCTACTGCAATACGTGATTTATATACTAAATACATGTTATACCCCCAAAATATAGTACGTACAATAGAAAGTACGTATAAACATAAATAAAGTCTATATACAGTACGTACTTTATAGAGCCCATCCGGGGGGAGAGGGGGGGGGGAACAAAAGCAGCAAATTAAGTAAATTTAAAATTTACTAACAACAAAAGATAGGAATTTCCCAAGGCCCCGACGCAGCTCCGTTATTGCAGCCATTGCGCTTTGAGCTTCAAAGTCATTAAAGTCTTTATGTGAGTCTGTGATAACTTGTAATTTTGTAATGTGCTCTTAGAATTTTTGGGATTTTCTAACTGAACTTGCTAAATGATACATTTTTGATTCAAATGTTAATCCATTTTTATTTAGCTTTGTGAAATATCATAGAAAGAAGGACTAAGGGGTATTTTCCTTATTAGTGCCCAACGCCACCATTATGCTCGCGCCTTTAAAAGCATTTTGTTAAGTCGGGAGTGCAATTCGTGAGTTTTGATTTGCTCACATGGTTTTTTTCGTGGTGTTCCCTCTGAAATGACCCTTAAATTGCTTATAGCGCAAAAGCTTGCAACATCCCATAGTGTAACCTCTTTGGTATTTCTTATTGAATATCCAAAATTATGAAATTGTTATAAGGCATCACTTATTATTTTACAATGCAATTTAACATTGAAGTATTTTCGAAGCAGTGGTCAGAATAAAATAAAAACCCAACTTACTTGTAATACGATTAATTTCGTGAAAAGTGGCAGTGCATAACAATGAACGATGATTGCAGTAACTATTCCAAAACTTCCTAAGTAGACACATAGTTTTATCACTGATTTTCGCTCGAACTTTTTACGCATGATGAATCATTTAATGTATAACAAGACTTCAAATTATGAGACATATATATAATATTATTAAGACAGATAATATTATTAAGATAAAATTATTAAGATATTATTAAGCCTTCAATTTCCCCCTTTCTTTTTTCTGACAGTGAATTGAATTTAAAATAACGTGAAAAAAGAGCTTATAGGTGACAAGAAAATAACAAAAAAAAAACAATTAATTATCTGTACTGTTTATTCCGTTATTCAAAAGCGAGCTGAGTTAAAAAAGGAAAAATGAGCAAACACCGCTCATTTTTGTAAAAAATTTAGAAGAAAAAAGTCTCTCTATTGAAACAAAACTATTCTATAGCGGTGAATCTTTATCAAAACACTGAAACTACAACGTGGAAGACAAGAGGATGTTGGGAACATCAGAATCGGCGAGTCCAAAATAAAGAGGTGTTTGCGTGTAACGCTGTGATTACGCGTGGGTGCGATAACATCAGAACATTTCGGTTTGATTTGTGAATGAAGTGCTTACTTGCCGAGTCTGACGGTTTAGGTCGGAATGCACACTGCACAGTGGCTTGGCACCTCGTTTGTGACTTAAAGATAAAAAGCAGCAATAATTCAGTACCTCTCCCTTGATCATACTACTGCTCCTCCAAAGATCTGAACGTAATCGATGAATAGATGCTGATTTTGAGTTACGAAAATACTTGACTTTTTAAAAACCTTTTTGGCACAAATTGCTTTTATTTGTCGGCCTGTTGTTGATCATAATTAGTCGTTTGTACCGATAATCTCAGTCAGTTTCATTGGAATATCGTTGTTATCATTAATGTCGTTTGTATCTATAAGCTCACCCTTTTTCATTCAGAATCATTGCTATCATTAATGTCGGTTGTAACAATAATCTCAGCCGGTTTCTTTGGAATATCGTTGTTACCATTAACGTCGTTTGTGACAATAATCTCAGCTAGTTTCATTGGAGTATCGTTATTATCTGTTGAGAGTCATAATTTGTCCTCGCATTGTGAGGAAAGACGGCAACGCCGCACTGCTGTGTAACAGCTGAGCTAACCTATCTTATGTAACATACTAGATCGTGTTCACGTCAAAGTTGGACATCCTCGTCCTTCTCATTTTATATCGTTTTTTAATTATTATTTTAAATCACATGTTTTTAACAGAATAAAAGGATTTTGATATAATACAAACGTCAGT